>BMAV01020692.1:0-203612 GCA_019973955.1 Trichonephila inaurata madagascariensis | reverse complement strand
GGGCGGCAGGAAATTTTTCGACAGGTAGGAAACGCTCCCCATTTTCCATTATTCTGACATGTAGGTAATAACCCTGCAATATCGTGCCCTTATACAACGGAGAAAGCACTTTCCCATTTTTGGTATAGAATCACACTTTGTTTTGAGTTGAATGGGATCGAAAACATTCGGATTTGCACACGTACAGTCGGGTGGAGAACTCCAATTTAAGTTTTCTAAACATTTTAATTTATTTTTTCCGTTTGAGATACCAATGACTTTTCCTCCATGTTTGCAAATGACTTCACAATGTTCTCCTATTTTTTTAAAAGAACAGTTTCCCTTAATCTCTAAGTATTCAGGAATATTGGGGGGTTGACATATCTTGGGGATACATTTGGGCATGATGCTCCATTTCGTATTTTTTTGACACAAGAAAAAGCCATCTCCGATAAGCTTCAAGTGGTTTTTGCATTGGACAAAACATTGCTCATCTGGTCTTTTGGAGTTACAATTTTTCAATACAAGACCGCTTGAAGAATTTGGAACAGGACATGTGCATTGAGGCAAAGAGCTCCATACACCTGTATATTCACACTTGATCTTTGCTTCTCCGATTAACTGGCCACCTTCTCTACATGTAACCAAGCATGCGTCTTGATATAACTTTCCACGACATTCTCCGTTTACTTTCAAGACTGAGTTGCTCAGGGCAGGTTCAGGACAGGAAATTTTTCGACAGGTAGGAAACGCTCCCCATTTTTCCATTTTTCTTTGCTTCCCCCGAAAAACTGGCCCCTTTCAACGGAAAAAGCACTTTTATTTTTTAAAAATTTCCCATTTTACTTTTGAGTTGTGGGATCGGAAAAATTTTTCCCGACAGGGGTGGAAACCCCCCTTTTTTAATTTTTAAACTTTTTATTAAATTTTTCCGTTTGAGTTTACCCGGAAAACTTTTTCCCCTTTTTTTGGAAATACTTCACTTTTGTTTCCATTTTTTTAAAAAACATTTTTAATTTCAAATTCGGGTTTGGGGGTTTACTACGGGGAAAAAATTTTTTTTGGGCTTTATGTTTTCCATTTTTTAATTTTTGAACACAAAAAACATCTCCAAAAAGGGGCTTCCCCCAATTGGTTTTGCTTTTTGGAAAAAAATTTTTGCCATTTTTTTTGGGAAGTTACAATTTTTCAATACAAAAATTTTTTTTGAAGGAATTTTTTGGAAACAAAACTTTTAAAACCCTTGGGTGCTTTTGCTTTACCCTTTTAAACCTTTTTTTGAATTACACGGATTTTGGGGAAACTGGCCCCCTTTCCTTAAGACAGGGTAAAACACTTTGGTTTAATAATTTCCCCCGAAAATTTCCCCGTTTTTTAAAATTTTAAATTGTCAAATTTTAAATTTTTTTTAAAATTTTTCCCAAACAGGAGGAAAAGTTTTTCCAAAATTTTCGGCCCCAAGTGCTTTTAATAAAACCCTTGCAAATCGTTTTCCTTTTCAAGGGAAAAAGCACTTTTCCCCAAAATTTTTTAAAATTTAAAATTTTTTTAGTTTAATTAAATTGGCGAAATTTTAAAGGGACAGTCCGGGTTTTGGGGGAACTCCAAAGTTTTTTAAACATTTTTTTTTTTTCCTTTTAAACCATAAATTTTCCCCATGTTTGAAAAATGTTTCAAAATTTCCCAATTTTTAAAAAGGGCATTTTCCCTTTAATCTTTTAAATATTCAAAAATTTTTGGGGGTGGACATATCTTGGGGGATACTTTTTGGGCGTGCTCCATTTCGTATTTTTTGACAAAAAAAAATTGAAAAGGGTTTCCAAGTTTTTTTGCATTAACAAAAAAATTCCCCATTTGGTTTTTGGGTTACAATTTTTCAATACAACCCCCTTGGGAAGGGTTTTCCAGGACATGTGAAATTGAGGAAAGGCCCCCATCACCTGTAAATTAAAATGTTTTTTTGCTTCTCCGTTTAAAGGGCCCCACCTTTTTACATGAAACCCCAAGCATCCCCCTTAAAAAATTTTCCCACGACATTTTTCCTTTTTATTTTCAAAATTGGGGTTGCTCAGGGCAGGTTCGGACAGGAAATTTTTGGGCCGGGAAAGGAAACGCCCCCTTTTCCATTATTCTGACGTAGCGAAATTTAAACCCCTCAATATCGGCCCCCAACGGAGAAAACCCCCCTTTTTTGGGGTATAGAATCACACTTTGTTTGGTTAAGGGGCCGGAAAACATTGGGTTTTTCACAGGGTCGTCGGGTGGGGAAACTCCTTTTTAAGTTTTCAAAACTTTTTAAAATTTATTTTTTCCTTTTGGGGGCCCAATGATTTTTCCCTCCATGTTTGAAAAGGACTTCCAATGTTCCCCTTTTTTTTAAAAAAACATTTTCCAAATTTAAGTATTAAAGGAATTTTGGGGGGGGACATATTTTGGGGAATACATTTGGGCATGTGCTCCATTTCGTTTTTTTTTGCCCAAAAAGGAAAAAGGGCCATCTCCGATAACTTAAAGTGGTTTACTTGAAAAAAAATTCTCTTTCGGTTTTTTGGGGGTTTACAAATTTTTCATTAAAAGGGGAAAACAAAAATTTTTTTAAAGGGGGGACAGGGCATTGGGGGCAAAGAGCCCCAAACACCTGTTATTCACATTTGATTTTGCTTCTCCGATTACGGCCACCTTCTCTACGTCCCCAAAGCATGCTTTTGATAAAATTTTCCCAAAACATTCTCCGTTTATTTTCAAAATTGAGCTCCGGGGCAGGTTCGGACGGAAATTTTTCGACAGGTGGGAAAACGCCCCCCATTTTCCATTTTTTTTGACATGAAAGTGTAATTAATCCCTGAAATATCGAAACCCCTTTTACAGGGGAAAAGTTTTTTTCCCCATTTTGGTATAGAATCACACTTTTTTTATCAGTTAAAGGGGGGTTTGGAAACTTTTGGATTTGCACCCCGTACAGTCGGGTTTTCCCTTTTTTAAAATTTTTTTAAACATTTATTTTTTTCCCTTTTCCAATTAATTTTCCCCATTTTTGCGGCATTTTTAAAAAATTTCTCCAATTTTTTAAAAAACTTTTCCCTTTTCAATTTCGGGTATTTTGGGGGGCGGACAATTTGGGGGAAACTTTTGGGCTTTTGGTTGGCTCCATTTCGATTTTTTCGGGGAAAAAAGGAATTTTCCTTTGGCTTAAAAATTTTTGCATTCAACAAAATTTTTCCCTTTTGGTAAATTGGCTTTAAAAAATTTTTAAATAAAATTTTTTAAAAAAGGGTTTTGGAAGGGGAGCATTTGGGGAAAGGCCCCAAAAGACCTCCCTTGGAAAATTTAAAATTTTTTTGTTCTTTTAAGGGGCCACCCCTACTTTGAAACCAAAAGTTTCCCCTTTTTAAAAATTTTCCAATTTTACTTTTCAAAATTTAAGGCAAATTTAGGCGGGCGGAACAAGTTTTCGAAAATGGGAAGGCTCCGGAGGCTTTTGAAAAAGGAAAGGCCCTTTAAACCCCTGAAATGTACCTTTTCAAGGGAAGAAAGAAAGGTTCCGGCCTTTTTAAAATTTAAAATTTTTTTTAAGTTTAAATTTCGGTTTTTTGGGGGGGACAGTGAAATCGGGTGGGAACTCCATTTTGGGGAAAACATCTTTGTACTTTTCCAAATTATTTTCCCACCATGTTTGCACTACTTCACAAAAATTTTCCCCTTTTTTTTAAAGAGCATTTTCCCTTTAATTCAAAATATTCGGGAAATTTTGGGGGGGGACATTTTTTGGGGGGATACTTTTTGGGCATGCTGCTCCTTTTCGTATTTTTGACAAAAAAAAAGGCATCTCCGATAAGTTTAAAGTTTTTTTGCATTCAACAAAAAATCCCTTTGGTTTTTGGCGTTACAATTTTTAAATACAAGACCCGGGGAAAGGGAGGGGGAAACGGGACATGTGAAATGGGAAAAGGCTCCATCACCTTTTAAATTACATTTTTGTTTTTTGCTTCCGATTTTACCACCTTTTTACATGTAAAAAAGCATGTGTCTTGATAAACTTTCCAGAAAAACCCCCCGTTTCTTTAAAATTAAGTTTGTGGGGAAGGCCCGGGGGGGAAAATTTTTTTCGACAGGTGGGAAAACGCCCCCCTTTTCCATTATTCTGAAATTTTTGCAATAATCCCTGAAATATCGTACCCCCTTATACAACGGAAAAATTTTTTCCCCCTTTTTTGGTATGGAATCCACTTTGTTTTATTAATTTTGGGTTGGGAAAACTTTTTGGTTTTGGGCACAGGGCCCTGGGGGAAAACCTACTTTAAGAAAACTTTTTAAATTTTTCCTTTTCCAAATTTAATTTTCCCCAAAATTTTGCGGGCGACCAAAAAATTTCCCCTATTTTTTAAAAGGGGCATTTCCTTTAATTCCAAGTTTTCAATTTGGGGTACAATTTGGGGGAAATTTTGGCTTTTGGTTGGCCCCAAATTTGGGGTATTTTGCAAAGAAAATTTTTTTCCCTTTTAAGTTTAAAATTTTTTTAAATTAACAAAAATTTCCTTTTTCTGGCTTTTTCTTTCTTAAAAAATTTTTAAATAAAAGAATTTAAAAGGTTTTGGAAACAGGACATTTTGGGGAAAGCCCCATTACCCCTGAAAATTTTCCCAACACCGGATCTTTTTTCCCCTCCCTTTTAACGGCCATTTTTTAATTTTTTAAAAAATGCGCCGAAAATTTTCCCAACCTTCCCTTTATTTAAAACGGGTTCTAACCCGGGCGGGAAACAAAAATTTTTTAACAAAAAGGGAAAAGGCCCCCCAACCCAAATTTTTGGGGACAAGCGAAAAAACCAAATTATCGAAAAAATTTTCAAGGGAAAAAGCTCACTTTCCCTTTTTTAAAATTTAAAATTTTTTAAAAAGTTTAATGGGCAAAAAATTTTTGGAAAGGACAGTAAAAGGGGGGTTTGGGGAATTTCCCAAATTTTCCAAACAAACCTTTTTGTTTATTCCCAAAATAAATTTTCCCAAATGTTTGAAAATATTTCCCAAAATTTTCTCCCAATTTTTTTAAAAAAACATTTTCCCCTTTAATCCCCAAAAATATTCGGAAATTTTTTGGGGTGGACATATCTTGGGGATACTTTTTTGGCCCGGTGCCCATTTCGTTTTTTTTGACACAAAAAAGGCATCCCCGAAAAGGGTTTCAAGTTTTTTTGCATTAAAAAAAAATTCCTCTTTGGTTTTGGCGTTAAAATTTTTTTCAATAAAGACCATTGGGAAGGGTTTTGGGAAACAGGACATGTGAAATTGGGGAAAGAGCTCCATCACCTGAAAAATTACACCTTGATTTTGCTTCCCCCCGGATTAATTGGCCCCCTTTCTACATGTAAAAAAGCATGCGTCTTGATAAAATTTTCCCAAAAGACATTCTTGTTTATTTTCAAATTGAGTTGCTCAGGGCAGGTTGGGAAAAAAATTTTTGGGCAGGAAGGAAACGCCCCCTTTTTCCCAAACAACATGTAGCGAAATTTAACCCCCTCAATATGTACCCCCTTTTTCCGGGGGAAAAAAGCATTTTTCCCATTTTTGGTATAGAATCACACTTTGTTTTAGTTAAGGGGTTTGGGAAAAATTCGGTTTGCACACGCGAAAGTCGGGGGGGGAAAACCCTATTTTAAGTTTTCTAAACATTTTAAATTTTATTTTTCCTTTTTGGGGGGCCCCTTGATTTTTCCTCCATGTTTGAAAAGGATTTACAATGTTCCCCTTTATTTTTAAAAAAAAACAGTTTCCCTTAATCTTTTAAGTTTTCCCGGAATTTTTTGGGGGTGGACATTTTTTGGGGGGAAAATTTTGGATGTGCTCCATTTCGTATTTTTGACAAAAAAAAGGGCATCTCCGATAAGCTTAAAGTGGTTTTGCATTGACAAAAAAATTTCTCTTCGGGGTCTTTTATTTAAAATTTTTTTAAATACAAGACCCTTGAAGAATTTGGAACGGGACATGTGCAGGGGGGCAAAAAAGCCCATACACCTGTTATTCATTTTTTGATTTTGCTTCTCCGATTAACTGGCCCCCTTTCTCTCTAATGTAACAAAGCATGCGTCTTGATAAAATTTTCCCAAAACATTCTCCTTTTTCTTTCAAAATTGAGTTTTCAGGGCAGGTTCGGACGGGAAATTTTTGGGACAGGGGGAAACGCTCCCCATTTTCCATTTTTCCCTGACATGTGGGTTTTTTTTAACCCCCTGCAATATCGTAGCCCCTTTTACAACGGAAAAAAGCATTTCCCCATTTTTGGTTAGAAATCACACTTTGTTTTAGTTAATGGGTTAAAAAACTTTCCCATTTGGGCCCCGTAGGGTCGGGTGGGGGAACCCTTTTTTAAATTTCTAAATTTTTTAAATTTTTTTTTTCCGTTTGAGGAACCAATGATTTTTTCCTCCATGTTTGAAAAGGACTTCACAATTTTTCCTCCTTTTTTAAAAAAAGGGAACTTTTTTCCCTTAATTCTAAGTATTCAGGTTTTTTGGGGGGCCGGGAATATCTTGGGGGATACATTTGGGCATATGCTCCATTTAAATTTTTTTGACACAAAAAAAAGGCATCTCCGAAAAGTTTCCCAAGTGGTTTTCATTGAAAAAAAAATTTGCTCATCTGGCTTTTGGCGTTAAAATTTTTTCAATAAAAGGGGCCCCCGGAAAAATTTGGAACGGGGCAGGGCATTGAGGCAAAAAAGCCCCCAACACCTTTTAAAATTCAAACTTGTTTTTTTGCTTCTCCAAAATTAACTGGCCACCTTCTCAAAACATGAACAAAGCATGCTTCGGATAAAACTTTCCACGACATTTTTCCGTTTACTTCAAATGAGTTGCTCAGGCAGGTTCGGGGGGGAAATTTTTCGACAGGTAGGAAACGCCCCCTTTTTCCCATTATTCTGACATGTGGGAATTAATCCCCTTTAAAAAATTCGTACCCCTTTTACAACGGAAAAGCATTTCCCCCTTTTTGGGTATAGAATCACATTTTGTTTTAGTTAAGGGATTGGGAAAACAGGGGGATTTGCACACGTACAGTGGGGGTGGGAAACTCCTTTTTAAAAGTTTCTAAACATTTTAATTTTTTTTTTTCCGTTTGGGGGCCCAAATGCCCTTTTCCTCCATTTTTTGAAAATTGCCTTCACAATGTTCTCCTTTTTTTTTTAAAAAAACAGTTTCCCTTAATCTCAAGTTTTCCCGGAATATTGGGGGGGGACATTTTTTTGGGGATACATTTGGGCATGTGCTCCATTTCGTTTTTTTTTGACACAAGAAAAAGGCATTCCGATAAGTTTAAAGTGGTTTTGCATTGACAAAAAAATTCCCCTTTCGGTCTTTGGCGTTAAAAATTTTTTTAAATTTTAAACCCCCCTTTTAAAGGGAATTTGGGAAGGGGACATGTGCATTGGGAAAAAGAGCCCCTCACCTGTTACACTTGTTTTTTGCTTCCCCGATTAACGGCCACCTTCTCTACATGTAAAAAGCATGCGTCTTGATAAAATTTTCCCAAAGAAAATTCCTTTATTTTAAAAGAAAAAAATTGCTCAGGGCGGGTTTTTTTGGAAGGGAAAATTTTCGACAGGAAAGGAAACCCCCCCATTTTCCATTATTTGACTTTAGTGAAATTAATCCCCGAAATATCTTTAACCCCCTATTTTAAAACCGGACAAAGCATTTTCCTTTTTTGGTATAGCATCACATTTTTGTTATCATTCAAGGGGTTTTGGAAACTTTTGGGATTTCCCCCGTACAGTCGGGTGGCTTACTCCACTGAAAATCTTTTAAGCTTTCCCAGTGCTTTTTCCCCAATTTTTTCCACCTTTTTTTGCAAGCGACTTTAAAAAACATCCCCAATAGTTTTGGTAGAACATACCTTTTTCAATTCCAGAAGATCATTTTGCAGTACGAGATTTGGGAAAAAACGTTTTAACGCTTTTTTGGTTTGGGAAACCCATTTCGAATTGTTCATGAAAAAGAATGTTTTTTGTCCATTTAGTTTAAAATTTTCCCCCTTGCACTCAAAAAAAACATTTAAAGCCTGGGGGAGCGTATTGAATCTTGAACAACATTTAAATCATTTGATATTGGGGATTGGAAAAATTTTGGGGGAAAACTCCAGTTACCCCCCTGTGAGACATGTTAAATTTTTTGGGATCTAAAAAGGGGTGTCCCCCCCGCCACATTGTACGCGACAAGTTTCCCCAAATTTTTTTTGAATGTGCAATTTTCATCTTTTTTTTAATATTTCACTGTCAAACCCCAGGCGGGGGGCAATGTTTTTAACGCAAATGGGAAAAAGGACCCCAAGTAGCTTGGGAGGCAAGCAAAAACACCATTAGCCCCAAAATTTCGTATCCTCGGGGGGAAAAAACAACTGCACGGTTTTTCCGGACCTTTTCTTAAAATTACAATTTTTTTTTAAGTATTAAAAACTTGGCGTAATATTTGGAACGGGACATGTGCAATCGGGTAGGAACCCCCACGCAGGGAGGCAAACACTGCGTTGTTTTTGTCCAGGGGAAATTTTTCCACCATGTTTGCAGCTCACTTCACAATACTCGCCAATTTTCTTAGAAGAGCAGTTTCTTAATCTCTAAATATTCAGGAATTTTGGGGATGGACATATCGGGGATACATTTTGGCGCGCTGCTCCATTTCGTATTTTTGACAAAAAAAGGGGATCCCCGATAAGTTTAAGTTTTCTTTGCATTCAACAAAACAATTCTCATTTGGAATTTTGGCGTTAAAATTTTTTCAATACAAGATCTTTGGGAAAGGGGATTTGGAGCGGGACATGTGAAAATAGGAAAAGAGCTCCATGCACCTGAAAAATTGACACTTGATTTTTTGCTTCCCCGATTAATTCCCCCTTTTTCTACATGTAACAATGCATGCGTCTTGTAAAACCCTTTCCACGACATTCTTTCTTTTTTCAAAATTGAGCTGCTCGGGGCAGGTTCTGGACGGGGGAGATTTTTCGACAGGAAAGGAAACGCCCCCCATTTTCCATTATTCTGACATGTAGTGAAATTTAATCCTGCAATATCGTACCCCCTTTTTAAAACGGAAAAAAGCATTTCCATTTTTGGTATAGAATCACACTTTGTTTGGGTTAATGGGTTCGGAAACATTCATTTGCACACGTACGTCGGGTGGGAACCCTTTTTTAAATTTCTAAACATTTAAATTTTTTTTTCCGTTTGAGGAACCAATGATTTTTTCCTCCATGTTTGCATACTTCACAATGTTCTCTATTTTTAAAAGACTTTTTCCCCTTAATTCTAAGTATTCAGGATTTTGGGGCCGGGAATATTTTGGGGGATACATTTGGGCATGTGCTCCATTTCGTTTTTTTTTGACACAGAAAAAGGCATCCCCGAAGCTTCAAGTGGTTTTCATTGACAAAAAATGCTCATCTGGTTTTTGGCGTTAAAATTTTTTTCAATACAAGGCCCCGGAAGAATTTGGAACGGGGCAGGGCATGGGGGCAAAGCTCCATACACCTGTAATTCAACTTGTTTTTTTGCTTCTCCGATTAACTGGCCACCTTCTCTACATGTAACAAAGCATGCTCGATAAAAATTTTCCCCGACATTTTTCGTTTACTTTTCAAATTGATGCTCAGGCAGGTTCGGACGGGGAATTTTTTCGACAGGTAGGAAACCCCCCATTTTCCATTATTCTGACATGGGGGAAATTTAACCCCTAATATCTAGCCCTTTTTAAAGGGAAAAAAGCATTTCCCTTTTTGGGTATAGAATCACACTTTGTTTAGTTAAGGGGTTCGGAAACAGGGGGATTTGCCCCGTACAGTCGGGTGGAAACTCCTTTTTAAAGGTTCTAACTTTTAATTTTTTTTTTCCGTTTGGGGGAACCAATGACTTTCCTCCATGTTTGCATGACTTCACAATGTTCTCCTTTTTTTTTAAAGCAGTTTCCTTAATCTCAAGTATTCAGGAATATTGGGGGGGGACATTTTTGGGGATAATTTGGGCATGTGCCCCATTTCGTATTTTTGACAAAAAGAAAAGGCATTCCGATAAGTTTAAAAGTGGTTTTGCATTGACAAAAAAAATCTCCTGGTCTTTGGCGTTAAAATTTTTTCATAAAAACCTGGAAGTTTTGGGAAGGGGGACATGTGCTGGGAAAAAGAGCCCATCACCTGTTTTTACACTTGATTTTTGCTTCCCGATTAACGGCCACCTTCTCTACATGTAAAAGCAGGGTTTTGATAAAATTTTCCAGAAAAATCGTTTATTTTAAAAAAAAATCTCAGGGCAGGCCCTGGAGGGAAAAATTTTTTCGACGGTAGAAACTCCCCTTTTTCCATTATTTGACATTAGTGTAATTAACCCCCGAAATATCGTACCCCACAAACGGACAAAGCTTTTTCCCCATTTTGGTATAGCATCACACTTTGTTATCATTCAATGGGTTAAAACATTTGGATTTCCACGTACAGTCGGGTGGCTTACTCCACTGAAAATTTTTTAAGCTTTCCCAGTGTTTTTTCCCAATTTTTTCCACCATTTTGCAAGCGACTTTACAAACATCTCCAATGTTTTAGTAGAACATACCTCTTTCAATTCCAGAAGATCATCTTGCAGTACGAGATTTGGGCAAAGCGTTTTAACGCATTTTGGTTGGAAACTCCATTTCGAATTGTTCATGCAAAGAATGTATTTTTGTCCATTTAGTTTCAAATTTCCCTTGCACTCAACAAAACATTTAAAGCCTGGCGTAGCGTAGTTGCAATCTTGAACAACATTTAAATCATTTGATATTGGGGTTGGAAACATCTTGGGGGAAGAGCTCCCGTTACCTCCTGGAGACATGTTAAATTTTTTTGGGTCTAATAAGTGTCCACCCGCCCCATTGCGCGACAAGTTTCTCCAATTTTTTTTAATGTGCAATTTTCATCTTCCCAATATTTCACTGTCTAACAGGCAGCGAACAATTTTTTTAACGCAAATGGGCAAAAGGACTCCCAAATAGCTTTGGGGGGCAAGCGAAAGCACCATTAGTCTGAAATGGGATCCTCGAGGGCAAGCAACTGCACGTGTTTCCCGGACCTTTTCTTAAAATTACAATTTTCTTTAAGTATTATTAAACTTAGCGTAATATTTGGAACTGGACATGTGCAATCGGGTAAGGAACTCCACGCAGATGTAGGCAAACACTGCGTTGTATTCGTACCAGTGAATTTTCCACCATGTTTGCAGCTCACTTCACAATACTCGCCAATTTTCTTAGAAGAGCAGTTTCTGTTAATCTCTAAATATTCAGGAATTTTGGGGGATGGACATATCTTGGGGATACATTTTGGCGCGCTGCTCCATTTCGTATTTTTTTGACACAAAAAAAAGGCATCTCCGATAAGTTTCAAGTTTTCTTTGCATTCAACAAAACAATTCTCATTTGGAATTTTGGCGTTACAATTTTTCAATACAAGATCATTGGAAGGATTTGGAGCAGGACATGTGCAATGAGGAAAAGAGCTCCATGCACCTGTAAATTGACACTTGATTTCTGCTTCTCCGATTAATTGGCCACCTTCTCTACATGTAACAATGCATGCGTCTTGATAAAACTTTCCACGACATTCTTCGTTTACTTTCAAAATTGAGCTGCTCAGGGCAGGTTCTGGACAGGAGATTTTTCGACAGGTAGGAAACGCTCCCCATTTTCCATTATTCTGACATGTAGCGTAATTAATCCCTACAATATCGTAGCCCCTTTTACAACGGAGAAAGCACTTTCCCATTTGTGGTATAGAATCACACTTTGTTATCAGTTCAATGGGTTCGGAAACATTCGGATTTGCACACGTACAGTCGGGTGGAGAACTCCATTTTAAATTTTCTAAACATCTTAATGTATTTTTTCCGTTTGAGGAACCAATGACTTTTCCTCCATGTTTGCAGCGTACTTCACAATGTTCTGCTATTTTTTTAAAAGAGCAGTTTCCCTTAATCTCTAAGTATTCAGGTATTTTGGGGCCTGGACATATCTTGGGGATACATTTGGGCATGCTGCTCCATTTCGTATTTTTTTGACACGAGAAAAAGGCATCTCCGATGAGCTTCAAGTGGTTTTTGCATTCGACAAAACAATGCTCATCTGGTATTTTGGCGTTACAATTTTTCAATACAAGGTCGCCGGAAGAATTTGGAACAGGGCATGTGCAGTGAGGCAAAGAGCTCCATACACCTGTGAATTCACACTTGATTTTTGCTTCTCCGATTAACTGGCCACCTTCTCTACATGTAACAAAGCATGCGTCTTGATAAAACTTTCCACGACATTCTTCGTTTACTTTCAAAATTGAGCTGCTCAGCGCAGGTTCTGGACAGGAGATTTTTCGACAGGTAGGAAACGCTCCCCATTTTCCATTATTCTGACATGTAGTGTAATTAATCCCTGCAATATCGTAGCCCCTTTTACAACGGAGAAAGCAGGTTCCCATTTTTGGTATAGAATCACACTTTGTTATCAGTTCAATGGGTTCGGAAACATTGGGATTTGCACACGTACAGTCGGGTGGAGAACTCCATTTTAAAGTTTCTAAACATCTTAATGTATTTTTTCCGTTTGAGGAACCAATGACTTTTCCTCCATGTTTGCATCGTACTTCACAATGTTCTCCTATTTTTTTAAAAGAGCAGTTTCCCTTAATCTCTAAGTATTCAGGAATATTGGGGGCTGGACATATTTTGGGGATACATTTGGGCATGCTGCTCCATTTCGTATTTTTTTGACACAAGAAAAAGGCATCTCCGATAAGCTTAAAGTGGTTTTTGCATTCGACAAAACAATGCTCCTCTGGTCTTGTGGCGTTACAATTTTTCAGTACAAGATCGCTGGAAGAATTTGGAACGGGACATGTGCAGTGTGGCAAAGAGCTCCATGCACCTGTGTATTCACACTTGATTTTTGCTTCTCCGATTAACAGGCCACCTTCTCTACATGTAATAAAGCATGCGTCTTGATAAAACTTTCCAGAACAACCTCCGTTTACTTTGAAAATTAAACTGCTCAGGGCAGGCCCTGGACAGGATATTTTTCGACAGGTAGGAAACGCTCCCCATTTTCCATTATTCTGACATGTAGTGTAATTAATCCCTGAAATATCGTAGCCCCTACTACAACGGACAAAGCATTTTCCCATTTTTGGTATAGCATCACACTTTGTTATCACTTCAATGGGTTCGGAAACATTTGGATTTGCACACGTACAGTCGGGTGGCTTACTCCACTGAAAATCTTTTAAGCATTCCAGTGCTTTTCCTCCAATTAATTTTCCACCATTTTTGCAAGCGACTTTACAAACATCTCCAATAGTTTTAGTAGAACATACCTCTTTCAATTCCAGAAGATCATCTTGCAGTACGAGATTTGGGCAAAGCGTTTTAACGCATTTTGGTTGGAAACTCCATTTCGAATTGTTCATGCAAAGAATGTATTTTTGTCCATTTAGTTTCAAATTTCCCTTGCACTCAACAAAACATTTAAAGCCTGGCGTAGCGTAGTTGCAATCTTGAACAACATTTAAATCATTTGATATTGAAAGGATTGGACACGAGCATCTTGGGGAAGAGCTCCAGTTACCTCCTGTGAGACATGTTAAATTTTTCGGATCTAATAAGTGTCCACCCTGCACACATTGTACGCGACAAGTTTCTCCAATTTTTTTGAATGTGCAATTTTCATCTTCTTTTAATATTTCACTGTCTAACTTAGGCAGCGAACAATGTGTTTTAACGCAAATGGGCAAAGGACTCCAAGTAGCGTTGTGGAGGCAAGCGAAAGCACCATTAGTCTGAAATGCGTATCCTCGAGGGCAAGCAACTGCACAGTGTTCGGACCTTTTCTTAAAATTACAATTTTCTTTAAGTATTATTAAACTTAGCGTAATATTTGGAACTGGACATGTGCAATCGGGTAAGGAACTCCACGCAGATGTAGGCAAACACTGCGTTGTATTCGTACCAGTGAATTTTCCACCATGTTTGCAGCTCACTTCACAATACTCGCCAATTTTCTTAGAAGAGCAGTTTCTGTTAATCTCTAAATATTCAGGAATTTTGGGGGATGGACATATCTTGGGGATACATTTTGGCGCGCTGCTCCATTTCGTATTTTTTTGACACAAAAAAAAGGCATCTCCGATAAGTTTCAAGTTTTCTTTGCATTCAACAAAACAATTCTCATTTGGAATTTTGGCGTTACAATTTTTCAATACAAGATCATTGGAAGGATTTGGAGCAGGACATGTGCAATGAGGAAAAGAGCTCCATACACCTGTAAATTAACACTTGATTTTGCTTCCCCGATTAACGGGCCCCACCTTTTTACATGTAAAAAAGCATGCGTCTTGAAAAAATTTTTCCACGACATTCTTCTTTTTACTTTCAAAATTGAGCTGCTCAGGGCAGGCTTGGAAAAGGAGATTTTTCGAAAAGGTAGGAAACGCCCCCCTTTTTTCCATTATTCTGACATGTGGGAAATTTAAACCCCCTGCAATATCGTACCCCCTTTTTACAAGGGAAAGAAAGCATTTCCATTTTGGTATAGAATCACACTTTGTTATCAGTTCAAGGGGTTTCCCGGAAAAAATTTTGGTTTGCACACGTACAGTCGGGGGGAGAACTCCTTTTTAAATTTTTCTAAACATTTTAAAAGTATTTTTCCGTTTGGGGAACCAATGACTTTTCCCTCCATGTTTGCACGTACTTCACAATGTTCTCCTTTTTTTTAAAAAGAGCATTTCCCCCTTTAAATCTCTAAGTATTCGGGAAATTTTTGGGGGGTGGACATTTTTGGGGATCATTTGGGCATGCTGCTCCTTTTTTCGTTTTTTTTGACACAAAAAGGCATCTCCATGCTTAAAGGGTTTTTGCTTTGGGAAAAAACAATGCCGTCTTCTTTGGCGTTACAATTTTCAGTACAAGATCGCGGGGAAAAATTTAACGGGACCGGATTGAGGAAAAAGAGCTCCATACACCTTTTATTTACACATGATTTTGCTTCCCGATTAACTGGCCACCTTTTTTGCAGTGACAAAGCAGGGTCTTGATAAAATTTTCCCAGACATTCTGCGTTTACTTTAAAAACAGCTGCTCAGGGCGGGTTCTAAGACAGGATATTTTTTGACTGCGGAAACGCCCCCCATTTACCATTATTCACGTAGTGAATTAATCCCTTCCTTGTAGCCATTTTTCAACGGAAAAGCATTTACCATTTTTTGGTATGGCATCACACTTTGTTATCAGTTCAATGGGTTCGGAAAACATATGGATTTGCCCCGTGCATTTGGGTGGCTTACCCACTGAAAACCCTTTTTTAAGCATTCCATTGCTTTTCCTCCAAAATATTCCACCTTTTTTGCAAGCGACTTGACAAACATCCCCAAATTTTTAGTAGAGCATTCCTCTTTAATTCAAAGTTCATATTGAAGACGGGATTGGGGAAAAGGTTTTTAACACCCTTGGGGCCAGAACCCCATTTCGAATTGTTTTGACATAGAATGAAACTGGGTCCTTTTTTTTTAAAAACCCATCTCCATTCGAGAAAAACTTTTTTACCAGGTGTTTGAAAGCCACAATGCCCTTTTGTTCCCGGTTTTCCATTCAATAATGGGGTGAACAATAAGGAAGGGGGTGTCCAACCCATTAAATTTAAAAAATATCAACCTTTTTCCCAAAAATCCTTCGATTTTCCCTTTTTATCTCACTGACCTTTTTTTTTCGGTTTTTCAGTGTGCAATTTTCCCAAACTTAGGATATCAAAAAGTTGGTTTAGAACAGTTTTTCAAAATGCATTTGGATTCGACACTCCATTCCGTATTGTTTTCGCATACCAAAAAGTCCTTTCCACTGAATGTCCAACCAGGCTTGCATTTTATTTTACAAGTTTCTTTGGGCATTTTCTTGGAGCAGTTTTCCATTTTAAATGATCTTAGAACTGGGTTGGGCAGGTGCAGTTTGGCACTAATTGAGGTTCTTTTGGACTCACCGGCTCCAAAATAAAACCGCCTTGTTTACATCTAATTTTACATGATTCGGTTACAGATTTGAAAAAACAGTCTTCTTCCAATACTAAAATTTGTGAAAGCATGGGTTCCGGGCAAAACTTTACGCATTTCGGAATAACACTCCATTTGGTGTTATTTTGGCAAATAATAAAAATTTTCTTCTCAGACTTGTTTCGATTCTTGCAAAATACCCAAATATTCACCTCTTTGAGTGTTATTGCAGTACCTTTTAGTTTGTAGCTCTTCTGATACAATTGGAGAGGGGCATGTGCATTCACTTGAGATATTCCACTTTTCATTAGCTAAGCAAGTGACTTTATTTTCTCCTATTAAATTCCCTCCTTCTCTGCATGAAATTTTGCAACTTTCTCTGATGCGTTTAAAAAGGCAACTCTCCTCGAGTTTTAAGAAAGGAGGAAGATGCGGTTTCTTACAAACATGTGTTTTGACATACGGGTTGAATACTCCATTTTGAGTTGCTACGGCATACTATATAATTTCTACCAACTAAAGATGAGTCAGGTTTACATTGTAGAACACATAATTTACCTGGTAGTATTTGATTACATTTACTATTCTTGAATTTCAAATTATTTTTAACTTGTTGGGGAGGGCACAGCGAGCAGCGGTGAGCGACTCCAGCTACCAGTGGATTACATACGCATGAAATATAGTTTCTGGGAAAAGGCCTGCCTCCGTTGCGGCAACCTATGGTGCAATGTTTCCCAACAGATCTAGAGGAGCAATCTTTAATAAATTTCAAATTTTTGGGAAGTTTTGGCTGGGAACACATCACCCGCATGCATTTTGGGAGCACACTCCATTTCGTATTCGCTTGACACCAAATAAAATTATTTCCAGATATGAATGTTCTTTTAGTAGAACATTTCAAGTAGCATACTTCTCGATTTCTTCTTGCTGCAATCTTCAATTGCTTTAAGTCTCTGGTAGCATAGGATTCGAACAGGTGCATTGCGGAAGGGATGTCAGTAGAACATTCTTGAATGAATTTTGCAAAGTAATATAATATGAACCAATCAGACTACCTCCTTCCTACACTGTAATCAGCATTTTCTCCCAGGATTTTTGAAGAACAATTCTCACGAAATTTTTAAAGTACTGCTTAACTTAAGTTTGGGACAAGTTAACTTTATACATTGCGGCGATGGACTCCAACGAGTATCTTCTTTACAGACGATGAGCAACTTTCCCTGCACTAACAGGAAGGGCTTTCTGCACGTGACATGGCATTTTTCACCTTCGGTCTTTATAAATGCATTTCTCTGTCACTGTCAAATCTTTCGTAAGTAATGGCAATGGGCAGGTGCATCGAGGAAAGGTTCTCTGTTCATTTATTTTTATTGCAAAAGATTTTTTGTTGGATCGATTAACTTTCCTCCTTCTTTGCACTGAACGAAGCATGATTTCCCAGGTGCTAATAAAGGCAATACCTGCATAGATTAGTGTCTTAGGTAATTTTGGAATAGTCTGTGTGACGTGGTTTGCATTTCGGTAGTGGACTCCACTGAGCATTATTTTTGCACAAAATGTATTTCACGTTAGAAAGCGTTTGATCGAACTTGCATTTCAACCTGCATCTTTGTCCAATAAGTTTTGGTAGAGCATTTTCAATTAAATAGTTGATTTCTTAGTTTCGGGGAAGGACATGGCAGTCAGGAAGCTTTTGTCACTTCTTGCCTTTTATACATGTCACTCTATGAGCCTATAAATTGCAATTTCCCCCTGCCTTACACATAATTTGACAATACTCCCCGGGATAATTTCGAGCCACCAAATCCTCCTTTAGAACCGAAGATGTTTTGGTAACCTTAATTCAGAGCGTAAACTTTTGCATTTTGGCACATGGCTCCATCGTGTGTTGTTCTGACATATTATAAATTTGTCAGCAGCCAAGGAAACATACTCTTGCATTTCAAGTGGCTTTCTGTCCCTATTCCTTTTTATTACAGTTCTCTATGGCAATTCAAATCTACATCTACTGGCAGATTTGGAATAGGACAGGAACAGGTCGGTAATAAGCGTCCACAGGAATCAAATAGGCAAACTATAAAATTGGACCAAAGAATTCTCCTCCTTCCCCTAACTTTACTGAAGTAGGCATTTTTCCTGGAATTCCCCGGTTGTACAATCTTAAGAATATATCAAAATATCTATGGTAATTTTTTTTTTTTGAAACATTTGTTTCGTTTGCAGTTAGGGAGTTTACTCCCATTTCGCTATATTTTTACAAATTGCCAGAGTTTCCTTTCGTTTTCATACCCCATTTAAATTAAGCCCAGAACAATGTTGTCCTGGGAGTTTATTTTTACAATCATTTTGTTTCAATAAAATCTGGCTTGTGAAGGTGTGGACAAAAGAAACAAAAGAAATACGGGAAGAGGGTGTCCAGCATCGTATTCCAAAACAAACAGTATAGTTAGATTTAAGGTCTACCTGGTTCTTTTGACACATGACATCGATCTCCCATCCTTTGACGCTGCAGTCTTCCTCAAAAGAAGTGTATTTGTAAGTACTGGTCTTGGGCAGCGCTTCAGCACAATCTGATGTACCTCCATCTTTAATGTAACTGTTGCAGTAATAAATCCTACTGATTTTAAAAGGGATTTACTTTTACACATTAAAAAAGCACTTTGACGGAAATACTTTCCTGCAATCATTTTTATTTCCTGCTCATTGCTCAAGAGTAGGAAAGGACATGCGCACTTCGGTTGTTCTGTCCAATGGGTTCCACTAATGCTTTGAATTGTGCTATGTTTCAGCATCTGCCTCCTTCTTGCATTCTAATTTGCCTTTTGCTCACTGACAGTTTCGATGTACAATCCTCTTTAAAGGAAAGGACCCTTGATGACAATTTAGGTTTCAGACATTTAGGTCTTTTACGGAAGGCGAGAACTCCATTTTAATTTGTATTTACACCTAATATTTACCATCACCTATCATCAAAATCCTTTCTTGCATTCAAAGGCACATTTTTCCTCTAGTTTCTATCGATACAATTTCACGAAATCGATATCTTCTCTTAAAATCGGCAATACGAGGACACGAGGAAATTACAGAAAGTGAGGGGAGAACTCCGGCTAAATTTTTTGCAATGTATAAACTTTCCCAATCTCTGAAGATCTGTATTTGCATTTGATAACATTTTGACCCGACTTCTTTTCCAGAACAATTTTGAGAAACTTTTAATGTTTTCGAAATTTAGGAACTAGGCAATACGACTTGCCATAGAACATGGTTTAATTTTACTCCAAATCACCCGGGTGGTAAGCATGGGCATTTGTAGAATTGGGACCGGTCGCCTGCGCTGGAGTCATCTCTGCGGAGTTATATATCACCAGGTAATACCCCTTCGGGTTTACGCCAAGTCCGATTAATTTCAGATTTTGCATGGAGGTGAGGAAGAAACTGCATTTAATTTTAAATAATTTGTATGGAAATTTTTTCTCGAATGCACTGAGGATATTCTTCCAAAGTACCTTTTCACATTTTACTCCAAAATTCCTACCCACAGCACCAAAGTTTTTCAGGGCAACGAATCTGACACTTGGCGTCGTCTTGAAATGAACAATCTTGACAAAGCATATAAGGGGATATTGTTCTGGTGCGGTTTTAAAAGGAAGAGCAGGTTGGAAATGCTTGGACCATTTTCGAGACATAGCACGTAACTGTACTATTTCCGTCTAAATTACCATCGCATTGTAAATCCTGAAATTTGATCAATAGTTCTTCGGCAGGTAATATCGTGAGGTGGAACGTCATCTTAGGTAATGGAGGACTACAAAATAGGTTTTACCGAGATGAGTTCTCTGATCACCGTTTCATAAAAACAGCGTATGGTGTTGTTTTCCTGTGAAAAACCCCTCTTTGCACTTATATCAATTTGGCAGACTGGGCCCTCCACCAGGAATTTAGAGGCAATTTTACTCCGCCTAAGGAACCAAAATTTTTTAAAGAGAGGATTTTTTGGTTTTAGAAGTTACATTTCCAAATTTCTCGCCGATTTTTTTCCAAGAAAATTTTTTTGCTTCTTCACAGTTGTAAACCATGCACAAACCCGAAGAGTTACATTCTGCAAGTCTTTCACAAACAGCAGCCCACGAATGCTGAAATTCGACGCGCATTAGGGGCAGCTCGTACATTACAACCAGCACTTTGCAACGAGGCCAGTTGATTACAGTTTGCATTTAGTGTTAATAAGGGGAAACGCACACACCTGGGCCGGAGTGTTTGATGAGCACATTGGGAGCGATAATTGCATAAAGGTACCGGTGACCATTCATTCGTCGGTAAACACATTATTTCTTCAGCTGCAATTATTCCATTGGGACACCGTACCTGAAAAGGATATAAAAGAGTCAATTTACATTATTTTTTTTCCAGATTATATAAAGTTAATTTTCATACATTTATTGATATGTAGTATTTTTATTTTAGTTATATATGGTAGCTTTAAGTCAAGAATTTATAAAACTATTTTGTATGTTGTCTGCAGGTGTTGGTTTGTCTGTCGGAATACAATGCATAACATTTTTATGTATCTTTAGAAGAAGTGTATATATATAATTTAATTACAATGAAAAAGAAATACAGTGTAGTGCCATAGAATTAGGGATAGCAAGGGCTATGAAAATTGTATAGCTCTGGGTATCATTTTATGACAATTAGAGGGCTCTGTGTGATAAACTCATGTAAACAAAGCGCTTGTACTGTTGGTTATTCCTGAATTAGTTGTGACGGAATTGCCGAAGTAAAGGGAGTAAAGCCAGGCTTCAGGATTTAAGACATAGCCTACGATCATAGAACAAAATCAGCCAAGATGCGAGGTAGTAGCATGAGCCATTGAATTTCCGAAATCGTCAAGCAGCTATTATTTTCATGGTCGTCTGTGTCAAGAGTATACCAAGAATTGCGTGGATGGTGGACAAAAAACTAGCGATCGGTCAAACTGGAAAGGACAATAAGCCTTGATGGTGTATAGTGAGAGGCTCTGGCGTATTGTACGTAGCTCAAATTACCAGCAAGTTGAATGACGGTGCCAGTCGTACAGTCAGTAAACGGACTTCGCAACGCTCGCTTCACCATTATGGGGTTTTCAGGGAACCTTCGACCTACAGAAACCATTGCTTACTGCTCGTCATCGGGCTGCACGTCTTGCGTGGACAAGAGAGCATAGATACTAGGTTTAGAGGACCGGAAACAGAGTAAGAATGAGATTGTAAATGGGGTCATCAGGGTTGCAGGCCTACTTAACCATCAAACGAGGTCACCAGAATAAGGGCGTCAAGGCTCATGAGAGTCATCGGATCCACTCCACGTGCCGGGGTTAGGGCACTTTTACATGAGATTCATAGAGGTGAAATCATCATCCAAAAATGGGGTCGCAGGGGTGTTTTCAGGGAGTAATTTTTAGGGATCTTTTCAGGGTGCGCGTGTACCAACCTCCCTTGATGCAATTTGGTACGTAGAGTTGTTGTGTGATCACCTCCATGCGTTTATGCTGTTATGCTTTAAGCACGGTAATAGAGTTTTTCAGCAATTCTACTGTTCTTCTCACAAGTCCCGGTTGGCTATTGTCTGGTTGAAGTAGCATTCCTCTGACTTTTCTGTCATAAATTGACTACCTAGAAGCCGACTTCAATACTATTGAACATCTTTGGGATGTTTTGGAAAAAGGCGTGAAAGGCCACCACACCACATCAACGAACCATTCTGAATTATGGACAGCTTTAGCCAATATTTGGCAAGTCATTCCCGTTGAACGTTTCCAGAAACTTGTTGAACCTATGCCTCCTCGGCCAGAGGAGGCTCAACTCATTACTAGGTAGCTATCCCTAATTCAGTGACCCTTCAGTGCATTTAAAAACATCTTAATTGGGAATATATAATTTCATTAAACTTGCATAACAAGATAGAGAAAATCTCCGGAAGAGCACTGCAAGGCAAGAAATTCCTATAAAAATATAAACAAAAATGGCGCGCACAGTATGAAACTGAAAGAAACGATAATGAAATTTGAATTAAAGTGTCTAATGGTAAACTACAGAATGTCTCTAGTTACCATTAATATCGCTTTAGATTACCTCGTTCAGCAATAAATGCCGCAAAACAGTATGGAATTCAATGAATAGGCGTTTGATATTTTTCCATGGTAGACAGGGTCACAAATCCTATGCAGAATATTCCGAATCCCTCACATCGTGACTTGATAAATTCTGGAGTCTCTACTGTTCTAAAACACGTTTAATATGACCTAGGACCGGCGTTCTACTACAAGCGTAATTTGTCGTAGAAATTCCGGAGCAACTCTATCCATTTGTGGACGTGCATGTTCTTACTGGTAAATTTCACCCAAAATACTAGTCATGAATGGGTATGAAAACTCTCATCCATGTAAATCTGGGTAATTACTATCTTTTACGTCATGATCAAAAGGAAATTGTTGCTGTAACCTACGACCGTCCAGGCCATTATACCTGGAGTGATGGAACTGTGTCACTTGGCAGCGACTGCATGGAATGTTCCCCTTCACCAAAGTACAAAGAACAAAGTCGTTGGATTATCTTGTAGCATTTGTTTATCGTGAAATGTACTCTGCTGTTCGTAAAAAAATGCAACACCATGAAGAAATCATCCGCCAATTAAAATAGACTTTTGCAGCAAATACTCATTATAGAATCTTCACGTAAAAATAGAGTACAGGGTTTCAAAGTTATCTTTTCCGCGCATACGTGGCATTAGGGCAGAAGCGCCCTCTGAACTGATGCTGAAAGCGTATAAATACAGGGCTGTAGCGGGACGTTGAAAATAGTTAATAATTATTTGTTAGTGGCAAACGCTTAGAGAGACCTAAGTATGCCTCCATTACGAAATAAGAAGAAATTGCAACAATTTACGGAGTTTGAATGATTGAGCATTATCGGCCTTCAAGAAGGAGTATTTTCCTGTCATGCAATAGGAGCTCGTGTGCAGTGTAACAGTTCCACAGTGATGTGGGTTTGGAAGCAACGGACCAACGAGCACCGAACAACTCGACAAACTGGTAGTGGACAACGGAAGGTGACGTCAACGCGCGACGATCGACACCAGCTCAGCATGGTGGTGAATGACCGTACAGTTTCCTCTCGGCAGGTTGCAGCACATTGGTCTATTGCTACAGGTGTAATAATGTTGTCTTCGTCGACGTCTGCTACACCATGGATTGCGTGCAAGGGAGCCTTTATACAGGATCTCCCTTACGGCAAACCATTGACGGCTGCGTCTGCAATGGACTCATGAGCACAGAACCCGGCAAACTGATTGGCACCAAGTTGTCTTTTCACGCTGCAGTTTGTGGGACCATAATGGCCGCATTCGTGTTATACACTATGCGGGTGAACGCTGCTTTCCAGAGTTCATAATAGAACGACATAGTAGCCTAAAACCCGGAGTTATGGTTTGGGGTGCGATTTCGTATCATGGACGATCCAATTTGAAACGAATTGAGGGTAATCTCAATAGCAACAAGTACATCCATGAAGTGCTACAGCCCGAAGTCATTCCCTTCCTTTAAGGCATTCCTGAAGCTATCTTTCAGCAGGATAATGCACCCCCCAATTTGCGAAGACTGTTCGAGATTTTTGTTCACCCCAACAAAAAGCAACTTCTTCCCGGCCTGCTTATTCTCGGATATGTCGCTTATTGAGCACGTGTGTTATTTGGTTGGTGGCATCCCTGTGACCCGGGTCCTCAACTTCAATAGACGAATTTTTTGGGACATGCAAATGGAATTTTATTCCACAAGCGGGCATTCAAAATCTGTTTGGCTCCATGCCACATTATAACCTTTATTGCAGCGGGGGGTGGCAAAAAAAAATCTGATTTGGGAACTTTTTTTTTGCTTTGAAAATTTCTTCATTTATTTGTACTAATACAAGTCGTCTGTGCATTAAATTTAATTTGATTCTGAGGATTCCTTAATGGTGTTGTATTTTTTACAAACAGCAGTTTATTTCATTTTGTTCTCCAAGCAATAAGTTTTAGGCATTTTAAGGAAAAATTAAACTGAGGAAATGCGTCTTAAGTGTTTGTTCTTGAAGACGATTCCGGAATTAACTAGGCCGTGTGAATCACCTATAGCAAAATCTCCTCTCATGTCTTTATCATATTCCAATTATGGCGAACCTTTTTGAGACGAGTGTAAAATTTTGTTCATATTTTTTTAAAACTAGCTCTTGGATCACTAATGCCCATTTGCATCAGAGTTAAATTAAAAAAATTTTAACTGTATATTTTTAAAACTTAACATCTTTAAAATTCAATTGACTTAACTTGTAAAAATGGACTTGGTTTGACGATTTAAAAATGTTTAGTGGGGTTAAAAATTCTTAAGTATTTGATGCAAATGAAAATAAGTGTTTGAATAAACAAGGCGTAATGAAAATTGTATACAATATATATTATGAAATATTATTTAGTAGTAGTATATATATATACATATGTAAAAAAATTGATTATAAAGTATATATGAGAAATCTGTGTTGCTGTTCATTTTCAGATAGTTTTCTAATATATTATTTCGTATTCATTTAGTTTTACGCATTTCGCAGTGTTCAAATCTATTTATTTTAAAAGATTTTACAAAGTTCATTGAGGAAAGAAATTTTTCACACAAATATGTCGACCTAAACATCGTTAAAGGAACATTAATTAGTTTTTTCATTCATTTAAAGTTATTTGGTAAGGAATCCCATGTGTTTAATATATTTTCAATTTTTACTGTGGGATCAATGTTATCTGCAGTACCTTCACACACGTTTTCCTCTTCAGAAATAAAGTATTCAAATTTTGTTTTCCACGCTACGCTGCTTCGAATTTCCACTAATTCCATTTCTGTATTATCGATACCTAGCCACTTAATTTCGGTTAACTCAGTTTCAAATTTTGTTTTGCATGGATATAAAAAAATGTGAAACGATTTTTCCAAACATTTAAATTAATTAAATCTCTCCACAAAAGTTTGTTTTATTTCGTGCATAGTCATTAAATATTTCTTAATTGCATTTTCTTGAATGTCAACGGAGTTTTCAAAAATTATTTTGTTTTAAAAATGTTTTTGTAATTGAGGAAAATATTTCATTATTTTCGTTTCCAAATCCTTATTAAAGATATCAAGTTTCGTCATAAATATTTTAATGTTTTCACACATGGATAAAACAATTACTTTATGTCCTTGAAGGTTTTTATTCAGTTCATTAAAATCCTGAGTGATGTCGTATAAAATTATTAAATCATTTAACCAATGTATATTGGTTATATCATCGAAACAATGGACTTTATTTTCTTGTAATAACAGTACAAAGCAATTAAGGACTTGACCAATACTAAATCAGCATACGTTGTATGTCAAAATCCCTGAATATTGGAATTTAATTTCCCATAAGAATTGTGCAAATTGTCGTCTATAAAGTGGATTATTTTTATTACAACTCAGATTATACATTAGGAACTGTTTTTAAACGATGCTTTGCAAAATGTTACGAGGGACATATGGGCACAGAAAACGTGTGCTTTCAGCGTGCGGATTGCATGACTGCAGTAAAAAGGACGAGAAATTCTGGTAAAGACATGCTTTGCAAGCCTTGGTAGATTGACAGCTTGTACAGACTATAGGTAGAAGAATGTATTTGGGTGCCTTTATATGTGATAGAATGAACTGTTAACTTGTGAACATGTTGCAAGTGTAGATCCGAAGAATTAATATTAGTGTCATTTAAAAAAAAACTTTCAGACTAAAGATGTAAAAAAGGTTGGCGGTAAAGGATACAAAACCTAAAATCTGCGGTCCTAAAGGTGACCTGTCAAAGCGCAGAAAATTCTTAGTTGCTTCAGGATGGCAAGCGTTGCAAGATGCATTCATGGTAAAAAAAATTAAGTCTATTCCGTTAGGTCAAAAAAGAAAAATATTTTTTAATTACTTTTTACCAAATAAATACTATTAATATAAATATATGCATATTCATATGACAGAATCACATTATCAAGTGGAAATTATAATTTTCATTAATTATCATTAAAGTATCGTATTGTCCTCCAAAACAATCCTATATATAAAAATTCAGTTCAACTGAACGTTTTAAAATGTGAGAAAAAAAAATCTTTTAAAGTTTTGACCCAATTGGCTAAAAATGAATCCAACGGGACTGTATCTGTAATTCTTTAAATAATTAGCTTTAGTCGAGTCATTTTAAGATATCCAACTGGTTTAAAATCATCATTTTCATCAAAAATCGAAAATTCTTTTATAGTCTATTTTTGTAGCCTGTTTAATAAGCTTTCTAAAAATATCATACTTTTAATTCTGAGTCAATTAGAAAAAGAGTTATAGCTGTTTTTGTTTGAGGTAGTAAGTCAAAATCAAAACCGGAAGTGTGAGTTTTCGGTTGATTTTCACCGGCAAAATGAGATTTTTATTCTTTTAAAATATTTTAACGAATTCTTTTTATGTTTAGTAAACTTTATTTCACTTTATAAATATTTTAATAGATATATTTGGCCTTCAAATAGGCAACAGTTAACTGATTGCAATGTTTATTTTGATTTAAACGAGTTGCTATCTTTTTATCATTTGTGTTCAAAATTAGATCTCTTTTAAACTTTTTTATTAGTAATTTTATATAGTTATAATTATTTTTAATTAAATTAAAGTTGTCATGCCAAAAACAAGATCAATGAGGTAAAAAAAGAAGAGATTTCCAGAGAGCAGAATTTGTTGGAGAAACGTTGAAAGAAAAACCAACAGATCTTTCAAATTCAGTCATTAATTCTATTAAAAAGACTTAAAATTAACTTTGCGATCAAAATATCCTAAGAAAATGTCTTCACGGGAAAGCTCAGAACTGCAATAAGAGTCTTAACAATGTTTTGGGGAGTATAACCCCGAAAGACAATTTTGTTGAGCTACAAACACTCCGTTTAAGAAATTATATTGCAATAATACTTTTTAATTCTGTATTTACTGATCTATTATCTCTACTTTAAAAGTTAGGAATAAAATCATGTTCTGAAATGAAAGGATATTCTTGGTACCTCGACAAAACGAGAATTGTTGATTCTATGAGGCATTCTAAACCACATAAGAAAATGTCTCGTAAAAAAAGAAAGACCCTTCAAAAATGTAAAAGTTTGAAGTATGAGGTTCAGGAAGGCACAACATACAAATCTGGAGAGTTTTAATATTTTCCTAAATCTTTAAAAAGTTTTATTGCAAATATAAACTTTATTTTGAATTTTCGGAAGAGTGTTATTTTTGAAGATAATGATTAACGGCAAGAGTGATATATATATTTCTTAAAATAAATGAAATATTCTTATGAAATTTTTTGAGTTTGTTCTTTGTATTATAATGAATGCTTTCTGCTAAAAGCTAAGGGTAATTTTTCAATTAAGTTATTTTTTAATATAATTTTATATGAAAAAAAAGTTTCTTAAGAAAATTCTGGGTTTTTTCATTTCGAACACTTGTATTTCATAATTTTACTTTAGAATTTGAGCTTTTTTTAATATAAAGCAGAGTTATATAAACGTTAAATAATTGTATTCCTGCAAACATTTTATTTATTTTTGTAATATATATTTTTTGAGAGTTGTTAGCAAAAGAGTAATTTTTTGTAATATTTTGGTACAAATTTCTCAATATTTTGACAATTAAGCTTTCAAAAAATTCTTGTTGTATTTTCATAGTTTTGCAACATACTTAATTAAAAAATAACAATTAAATAATTATTTAAGTTATATTTTAGAAAATTGTCTTCCAACCCAGTCGGATACCTTTTAATTAATTCTTATTAAATTATAGTATTCTCCCCAAAACAATCATGTATAGAAAATTTCAGCTCAAATGAGCGCTTTAAAATGGGAGAAAAAAACCTTTTAAAGTATTGACGCAAGTCGCCAAAGTAATCGCTAATGCGCCCAAAATGATGCCAACGTGGTTGTAAATGTAATTCTCTGAATAGTTAGTTTTTCTCGAATAATTTTTATTAACTATAATTAAATTACCTTTTTGTCATCCAAATAATCGTGTATATAAAATTTCAGCTCAATTGAGCGCTTTAAAATGTTTTTTAATAAACGATTGAAAATTTGAAGATATACATAGGGAGAATGTTAACTAATAGTAAGAATTTAATGAGACCATAACGGTTCAGTGAAACATTATAATTAACGATTACATGAAATAATCGAGTTCCTATTGAATCAGTCAGTTTGTGAAATAAGTTTATAGGTCTATTATTGGAATAATTTAAAAATGATGCTGCAAGGCAACTCGCTGATACTTCTGAATATTTTCTCGTTCCTATGAATAATTCGAACTAATTATCTCCGTAACATATCTAATGGTTTAAGTTCCGACTTTCCTGCTAGAAAATTGTAATTAGTAATGTACTTTCCATTCGTTGATAACACTGCAGTTGTTAACTTTCAAAACTCTGCAGGTATATCTCTCCTGACCCTGTATACTTCCCACAGTTCTTTCAAGTCAAAGGAATTGTTTCCAACTCCACTCCTTTTTCAAGGTACGAAGTTAGTTTCGTTTTGTTTTTTATGTCAAACCTCGTAAAATCCCTCCCCCTGATCATGTATACCCCTCACTGTATTTTTAATCCTATGAACCAGATATAGCAGGGACAAAAGAAAAGTTGTTATCGAAAAATGTGTTTATTCTTACCTTACAAAACGATCCAACAACTCTCGAACAATTGATGAGCTTCACACTTTTCAGTTCAGGACACAATGAGGTTACCGGAAGGGTGCAGTTTTCATGTCTATTAGTCACACACTGAAGGACAAAACCTCCGAAGGGACATGATACAGTGCAATTTGCTCCGAGCTCTGCACTGCAGTTTCCAAATTTTCCAAACAGCTGTAAAATTTCAGGACATATCGCTTTGGAAGTAGAAGTGGAGCCTCGTACATTTATCTTAATCTTGACACATCCCGCCATATTTTCTTGAGTAATATCGGTTAATTTGTCACATCGAATTAGTTCTAATGAATCTGCGGTATGACAGGGAGACAAAGGTGACCACTGTCCACCAGACAAACATTTTGCTTCCTCTTTCCACAGGACTTGACCGTTGCTTACACACTGTGCGTTACAGACATCGGAATTCTGATAAGTGCAAGGTCCAACGATGCTGACTCCTTTCGGAAGTGTGAATGAGTGACAGGTAGCACTCAGAACTGGCACTGGAGAAGGTGAGTAATTAATAATATGCCAATATTGATTTAAATATTTTACGAATGATTTTTTACAGAACTTTGAGGGACCCAAAACAGAAATATTGCATATGGCCTCAATGTTTCACTTAATTACCATGAAATTTTTATCTCATAAATTAGTGTTAATTTCAATTTACTACGAGGGATGATCAGTACTTTTGAAAACTACATGTTGTGGGGAAATTTTGTTTCCCCAGAGTGGAGATAAATGGCGCTTGGAAGTTCGAGATGTGATTCGATTTTTAAGGGCAAAGAATGTGTCCACATCTGCAATGAGCAGACAATATGTGGCGAAATTGTGTCACACTTTTCAATCAGGCAGACACTGGATATTGAAAATCGCAAAATGACAAAAGCCGCCAGCCAAGTTGTTCAACGACAGAAATCACCCCGGCACTAATTGGAGAAATGATTCAAAATGATCGACGGGTAACTCTGCATGAAATCTCGCCAGAGTCGGGACTGAGCTATGGTAGCGTGCAGAATTTCATTTCTGATGTGCTGTGATATTCCAAGACAGTGCTGTAAAATCATTCTCCGAGACCTAGCTTAATGGACAGGGACCTAATTTCTACCAAGACGGATTAAACAATTTGGTTCTACGTTCTGATAATTGCCTAAATAGACTTGGTGATTCTGTCGAAATGTGACAGGCACGTATGCCTTTTAATTCCTTCTTGTAATTTCTGTCTATTGTTAATAAATATTTGTTTATTCGCCTTGTAACCTTTTTTTCTGATCAATCCTCGTACAAAATAAACTTTAAGTCACGGTAGTTGATCTTTGAAAAAAAATTCCTATTACCTATGTACTATGTTGTCGAACCAAACCGTCATATGCAAAGGTGTCACCAAATGTGCCATGATATGCTTGCAATGGTGAAAAAAATTACACACAATGCAATTACAATAATCTTGTGCTCGCATATGATGTTGCCTTTTGGAGACGTCTTTGGATTTGGCGATATTATTTGTATTAGCAATGTCTTTTGATTCGGCGAAATGGTTCAAAACTGTAAACGCAAGTACCAAAAACTTTAAACAAATCGTCTTAGCGTCCTCGAGAACATACGCCCGTTTTCTAACTAATGAAGCAGTTGTATCGACATCCCAATGTTAGCTGTGGTGTAGAATTGTGGTAGCGTTATTTTGTTTTCTGGCGGTGCTATATCGTATTATATAATTTTCGAAGTTGATTTTATTTGTTTTACAGAACGATTTGTTTAGACTTAATGAAAATCTTTAACACAAAACTGAGGGGACTGAAATGTTTTTTTCATGTTAAAAGATATCACAAAAAAAAATATTCAACAAAATTAAGTATATTAGAGTACAGTTTACTTACGTAGATATGTATGCATACATTTAATAAACATAAATGAAAGAAAACATTCACAAGAACTTAATGAAATTTAATTCAAAATTTTCTTTCAAAGAAAATAAAATGTGTATTGAGTTTTTGGAAATTAATCTGATATCTTTTTTTTTCATTTGTTTTTTAGCAACAAATTGTCTACAAATCGTTCTATGTCGTCCCTCTTGTTATTTATTTCATCATTGGAATATGATTCTAAAGCAGCTGCGCTTAATTTTCATGATGTTCCTGATTTTGGATGACGTGGAAACAGGAGCTGATTAATCATTTCATTTTCGTCGTCGGAATCTGTATAAATGATATTTTTTGAGCTTTGAACAAACTCCAAAATGTCTTTTTTATCATAATTGGGGATCTATACACGTTATCATCATCTACTGTAACGAAATCTTCCGATGGTACAGTAGTACAGTCCAATAATACAGAAAATTAAGGGGACGGTGGACCTTTGAAGTTAATTTCTTAAATTATTACCTTAATTAGCTGGAATTGGATTTAATATAGTAAATTATATATATTTTTCACAATTTAAATATATTTAAAAAAAATTATAATTTGATTTTTTTGAAAAAAAATTAATTTTTTAAACTTTTTTAAAAATGCTTTTATCGTTTTTTAAGAAAAGTAAAATTTTGTTTTTTAAATATTGAACTATAACTAAATATATCTGTGCATGGATTTTAAATTCAGAATAAAATTTGATGAAAAAAAAGATAAATTTTTTTACTATATGAAATATTTCCCAATTATAAATATTATGTATTAAAAAAACAACGTAAAATATGATCCGTTAAATTTTTGAAAAGTAATGCACAAATTTGTGAATTTACATTATTTTTCTAATTGTTGAAATTTCTGAGAGATACGACTTGATATGAAACGAAAGGGGCTTTTTTACAAAAAAAGAAAAGAAAAATTTTTATGAACTGAGAAAATGCATTTTAAATATTTATTTTGAAAAGTAAAAATAAAAAAACAAATTTTTACCAAAATTACTTACCTTTACATGAAAATCAAACATATAAGAGATTAAAGAAAAAAATAAAAAAAATATTTAAATAATTTATTATATTTAGTTATATATTCAATTTAAAGGTCAGCAAAGCTGATACTTATACAAAAAAATAGCGTGGCAAAACATTCACAAAATTGACCTAAAATATAAAAAAACCTTCAGATTTTATTTTTTTGTTTCTATTTTATTTGAGTTTTTAAGCTTCATATTTTTTTTTATCTTGTGTTATTTGAAAAGTTTTATTTCTGCTTTGCTTTTGACTCTCATCTCTTACTCCATGATTTTGTCGAGGGTAATGAAGCATTTGTTTACATGTTTGAAGTAAACAGGGATCCAAAATTGAACTCACTAATCTGTTACAAAGATTTTTCCCAGTCTTTTCTTTGTTTGGGAACTTTTTTGGGCAGTGATCCAGATAACACTGTCAAATTTTTCATTTCTTTTTGATTTACCCCGAGAAATATCTCGTTGCTTGCTAATCGCTGATAAAGAAAAATTTTTGCAAAACCCCCCTTTAAATTTGTTTCATAACTGAATGACTTTCAGGATTCTCCATTTCTAAGGCTTTTTGAAAAAAACCCCAAGAAATTTTTTCTATTAGACATTTTTTGTGTTTCGGCATGGCGATATGGAGGAACAATGAAAAAGGGGCTTTTTTCTTTTTTTGACATTATTAAATTATTTTTAAGGGTTTTTTCTGAAAAAATTAGTTAGCAACATTGGGGTTTCTTTTGCTACCAATTTTTTCCACCAATGCAAAACCCTTTGTTTCGCCACTCTTCCTTTGGGGTAAATTAGTTCCTAGACGCTTGGAGATATGGTTGGGGATACTTTCCCTTTTTTTTATTGGTTTCCCTTTTTCCATAGATGTTCAAGACATCAGATGTTGGAATGTTTTGAATTCCATCTGAAATATGCAAATATAAAATATTACACCCCCTTGGGGGATCTTTGCCAAAAATTGCAGAGCCCTTTCCTTTTACTAGATGAGGAACCTGTATGATTTATTTGAATTTCAGATTTGGACCTTCATACCAAATTGCAAAATCTGGACTATCCCCCAAAAGGCCCTTTTACTGCGGAATACATTCTGTACAGTACTTTGATGGGGTATTTCATAATCGATACCTAAATCAAAAAGAATCCCCCCGTATAGTGATTTATACCCCCGTTTTTCCCAAGACCCACAAATGACAAGTAATGTCCAAAAACCTGTTTCCTTTTTTCTTCATATTTTTAAATCGATGTTGCTTCCAACTATACTCGCTATTTGATCTGATGTTTCCATCCCCACCCCTTTAGACAAAATTTTAATTCTTGAAAAGATTTTTTTTCCGTTGCATTATACCAGCCCCTGATGCAAAATAGTTTCAATCCCCTTCCCTTTCCCCAAGTCAAAAAAAAAAAAAAACCACCTTTTTTAAAGTCAAAATTTTTTTTTTTTTTTTTTAAAGCACTGGGAAAAAGAGGGAATTTTAAATGCCTCAAACAGAGCAAACCAACCTATTTTGATGCCCTCCCAACTCGTTGTTTTTATGATATTTAAATATTCATTAAAAACATTTAGGAAATTTTTTTAGTCACGTTTTTTCCATATGTTTGTATCAACTAATGAAAATTTATATTTTCATTTGAAAATGTTCTCAAATTGTGACAGAAGAGAAGCTTTCTTTTTTTGCTGATTATTTTTACTAGAATTTAATGTGCAAGTATTTACTTCTGCATTATTTTTTATAATTAAAGGGTGCATGACCACTTCATTTCGGTCATTTCATGAAAACTTGGGTGCTCCCGTTCTAATTTCCGGGGGGCCCATCTCTTTTTTGTTTTTGCAAAACCCCAACGTTTTTATGGCCTTGCTTTGGGGCATGATATCGAGAACTAATTCTGGCATTGTACAAAAAACTAAATTTTTTATCAAGAAAAATTGTAGCGAGTGTTCAATCCAAAAAAAAAAACTTGAAAAAAAAAATTACGTCCAAAACGAATAAATATCTTTTATAAAACTTAAAAAAGCGAATAATAGATTTAAAAAACAATGCAAATAGAAGGAAATTTTTATTGTGCAACCTTCTTCTAAAATGGTGATGAAAAAAAAAATAAGTGAGACTAAACATATGCAAAAAAATTTAAAAACCAATAGTTCTTGACGTTCAATGAAGGTGCCACGCCCATTTTAAATGGTCGATGGGACCATGTTTAATTCATAGATCACTATAACTCAGTAATTATTCATCAAAAAGGGTAAAATTCTTCGACAGAATCATTCTGTGAAATATATGGAATATTATTAGTATAAAAAATAAAAATCGCAATTTTGACCAAATTTTGAGATTTTGAAGGTCCACCATCCTCTTAATGTGAAATCACTTGTCTTTCATTTCACACAACTCTTAAATCTGTGGTCTTTCCCCTATTTCGTTCATTCCCAGAAAGGAAATTTTTTCGTTTTAAGCGATATTCATTTCGTGCTAAAAGAAACAAAAATGTATGAAAGTACATAATAGTTTGTTAGTTCCGTTGCATTATTTTGTGTTAGCCGATATTTCGTTTGAAGTCTTTTCGAGTTAAAAGACTTATATTCAGTTGAAAAATGAAGGGGTTCCCCCGTAATTGATTTTATTACATATAAAAAGATTTCCCCTACGAAATGTAATTTTTTTTTTCGGGTTTTATAAAATTCAAAGGAAAAAACTTAACTACCCTTCCACTCCCTTACTTCAACAGAAGTACTGTCAGCCGAAAAATTTACTTTATCACCGGGTAAAAAGGGTCTTTGGGAAAACAGGAGGGCCAACACGTTAATTTGACTGAATCACCACTAACTCAAGACCACTAACAGATATATGGCGAACAAGGCTGTTGCAACTTGTTCATGCCTCTTGAGAATATGAATGTAGATAGATAATTCAAATACCTGTACTCAAGGCTATTAAAATTTTGTAAATTTTATTTATATACCAATCACGTAGTTTAATGTTTTTACGGTAAAATTAAAAGAATTCAAAAATGAAAAACCTTTTGTAGCATGTTTATGAATTCAAAAATGACTTATGTGCTAAATTTTAAAAACGCATTTTTTGTAAAAAACAGTGAATCCAATGTAATAGCTTAACATAAAAACCTAAATAATTGAAGTAAATTAAAAAAAAAAAGTGTTTTTTCTCCTTTTAAAATCTGCTTTCCAAAAAAATACAAATTTGTTTAACTCAAATTCCTATATGTAACACAAAATAAGTTTACCTTTATCATAAGATAATCAATAAAATTCATTGATATTAAGTTGTTGGTGAAAATAGATTATAACAATTATTTATATACAATCACGCTGCTGTTCAAGTAAGTTGCACCTCGAACTCCATGAGGTGTTTATTGGTTGCCAAGAGTCGGCAATATTTTCGTCATGGGGAGATAACAATATGAAACATAACAATTGTGGCTCATAAAAATAGCAATGAACTATAGATGATGCTTCTGAAGTGATCCTTGTTAAACAAAACAAGAAATACCCCAACCTAATAGGTTGACAAAAAACCGGGGAGAAGTAATAAAAGTAGAAACACGTCTTTGTACAGAGTCAATAACAGCTCGGATGAAATCCTCAAGAATATCTCTCCGTTCCTGGCAAACACTCGTCTTCTGAAAGTGGCTGTAACAACAAGTGGCGTCTAAACTTATCCCAAACGTGTCCATTAGGTAACCATTTGAGCATCTCAGGTGTATGTGGTTCCCGGGAAAGATCTGTATATTTTGCATGCACTTTTGCTGATGCGTGTAGGGTATGGTCAGGCATTATAATGCTAGTAAAGGGCAATACACACTTCCCGTAAAAAGGGTAGTGTCACCGTACGTAGCATATCTTCGACGTTCCTTACGCTGTCAAAATTGCTATCAAACGCGATTGCATCTCCAACCGTTCTGCCTCCGTATAGCTGTAGGGTGTTCCAAGTCCTGGTATGAAAATGCCAGCATGTTTAAACGACCGTAATGCTATAATTCTCATTAAATAAGCAAAAGCATGAATCGTCCGAGAAAGCGTCACTGTTCCCTTCCCCTTAGAAAGGCCACATTAAGTCGTTTGTTTTGTGAGGTCATCAGAGATATTCATAAAGGGAGCCAAAACAAGGCATTAGGAACCAAGATACTGATAACAGTTGTGGTCTACACCGAAACATTAAAGATGTCCTGCAATTGCGGATAAATGCTGGCAAAAGTTGTGTGCGGGGCCAGCACCACTATTAGGTGGTTGTATTGATCCACCAAAAATCATATTGCTCTGATCTCACAACCCTAGTATTGCCTAACCCTCACTTTCCCACATGTCTTTGTTCCAATATCTTTTTCCACAGCCAGTGTATCATATACTTTTAGATCAAGGGGGTCAAACCCTAAAGCTAACTTGGGCCAAACAAAAGGCTTAATTTTTGTTGGGCCAGAAAAAAACCCCACAATATTTATAGGTACGTACGTGTATTTCGAATAATACATTTTAATAAACTGATATATATATATATATATATATATATATATATATATATATATATATATATATATATATATATATATATATATAAAAGTACACGGAAAATTTAATGTTTACGTCCTGACACTTGACATCTCTTCTCTCCTACTATGTTTTCCTATATCGGAAGTAATTTTTTAGTTTTATTACATATTATTGCAAAGCAATATATAGGCCGGGCCGCATGTGTCCCGTGGGCTACATGTTTGATACCCTTGTTTTAGATGAATTCCAGCTAGGAATTGATGGATGAGGCAAGGATTCTTCAGGAGTCCAAACACCATGCTTCACGTTAATCTGCTTATGGGCTGGAATTGCTACCATTGGGGACATGTTGGCATTCTCTGTTACACATTTTCTATGAAATAAAAAAAAAAAAGATCCTGTTTCCTTGGGAGAAATAATGATAAAGATATTCTCTATTTTTCAGATTCATTTCCTTGTATCCAACTCAACATGTCTCTGAAAACAACGTATTCCATATGAGTTAGTTGTATTAATTTGTAAGGTGCAAATCTATCCTGAAATTCGCATAATTTAAGTAGATATTGTACCTTTGTGCATTAGCTAGAAAATTTCTGCTATAAATCTTTTGAATTTTATATTTGTATTTCTTTGCCAAATTCGAATTCTGAAATCAGAGAGTATAAGGGGAAATATCTTGTTTTCCTACAATTAAGAGTTATCGTTAAGTATCGCTTACCTTTATGTAAAAGCAACAGTAAAAATGTCAAAATTTGAATATGATTCATCAAAAAAAAAAAAAGAGTCCTGTTATTTACGTGCAAATGTATAGTTTCATGCAACATTTAGAAAATAAAAATTTGAACACAGTTTATTATAAGCACAGACATAAATATTACAAAATGTATTAGCAACAAGAAGCACACAATAGAATAAAGAATGTGATCATCGTACACAGAAAACAAATCGGATGGGATCTCGCAGAGTTCAGAAAAGCAGGAAAGTGTCCCAAAAGCTAAAATTCGCCCCGAAAAAAATATCGCGCACCAACCTAACACGACTAATTTAGGAAACAAAAATATATTCTTTAGCAGTTGTTTTTAAGATATCGATCGCTGCGCTCTCCCCACTTTATGTAATGTAATAGTCTGACATCGCGGATATCCAAGATTTTGATGGCTGAAATTATTATTGTATTTTGTTCAGAATGTGAATTTAGTTCTTAATCTTTGCACATGACTTTCTACTATTTTTTAAACATAACGATGTAGAGATGGCCATGCAGTTGCAATCAATAAAAAAATTGAATTAATATTCTTGAACGAAATAAATGTTCTAGTAGAACTTTTTTATTGGGGAATTTAATTATCTAGTTTAGGATCAATTTTCCCACGAATTATTTCAGAGTCTGTAAAAAAAGAGAAACCTTAATTTAAACGATTGACCTTCGGGGACCTTTGGAGATTGAGGTTACCATCAAACAAAGGTTTCAGCTCCTTTGCGGCTATTGATAATTCGTCTTGAGTTTTAAAGCTGGACATTGTTCTGCTGCAATAACATTTCATACAAAAGGCCACATCGCAGGCAAAAGAAATTTGTAACATACGGTCTATTGTTAAACTACTGATATTGTATTTTATTGTTGTCTCACTGTCTGTACATGGTGCCAACCCAAGTCCTGAAACCATATGGTGGATTGGCCTGACTCCCGTAAGCCAGAGAATCCACCACATCCGTCCCAACGTCCTTCTTCCCTTTATAACCAAAATCGGGACTTATCTAAAACAAGTAATATAAAAAAAATAAGTCAATTCCTAGCATGAATGGATGAATAGAAAGAATTTTATGAACGATTGAAGAGTTTAGGTTCAAAATTAAGTAAGTAATACATAAAATAGAGCGAACTCTTTACCATCGCGTAAGGATTTGTGGGTAAATAAGCCTATTGAAAGGTGGAGCGAGCGCTGACGAAGAAGAACGCATACTCGAAAAGTCTTAGCTGGTGACTCTTGTCCGAAGTGTTGTTATTGTTCTACTCGGTTGCGCGCCAAAGGGCCGCCATGTTGGATTTTATGTGATTGAAGCGAAATAAAGATAAAGAAGTTATTAGGGAGATGATGCCTTCCTCATTTTACCAGTAGGCCTGGGGCCTGTCATATATATATATATATATATATAGGAGAGAGTGAACTAATAGTAGGAACTGAAAAAAGAGCATGTTTTGTCTGCATTGTTACAACAATGCACATCGGGTTTGGTTAGCTTGGCTGAAAACAGGCTTTCAACGCCAACTTTTGTCTTTGTTTTAATAGTTGCATTGTTACAACGAAAGAAACGAATCTAAGTTAGCGTCCAAAACCGGTAATTAATTTACTCAAATTTAATTAAGATATGTAAATACCCAAAGTTCGCCATTTTGGTGAAAATTTTTGAAATTTCTTTGATGTTTTTATTTTATAGCCCATAAATTAAAGATTCCAAAGCAGTCTATTTTTGTTTCTACGATATTTAGAAGCAAAGTTATAGCACAATTAGTAAACCGGAAATGGAGTTTACAAAACCGGAAAAAGATCCCTACATAAAATATTTTTAAGATATTGAATTGAAATTTTCAGAACATGTTTTATTTAGTTCTATCTGTGTTATGAATCAAAATATAATCTCTGTATGTATATTTATGTACTTAAAGGCATTTTTATGAAAAAAAAATTCATTAATTTTTTTAAAAAATCGTGTTTTTGCATATAATTTAGCATATTGGAAAGTATTACAATTATTTTAATTCCTAACTCATATAAAGATGTTATTCAGTTAGTGTATAAATATAATTTCTATACATTTATTATAATTTTGTGTAATCACAATTTTTCATCAAAATTTCAATAAAAACGAGAATTGTTATAGTCTATGAAACCTACAGAAACCGGCATGTTTTTTTTAAAAAGTCAGAATTAGTTAAATATGAAGCTAAAGAGAGCTTGGCCTATAAATATTGTTAATTTTAAAAAAGTACAATTAGTAGAAATTTTTTATACTGTATTAAAATCTTTAAATGCATTTCCTGAAAAACTATGTTTTTCAATGTTTTGCTTCATGGTAAAGTTCACTTCAGGATTTCTTTTTAAAATATTGTTTTTAACCATTTTGGCGACTTGTGTCTTAACTTTAAAAGGTTTTTTTCTCCCATTTTAAATCGCTTATTTGAGCTGAAATTTTCTAAACACGATTGTTTTGGGTGGCATTACGATAATTTAATTATTATTAACTAAAATTAATTGTTTGAAACTAATTATTTAAAGAATTACAGATACAGTCACGTTGGCTTCATTTTTAGCAAATTGGGTCAAAACTAAAATATTTTTTTTTCTCACATTTTAAAGCATTCAGTTGAACTGAATTTTTATAAACACGATTGTTTTGGATGACAATACGATACTTTAATGATAATTAATGAAAATTAATTGCCACTTAATACTGTGATTCTGTCATATGCATATACATATTTATATTAATTGTAAATATTTGATAAAAAGTAATTAAAATAAAAGTTGGTTGGATCCTAGCTGGGCACACTACTTGGCGGCAAAAATTTTGGCGCCTAAGACCGTCACCCCCTCCCCCCGCCGATTTTCTTCGCTTTCGTCCATGACGTCATTTTTTTAAAACACGGGTTTTTAGCGCCATTTGGCGAAAAAAAAATGATGCCAAAAACAGCAGTGTGCCCAGCTAGGATTTTACCTAAAAGTTTTTTCTTTTGACGGAAGTAGGAATTGACAAATTTTTTTTATATATATTAAATGTTAGTGATTATTTCACTATTCAGCGATCTTGAATTTCGCGCTCTTGTGTTTCGTCTCTGGAGGGTTTGCTACTTCGAAGAACTACAAGCGAGAGTATGCCAAGTTGGCGATTTTTGAAAATCGCGCCAACCTGTGGTCGACTCTGCCATTTAAAGGGGATATCACAGTAAAAACCGGTTGGACCTGGTTGAACCTCCCGAGTTTGCCAGAAAATTTGGCGTAAATAATTTTTGGACTTTGACGTCAAGTTAGTAATCCTTGCACTCAAGCTGCGAGCCGAGGATTTAGGGCAGGGAGGTCATTTTTCAAAACTCGGGTTTTCCTTTGAAACCTTGTGTTTCAAATAGGATTTAAACAAAAATCGGTATTTACATACTGTCACAACAATGCCAACGTTGAAAATAACTCGCCAAGTTGTCATCCCCGATTTCGCATGTGTTGTACGTGCTGAATTGGCAATCACGTTCTTCCTTTCATATAATATCCCCTATAGGTTGCAATAATACCTAAGTATCTATAATTTTAGTTATTAATTAACCAAAATGGGTATCATAGGCTGGGAGAAAAAATTACATTATAAATTATTATATAATTTAATTATATATAATATATTTATGCTTAAAATCTTACCATGCAGTTCAAGATTATTTCTTAAGATAGATAAAGCAGCGAAATAGAGTATGATTATGAAATTAAATAACCAATACTAGTTATCTGTCATATACGTAATCACCATAGCAGCCAATATTGAATGAGGCGCTAATTTGATATTGGTAGGCTACGGATATTTCCGCCTGATATTTTAAAGTTTCGCCAAGTTCGCGAAATAACTTTACACTGCTATAACATTAAGATTGTTCACCAAAGATATATTTGGCTCGATTTCAATATCCCGCCAATAATGAGTAGCGTACCGCAATCAAAATATTTGCTTAAATAATCTGCTTTTTAAGAGGATAGAGGCAACGGAGAAGTAACGGTAACAAACGGTAAAGGTCAAGGTTGTCATGTTGTAATTATTAGTCGGAAAAATAAGCAGTGGAGTTCGATATAAAATATGCAGTTCGCTAAGAAATAGAACACCGTTGCGGCTCAAGTGTAGTATGGGGCATGGGATTTTTCTTCGGGTTTGGCGATTTTTATCTAAATGTCATGGTGAGATGTCGAATTCATTCTAAAATAAATAAATAATTCCGAAAAAAGTACCTTGGCAACGGCTTTTAGTAGCCAAAAAAAAAAGGACTTCGCCCAGTGCCCCCACCCCCTTCCTATACTACACGTTAACCCACTGTTGCTTGTAAACGGTACTGCAATCATGGCTTTGAATGAATTGGGACTATTATATTTATTTCCCATACAGTAATCTTTAGATAATATTGCAAAGACAGTTCTTTTTATTTGTGTATTTACCATCAGCTAGTCAAAGTTCGTCGTTAAAATAATAATTTATTTTCATAGATTTGAATTTTAAATTTTAGTTATTTTCTTAAACAAAATGGATATCATGCGCTAGGAAAAATGTTTACAAAAAATTACCTAATAAATAATTATATAATCTAAATATACGATTTATATCTATAAGCTTAAAATTTACCTTGCAATCCATGATTGTTTCTCAAGACAGATAAATAACAGAAATAAAGTATGCTTGTGAAATTAATTTTAATTATTAAATATAGTTGCCATTTCATCATAGCTAAAATAATAACAATCTAGGTAATCATGCTTGTTTTCTTATAAATTTTGTTTTTCAAAGGCTCATTTGTTTCGGGCCCAGATCCAATTAACGCAGCAAATACTCATCTTAATTTAAGAGCACATTTAAATGACGGGGTGGACATCCAAACTGGCATTCCACTCTTTATGAATACTCAGCGCTATTTCTCATACAGGAATTTGAATTATTACACGTAAAAGACTAGTCAAATCCTACAGCGATTCTTTTTCCTAAAAGGCAAGTGGCAGCAGTTCTTTAAAAGAATAATGAGTAATTATGTATTAATCCTATACCATTGATTTATCTCTAAAATTTAACTTCATGGTAGAGATTAATCATCAAAGATTTAACGGGTAGTTGGAACATTTAAATATATTTTAGCGGAAGAATGGAATTTGACTGTTGTGGAAGCATTGAGATAGTTCACGATTATGTATTGTGTTACCCACTTGAGATGCGCCACTTGAGATGAGCTTGAGAAGAACAATAGTAATGAAAACAGAAGAAATCTTATAGATATCAGTCGCAAAGTCGAGGATGATATCGCTACATGTAAATGGAAAAAATAGAGATTGAACTTTGTGGCAGGCTTGATCAAAGGAAAGATTACCAACACTAGCGAGTAATCAACGTCCTCAACAACCGCTATAATCAACAAAATAATGGACCAACCTCAAATGCTATTACCTCTGGTGGATATACATCCAAGACTGACAGGCAGACTGCAAACCTACTGGCCCAACATTATGAACAGGCAAGCAGGCTGAGTTTCAGTAGAGAAGGTAGAAAACAAAGAAAAATCTATAGACAGGTTTTAAATCAAAGTAAATCCTACAGCCAAAAAGAATGATTTTTCTGATATATTGCTTTGGAAGAACTTGATATCACAATTAGTAGCCTTGACCCTAAGAGGTCTCCTGGTATCGACCTCATCTTTGGTTCAATGATCAAACACTTTGGTGTACTTTCCAGAAGTATCCTTCTTCGGAATTTCAACCTACCCTGGAGTACTGGCAAACTACCCACTATCTGGAAAATGTCTGTAATTGTCCCTATTCATAAACCTGGCAAGGATGCAGCAAGCTGTAAAAAATTCCGGCCCATATCCCTAACAAGCACCTTAAGTAAAATTATGAAACAAATAATTCATTCCCGTATCATGAATTGGCTCATCAAACAGAAAGTATTATACTTTAACCAAACAGCTTATAGAGCCCAGCATAGCACTGTCGACCAACTTTTCTATCTGATACAGTCGATCATAGATGAATTTCAAGAAAAACCTCATAGGGGAAAACTATGGCCGTTTTACTTGATCTTTCTGCGGCCTTTGACAGAGTTTGGAGACAAAAAAAAATCATTGAAATTTTGCATTCCTGAGGCATCTCGTAATATCGTACTGTGGATCAATGACTTCCTAAGCGATAGAAGATTTGCAGTGAGGGTTAATGGAAGTTCTCTAGGACACATAGGACTTAGGTAGGCGTTCATGAGGGACTAGTCTTTAGCCCACTCCCTTTTCTTCTCTATATGAACACTGTCGATGATCACATTGTTAATTAAGCTAAAATAGCCTACTATACAGATGACATTGCCATTTGGCACTCACACACTGACGGGGCTGCGGTAGCCCAGTGGTTAAGGTATCGGACCATGGCAGGCATGTCATGAGTTCGAGCCCAATACCACTGAAGACCCGCCGTGTAGGGCAGCGATGCACGTTAAATCTGTCGAGAGCTGAAACGTCCTCCCGTTGGTGTGGTGTGGTAGTTAGGAGAGGGGGTGCCAGCTCAGGTTTCGTCCACGTCACTTGACCATGGTTCAAAATTACGTGGTCCGTCGCCAAAAGCCCTCGTGTAGCTGAACAGTGCGACGTTAATATTCACTCAAACTCAAACTCACACACTGACATCACAATCTCCGAAAATGTATCGAACGAAAATCTATCTCCCATTGAAGACTAGGATAAACAGATTAAACTGCTGATAAATCTAAAAAAAACCAAATACTTTGTGTTTTCTACTGACAGGAGGAGCAGGGCAGCCTTTCTCCCCGAATTAAGGTTAAATAAATCAATTGTTGAAAAAATCTCCCATCCGACTAGGTTGAAAAAGTGTTTTTTGACAAAAATGTCGAATTTTTTTTTATGATTGTAAAACAAAGCCCCAGCCTTTAAGATTCCAAAACAGTCTTTATTTTAAGGGGACACAGTACGATTCAATTTACCAAAATCGGTCAAAAAATCAAATTTAATTTTTTAGCCTAATTTTTTTTTTTAATATTTTTCTATAACCTCACAAAATTTGAAAGTTCTAAACTTAAAAAACAACGCAGAATTATGATAGCATTTACGTTCGTTTTTATTCACATCCCTATGGCAAATCAAAACTTTAAAAACTGCCGCATCTCAGAAAGATAAAATAACTATTTTGTCTTCATTTAAAATGCTAAGGATTTTTTCTATTGCACCTAATGTTTTTAAAATTTTTTTTACCTATTCCGAATAGTACATGTAACAAAAGTTGGTATGCAATTTTGAATCAAAGGAATATTTATTTTTTTAAAAATAATTAAACCTAGAATTTATAAATTTTTTAAGGAATTTTCAATAAAATTCATAAAAAGAAGTATTGTAAGAATACCAATCACGTTAACCAAAAACCCCCACCAAATTTTATATAAAAGTTTGATGTACTTGTAAATCAAATTTCATGCGTGTATGTTAATTTTGTAGGAGGAGTGTATTTTTAAAAATCAAAAAATTTCCCCAAATTTTTCCTTAAAAATTACAGGTAGCTTTTTTTGAAATTTTTTAGCACAAAATATGTTTAAATAGTATAATAAAAGGAGGCACCCAAAAAAAATTTTAAAAAACCCTTAAAATTTAAAAAAAATTTTTGCGTAAATCAAACCAGGCCCCCTTTTTTTAGAATTAGAACCCCAGATATAAAAATTTTAAAAGTCATAGTAGTTGAAAACGAAAAACCGGAAGTAAGGGCATCGGGACCGGAAGTGGGGAATATGCAGTGTTTAATTATTATTTCCAAAATGGAATCTAAAAACCAAAATTTAATTATCTTTTTTACTGCCACAGTTTCTAATAATTTTTTTCAAACTATTTTGTTGAAAAACGATTCAGGGAATTTTAAGACTCACTATTCCGTGTCTGTTTCATTCGACGTAAAAAGATTTCCCACGCCTATTTTTAATTCTTTTTTTTTCTATTTTTTTTTGTTTTTTTTTTTAGAATTTAAATTATTTTAATTTAATTTTAAATTTTTTATTTTTATTTTATTTGAAATCATGGGTAAATGTCGTTCATACGTCTCCGAAAAAAGAAATTTTCATGGAGCCCAAAAAAATGCACTGAAACTGCTTCATGAAAGGGAAAGTTATGACCCGCCAGTTAAATAAAGCTGCGGCAATGTAATCAGGTAAATAATGATAAAAAGAATATTTAGAACATTTAACTGGAAACAGGTTGATTGATCGGGAAATTTTAAATTGGTTTTTTTTTCCTTATTGTGTTCCCCAAAAAAAAGTGTGGGGGCAGGAACCCTTTTTATCTTGTAGAAGATTCAAGAGGGTTTGGATTATAAATTTTATTTGGTTAAAATTTGGCGGCATTTTCCCTTTTTTTAAAAAGTTAGACAAAATGAATAAAACCCCCAATACTTTTTTCGTTTATGGCTTAAGATTGATTGGAAAGGGGTGTTTCAGCAGGAAAAAAACCTTTGTGCTTTTTTTTAATCAAAATTTCCCTTTCTTTTTCAAAGCTTGCATTCCGCCAACAAAAAAAACTCTTCGTCCCTGTTTACTTCCGTTGGAAAAAAAATAATAAAATGACGGCAAAAAGGAAATTTAAAAAGAAATCTATACATGATACTGTAAATTGTGGTGTTTCGGGGATGGTACCTGGCAGCTCGGGGTTTTTCTTCCAAATGGTTGTGTTAGTGCAAATCTGTTGATCCCTTGGAAAATTGTTAACTTTTGAAATTTTTTTCATTTTTGTAAAAAAATGAAATTTCCCAAAGAAAACAAAAAAAGGGAAAAATTGGGGGTGTAATAAATATAAAGGATCTTCACCCAGTATGGGAACCCGGTTCTTATCGTTTTTTTGAGAGGTGGGAAAGATCATAGAATGTTACGATACACTGCCCTTTTTGGGGGATGGGGGTTTCAAAGCGTTTGATGCCGTGAAGAACATTTACAAAAGATTTTTTTACAAGCTAGAATGTAAGGGATATTAAAAAAAAAAGAGTTGGAACAAGGCTTAAAAATGAAAAGCAGAAATAAAGGTTGGGGAAAGGGTAAATTGACTGAGGGTTTTTAATTAATAAGTTTGGGAATTATTTCAAGGAATTTGCTATTCGAAGCAAATTGGGGAATTTGGGAAAAAATGAGTCTGCTGTTATTGTTTCCTTTTTTCCATTTTGCTCATCAAAACATCACCCAAAAAGGGACAGGGGCCCTGTCGGAGGGGAAAGGGTTGGTGAAATTTTCAAGGGGACAAAAACTTCTAATATTTTGTATCAGGATAAACCGGGGATTGAAAACAAAATATTGTTAAAAAGAAAAAAAACCTTTTATATGGATTTTTGTGACGGGAAATTTTTTTAAAAAAAATGTTTACAGGCAAAATTTCAAAACCCGAACGAAAGTTTTAATCCTATTTTGTGACAGATATTACCAAAAGAATTTTTCGTTAGGCATCAAAATTGCGTTTAGGTTCTTATATTGTTGTTGAGTTTAACCCCCTAAGCGGTCTGCACTTTAAAATCTTGGGGCCCTTCTGGGGATGCGTCAAAAAAGCACCGGGAATATTTTTTTTTTAGGGGGGTTCTCAAAAAACGGTTGAGCCGTATTTTTTAAAAATGCGGCCCCGGCCCGCCGGGGAAAACTTGGGTTGAAGGCAGAAAAAACTTCCTTTTGGGAAAGGCGGAATTTTACGGGCCGCTTGGGTTTAAAGGGTTCCAGGGATTAATTTTTTTAAATGAAATGGGTACTGTTTGGGCATTATACTTACGGGGGAAAAAAATTTTGATAATGAGGGATTGCAGGGTTGAAAAAGTCACCACCGCCAACAGCAAAAAACCCGCAGAAGAAAACTTAGGGCCCTTGAAAAAAAAAAATAAAAATTGAGGAAAGAAAATTACCTAAAAAACTAGAAGGGGAAATTTTTTTTTTTTTTTTAATATTTACTTTTTGTAACTTTATAAGTATATTTTTTTAAAAGTGTTTTTAAAAAATGAAATTTTTTACGATAATTTTTGCACGAAAACCGGGAAAATCTTCAAAAAATTATAGGGAAAATCAATGGAATTTGCAAAAAAAGTTTTAAGCCCTTGAGGGGGGTGTAGGAAACCGCAGGGTTTTGGAATAAATTAATTTAATCAAATTTTAGTCCTTTTTAGCTTTTGAATATAGAGTAATTTTGAGAAAAATTCTTTAAGTTAAGGTTCGAATGCTTACAAATATTTATTTTTTTAAAAAAATTTTTTTTAACCTTGGGGTTTTTGGGCACTTCAAAGGGGGATCAATTAAAAATATTTTTGGGAAATTAAAAAACATTATGTCCAATATATTTTTAAAGTTTTTTGAAAAATTTAATTTTTTAAAAAATTTTTATAAAAATAATTTTTTTTAAAAAAAGGGTTTTGCATGGGATTTATTTCATAATTTTAACTCTTTTCCCCCCTTTTAAATTTCTTTTTAAAAAAATAAAATTCTTCTGAAAATCCAAATTTTTTAAAAAAATTTTTTTTTGAACCAATCGGGTGCGTTAACGCTTTGATGCGGAAATTTGGGGTTTACCAAGCATATTAAAAAATATATGTAAAGGCTTTAAAGAAGCTGAATATTCTTAAAATAACGTTTGACTTGGGGTTTAAACCAAAAAACACTTCTAAAAAACCTTTCACTGCATTTATTAAAAACCAATCCTCGAATACCCGTTTAAAAATAATGTGAAGATGGAAATGAGGGGTGGCCTTTTCCATAGGGGGAAAAGGGAGAAGGTTTGCCCCTTTAAAATTTAAAAACAAAATAAAAAATTTTCGGGGGAAAAACCCTATCTCCAACATTCTTTTTTGCTTCCCGGAAGGGGTTTGAATAGGTTGGGAAAAGGGTCTTAACACTTCCGTTTGATAAAAAACATAAGAAACGACATGAACTTGAATCACACAAGTCTTGACATCATTCAAGAACCTTGTTTTCCAGTCAAACCACCTCCCTCTGCCAAAATAACTTTGCACCTTCTTGCACCTTGTGCGAAAAGGAATCTAAGGACACAATTAAAAGGAAGGACATGGACATAATTGTCGGCCATATGAAGCCTCGTTTAGTAACTGCCTATACCGACGGTTCCTCAGACTCAATAGGGGTGGATATGGTGTCTTTCTTAAGTACCCAGAGAAAACAACTTCAAAACACTAGGTCTCTGCAGGGTAAATTGCTTCCAACTTCACGTGTGAACTTATAGCAATTAGGACAGCCCTAGATATTTACCTTACACGGACTAATATTTCTAATTCCGACAGCATCATTGTGCTCTCGGATTGTAGATCTGCTCTTGAGGCTATCAAGGAAGAAAAAATGAGTCTCACCCAAGAAATTAACTCACTTCTATTCTCTATTGGTGCTGTACTGTCTGAGACTGCTGTTGGCGAGAGAGTATGGAATGTTGGCGCGGCTTTGGTAGGGTTAATGTATTTTGGAAGAGGAGTTTTGACCCCGGGAAGAGAACGTGGTTGGATCGCAAGCGAGGCGGTCACAGGGAGAGAGAGTCCCTTGTTTTTGTTTAGCTCGAAGCGTTAAAACTGTGTTGGGGCGAAGAAATTGAGAACCAACGCGCAGATGTGGTCTGGTTTAAAAAGAAGAATAGTCTCTTGGGATTGATTTGAGATTGTAGTTTGATTGTTATCTGATTGCGTTTAATCAACTGTATATAATCAAGAAATTATGTTAATCAAGATTTAATTATGTGTGTATTGAGTGACGTGAGAAGTTATTAAGAAAGAAATGAAGTTATTACAGGTGTATTGGGCAAATCATGTACCCTCCAGTGGATCCCTGCCCATGTTGACATCGAAGGGAACGAGATGGCCGATTCACTTGCCAATGAAGCCAGAACACTTGAGTCTCTAACTTCATTTACTACGGCCTTTAATGCCAACGCAGTAGCAAAACAAAAGCTCTGCTCACAAACCCCAGAAAAAATTATCGCTGCCAGAATTAAATTACAGCTGAGAAATTACATCAACAATAACTAGACTAAGGACAAAGCATTTTAAGGGCATGAAGATTTTGCCCGATGGTTCCACATCATATTTGGAATGCAGGTACTGCCCAAGCACGCAACTGCATCCCAAACACCTTTTTCGTGTCCTTCCATTGTTGGTGCCCTTTTTAAAATAGACAATGACTGCAGCATATGGACATTCTTTACTCGGATCGTGCCATAGATGTTTGCCACGCAGTGATTCACGCCTTTGGCAATATCTTATTATATCCTTAATTTGTTTTATTATTACAACCTCTGCACTTGTCATACACAACAAAAACATTACACACTTGGCGACTTGGCATCATTTGGCGAATAAATTTTTATCTAGGCGATCATCAAGAGGTCACTTCTATTCGTTCCCTACTACGGAACTAAACATTTTTCTTCACCTACAAGGTTATTTTAACGTTTTCAAACATCGTTAAAACAATTAGTCCATGCCCTTGAAGGTTTTTATTCAGTTCATTAAAGTGCTAATGGCAAAAAATTATTAAATCATTTTACCAATGTATATGGGATAATTCATCGAAACTATAGATTTCTTCAATTAATAAATTATAGTTTAAAAAAACTAAAAAACACGTTTTATAGTGAATCGAACTAAAAAGTAAAAAAAAAAGTCATTCTTAATGTAAGAATAAAATGACTAACGAGAAAATTAATGTCATTGGGGTAAAAGCGTGGGGTGTGCTTTGAACTATATTTTTACACTAACTCAGCATTTCGGAATTGAACTAGTAAGAAATTATTCGCATTCGTCTGATCTTTTAAAGTGGGTAATATTCGGCTCAAAGATTCCGTTACATACAAGTGAAGCTTATAAAAATGTGTTAAAAAGAGCTTAATTTCTTCTCATAACGGTACAAAGCGATTAAGGACTGGACTGAAACTAAGCCATCGCAGCTGTATTTCAAAATCCCTGAATATTGGCATTCAATTTCCTCTAAAAATTTTGCAAATTGCCGTTCATGAAGTTGATTATTTTTATTTCACACATCTGGCATTACACATAGGAGAAAATGTTTTTAAACCATGCTTCACACATAAAACTTGCTGGCGTGTTATGCATTCAAGATCAATCAGACAGGGGTGGCTCTAGGGCCGGTAAAACCGGACCCCTGCTCAGGGCAGCAAATTTTAAGGGCGGCATTCGGATCCAAATTGACAAATATTTTTTTTTGTTACAAATTTTTTTATCTATTTTCTGATATATTATTGGATAGGAATTAGGTATTTTATTTAATGTATCTTTTTTCCTTATTTTGTATTCTGTATGTTTAATGCCAGTTTTCTTTTCTGTTGAAACTTGGAAGTGTTCGAGAAAGGAGTACCTGTTAAATCATGAAATTGGATATGTTTACACACCTTTCACTTGTAACTTTTCCCCCAGCCCGGAGTGGGGTCACAACGAACATTCCTTTCACCCATACGAAGTCCAGTTTCAGTTATCCAAAAGGGGTCAGGGGTAGTTCGAATTTTTGGTAGATAGAGAGCCGCATGAGATGTTTTATTTTAGTCTCCAGTGTAGTTATGATAAGTTAAAATAAACGTTTGTGATACCCACCATCTGTAGACTCTTTTTCGAAGAAATTGGTCTGCAGAAATTGCGGTTTACATTTTGGTTAAAATGTAGATTAAGGAGGAAGGGGCCTTGGAATGAAAATTTCTTTTGGTGACCGAAATCGATTGCCAAATTACTTCATTTAGCGATAGGTGTTTTGGCGACCGGATTCGATAGTCATCCTATATATGGCATCTAGATAAAAATCGCCAGATCAAAAGAGCACCCCCTAATCTACACTTTAGCCAAAATAATATATATAATTGTTATGCTCCCTTTTCGTTCGCAAAAATTATTCTATAGGGATATATCTATGTGAACAATTCATCTTTTTTTAAGTATAATTTTTTGGCTTAGGAGAGAAGGTTGGCATTTTCCATTTTTGTCCGGGGCGGCAAAACTACTAGAGCTGGCCCTAAATTAGAGAATGTGAAATATTTTGCTTAAAATACGGAATAAATCCATCGTTTTCCCCTACCATACTAGGTGCCCGTCTATTATAGGACTACGTAGCCCAGTGGTCAAGGTCAGTGTGAGTTCGAGCCCAGTACCACTAAAGACCCACCATCCCTTTCTTAAAATGCAGTATCAAATTCTTTAAAAATATCAAGACCGGTACCCTACTTGGTTGTATTTTCGTATCGGCCACTTATCCCACCAAGATTTTTCTCGCCAAATTGACAAAGGTCAAAATCGCCAAATTGTACGGTTGCTACTCCAAAACACAACACGCAAAAACGCGCCAAATTGGCAGTTTATAAAAATTTGGCGGACCATTGACCGATTCGAAAATTTCACTCACTACCCTTTCAACGTTATTAGATTTATTAACTCTTCTTTCATTATATTTCCATATTTATACCGAGAAAATATAATATATATTATATATGACATATTATACCGCAAAAACTGGTAATTGTGCATGACAATTTACATCATTACTCTCATCTAAAGCAATTGAATAGATTTCTGCATAATTTAAGTCGTTATGTACTTGGGAAAAAATATTTCTTTTTTTTAATTATATTACTCGTGCTTTAATTATACTGCAACTTAGAGATAACCTATTCATACGCTTTATAATCACGTCTTCAAGTGTAGTATAGGGGGGCCACTTGGCACAGTCCTTGTTTTTGACGACTAAAAGTGGTCGCCAAGGAACTTATTTCGGAATTATTTATTATTTATTTTAGAATGAATTCGATATCTCACCATGACATTTAGATAAAAATCGCCAAATCTGAAGAAAAATCGTAAAATCAAAAAGTAGCCCCCCTATACTACACTTGAGCCACTTTACACTTCTTCGTTAAAATAATAACTTATTTTCATATATTTTTTAAAGTTAAATTTTAGTTATTTTCTTAAACAAAATGGATACCATGCGCTGGGAAAAAATACTTACAAAAAATTACATTAAAAAAAATTATATAATCTAATTATATAATATATATCTATACTTATATATATATATAACTTACCTCGCATTTCATGATTGTTTCTGAAAACAAATAAATGAGCGAAATAAAATATGCTAATGAAATTAACTTGATTATTAAATACTGTTGCCGTTTTTTATAGCTAAAATAATGAATAATCTATGTAATCCTGCTTGTTTCTTATAAATATTTGTTTTGAAAGGCTTGTTTCCTTCCGGCTCAGATCCACTTAGCGCAGCAAATACTCATTTTAATTTAGGACCACGGTTAAATGACGAGATCGATATCTGAGCTGACATTCCACTTTTTATAGACAGCGCAATTTCTCATAAAGGAATTTGAATTATGGCATTAAAAAAAGGAGTCCGTCCGAGTGTCCTACAATTCTTAAAAGGATAAATTCTTTTAACTAAAAAGCAACTTGCAGAAGTTCTTTAAAAAAATCAGCAATTATGTATAAATTTTATGCTGTTGATTTTTCTGCAAAATTTAACTTTATGGTCGAGTCTAATCAGCAAAGATTTAACGCGGGTCGTTGAAACCTTTAAATATATTTTAGACTTGAAGGTTAGAACCTCGTACCTTCCGATCGTAAGCACAAAACATATCCACTACACTATAACGATCATCGTATTAGGGAGATTGTGACTGATTTATATAGATACTACCCGCCAGTGAGTCGGTGGATAGGAAACGAACGATACCATAGTTAAGGGGAGCGTGCGAGCTTTTGCGTCAAGTGTGTTTCGATGGCTTGAGTGTTGCTTCGTGTGATCTGACAGCTTTGCTGCGTCATGCGCTTCTGACGGCTCTTGGTTGCTCTTTCAGCGGATAGATGGCGCCACGTCTGCTCCACGAAATCTGTGTTTTTTCAAAGTTCAGCCAAAGTCACCACTGAAGGTTAGAACCTGGTACCTTTGGTTCCGTAAGCATATAACAGATCCACTATACTAAAATGATCATCCTAGTACGGAGGCATTTACTGGCTTATATAGATACCACCGCCACAGACTTCTTGGAAAAAAGGAATTTGACTGTTGGATCAATTTACGATTATATATTGTATTACACATTTGGCAACCAAATTTGTTATCAAGGCGATCATTAAGAGGTCTTATTTCTATTTATTCCCCATTACTGAACGAAACATTTTTCTTCATTCACAAGGTACCTTTCCAGCCACGATACAGTTTCGGCAGAGAAGCCAATGGATTCCGAAATTTTCGTAACACCGTATGATGTCACATAAAAGCCTCATCTTTTTCCTTTGTTTTCCACGATTGTACTACTGAAATTAAATCGAATTACTATGGCTAATAGATGTCTTAATGGAATACAAAAATATATGAAATCAAATTTAATCAAAAGAAAAACAAAGGTTTTATTGTATCAAAGTCTTAAGATTAGTATTAACTTAAGCGTGTGAAACTTGGTCCATGTCTCGAACAGATGAGAACAAGATAAGTAAGTATCTACGAAAGGAAGATTTTAAGATTCATTTTTGGAGGAGTTCAGGAAAAATGGAACGTGGCGAAGAAGATCAAATTTAGAGCTTTATCTATCATATAAAGAATCTGACATTGTTCAATTCATCAAAATACAACGAATTGAATGGGCAGGCCACTTTATCAGAATGAACGAATACCGACTGCAAAAAAAAGTCTTCAATGCTCAACCAATTGGCACACGGAGAAGGGGCAGGTGAAATCTTAGATGAATTGATGGCCTTGAAAATATCTCCTAGTTTTGAGAACTGGGAATTGGAGAACACTAGCAGGAAGAAGGCTTTTTGAGAAGGCCAAAGCTCACCCTGGGCTGTCGTGCCACTGAGGAAGGAAGGAATAATCCTAAGATTGCTTCTGCTACTTATACAGACATTTTAACACTTTTTTTTATTTAAAAAAAAACAGTAAATATTTAATTAAAAATATTACGAAATACTAATTAAAAAGTTGTTGAACTAATATAATATTCTTGATTACTAATATTCTTCATGTTCTAATAGAGTTTTTTCCAGCTAGGCAATTTTGATACCTAGTCTAGAATGGCATAAATTTCAATTTTTCCTCGAAGCCATTCAAAGTCTGTAGAAGAGGACGCTGGGCCAAAAAAAAGCGTTGGAGACCCCTAGGGGTCCGTGGACTATAGTTCAAGAATTACTTCAATAGTACTTCAGTCTGATTAATTGTTGTTATTATATTAGTGAACCTAGAAATGAGTAACACTAGGGCTATATGCGTTAGTTTGAAAAACCTTCAATCAATTTATAAAACAATAAATAACTTATTTACCTGATCGGTGTAATGAAATACGAGAATAAAACCTGAGATTGCGCAAGAAATCCGCGGTGGCTCTTCAACGGCACCAAGACTCGAACCCGTGAGACGACGGCAAAGAATTCGTTATCATAACCACTAGGCTACCAGGACCGCGAAAGGTTTCGTAAATTTGAACAGCGGTCAAGTGGCGAAGACGACACCTGAGCTTGAGAGAGAGAGAGAGAGAAGCCCTTCTTCTAATTTCCACATCACGTTCAACGGGAGGACATTGAGCCAATCAGAATACATGAGATCATTACATCAGATCACTTGAGATTTAAAATAGTTCCTCTACATGACAGGTATTCAGAGTTACTTGGACTCGAAACCGCACCTCGACAACGCCGATCACAAGATATAGAGAATTACCACTCACCAAAAACGGCCGATTTACTTTCCCTAAGAAGCTATTATACTTAATTAAATTCATGATATTTATTTAACAAATGTTTTGTGATAGTTGAAAGTAAGAAATACTAAAAACAAAAAGTTTTAGAAATGCGATTTTTTTCAGCAGTAAAAGTAATTCTCAGAAACCACAATTTCCAATACTAGTTTCATGGCAGTGGTAAAAATTCTCAACTTAATGAGGATTTATACCACTGGCAAAGTGGCAAGAATTTTCTAAAACTGATTTCTGATTCTTGTTCCCCGCCCCAAAATATTCCAGGGGACCAGTTATTGCTCCCCAAGAAATCAAGGTTAAGTCCCTACCATGATGATCGCATGAAGCCGACGTCCAGCATTATCAGGCAAACCTACAAGAATTTTCGAAATCCGACCCCGGATTCATGTCCGTCAGCGAATACACCGCAGTAAAACTTTTTGAGTCCCAGGAACTCAAGTATGCCTTGCAGTGACCTTGTTGTCCTTGCAATGGTCGTAAAAAACGGACATCCGGCTTATTTGGCAAAGGAAGTTTCAAATTCCGAAATCGGATTCTTGTTTACCACCCGCAAATACATTTTTTGCTCCCCAAGCCTACTTGGGTAATGTGAACATCCAACATTTGCCGGCAAACTTACAGAAATTTTCGAAACTGCACCTCATATTCTTGTTCCCCTCTTCTAAATACACTAGGGGTTCACATGTTAAAAGCATTTGTTTTTTAAACAAAGTTAATTAATTCAGTCAATAGAGCAACGTCATGAAATTCAAGTTTGGCTGAAAACGGATTTTCAACGCCAACTTTTGTCATTGTTGTAACAATAACAGTGTTACAACAATGCAGACAAATCAAAGTTGGTGCTAAAAACGTTTTTTTTAGGGTGGACCGCCCTCATCACTTAGGGGTATGAAAAATAGTTTACGTCCTATTCTCAGACCTACTGAATATACGCTCAAAGTTTCATAAGAATCGGTCTAGCCGTTTCGGAGTTTGGCAACAAACACTGTGACAGAAGAATTTTATATATATATATATATATTTATACTTAACACTTCCGCACCAAAAAATACTAAGAAACATTATTACATGATAATGCAGTGCAGTAGCGCACACAGGAATTTTTCAAGGGGGGAGGGGCGGGGTCCGTGGTTGAAAGTTCACCATTCTTGTATCATGCTCCTTTTGATTTTGTCGATTTTCGGGAAAAAACACAGTAAAAAACTAATTATTGAATAAATAATTAGCATTAATTAATAAAATTAATCATTAATAACAAATACTTAACTAAATTTTACGTACTATATACTGAGAATTATAATCAATTGGAAAAAATCAAGGCTTTGGGTCCGGACCCCCTTAATTGCGCAACTGATACAGTGGAATTAACGAAGAATGAATGTATATATATATATATATATAAGGAGTGTAAATTATTATGACAACTACTCGAAGGATTCTGAACAGAAAAATTTAGAATTTTGAAGAAAACAGACACTGTAAAAACTGAATTTAAATTATTAGAGCCAAGAGGCTCAAAACCCATAAGTATCATAACAGATATTCAAATAATGTTTTCAAAATGATAATATACTGAAACTGAAACTGTTGATATTGTTGGTGCGTGTGTGGTGTTATTCAAATAATTCGAAGCATCAAGTTTGTCTTTTCCTTGGTATATTGATAACTTTCGATATAAACTTCAATAAAATAAAACTTAATAATCTGTAAGAAATTAAATTACCAAGTGAAAATATTAGACTGAAAATATATATTCTAATACACAACGGCTCTCCTAGAAACGCCGAAGCCAAGATCAAGATTGCAAAATGGCCGTGATAAACAACAGCACCTACTAACGCTGAAGTCAAGTTCAAGATTAACACTAAGACAGAATCCGTTACATATAGTTTTCGTCGAGATATATCACGTGGGGTTTGAGCGTGGTGACAGCTACGCTCGACCCACTCAGCGGGCCATATAATTCAAAACATCCTGCTCCCGGATGAACCAAAGGGTTCATAACATTTCCATATATTCAAGCAATTAAATTTTAAAATCAAGCATTTCTTGGCTTCTAGCACAGTTAAATTTTAAAAATAACATAACATAATAAATTTTTTAAAAAAATGGTTTCATTATATAATATTTAAACATTGGCAAGGAAAGTATACGTTATAAAATTTCTAACTTATTAATAAGTTACTAATCAAGCTTGTTTATATAGTTCCTTCGATAGCACTATTTAAGTAAAGAACTCATACTCAATGAGGCACACAGTGGACTGTAGCTTTTTCTCATTCTGTTTATTCCGGAGGCTCATAGCCAACTGGTTACATTCACTCACTTTTAGCGTGGGCACGCCCCCTCGCTAATCCTCTTCACTTCGCCGCATTTGCGAAGCGATGAAACACAACAAATGGCGAGGCACACAACAAAGCTACTTATTAATGCCTGGAGTAAACAAGAATTAAATGTGTGGGTAACACATTATTAATAATAAATCAAAACGGTAACGGTTATACATTTACGTGGTACTTTAGAGATAGCTCTATTATCCACTCATCATAATAAATTGAACAAAGAACAATTTGTTGAAGTTACATATAAAAATAAAAAGCAGTCCACATTAAATGCAACGCAATAACGCTGGTGGAGGGGTGGGTGGAAACCACTCTCCCAGTTGATTTAGTTTCTGTTTCGCTTTCATAGGAAAACGAAGAGAAAATGACGTCACATCTCCATGACAGCAAAGCCCGTCTTTCAACCGTCTGAATAGAATATTTTTAAGTCCGTTACACGTTACCTCTAAGATAACTGCGTGCGGTTATTGAAAGGAAGTTTTAAATAACCACTTGGAAGAGAAAAAGTAAGAAAAGGTAGAGGAGTTTGAAACAAGATCATGAGGGGTGAAGTTGCCACACTAAACGCGGTCAAAAACTTGCATGGCGCGGGGGAGGGGAATAATTAGAGTGAGTGGTCTTGCAAAAGAAGACAACTAGTGTAACAATAAAGCTCATATCTTTTTAATTCATATCAAGACATTCTCATCCTTTTCAGAGCTGGGAAGTGTTGATACGAGTGATTAAGAACTGCTCTAGGTCTCTTAGAAGAGCTAGGAATAGAATTGTCGTAAGCCGGGATTTCCCTGATAGATTCATTTGAAATCTGTGGTAACCGGTTGAAGAAATTTTCTGATTGTTTTTTGATGAAATCAAGAAGCGGATAATAAATCAAGACAAAACATTAGAAATTTTCGTATAAAAAATACACATTGAGAAGATATAAAATAGTTCAATACACAATTTTCAAGAATCATTCTAACTAAAGCAACATTTAAGAATAGAACACTAAACTGCATTTGAATCTAAACAAATACACATTATAAACCAAATATTTCAAAAAAAAAAATTTTTTTTACATTAATCAGCATTCAAAATAGCATTATGAAAATTATGTTATTCAAGAATATAAGTATTTGAGAACTTTGAGAGAGATATTTGTAATGACAACAAATATTAATTATCAGTCGCGAGTTCTAAATTATACAATAATCGTACAGGACGTTTAATTATGTATGCATCGGTCTTGATTTTGCAAGCCCTCACCTTGCCATCTCTACCGGGAAATAAATATATAAAAAATTAATTTTTAAAATTTTTGTCTGTCTGCCTATTTGTTTCGGCTAATCTCTAAAACGGCAAGTAACATAGGGCAATCAACGAGTATAACATAGGGTATATTTTATCCCCGGGGAACGGGAACTACGTGGAAAAAACCGTGGGGAGTTGCCTATTCCCCTCCAAGTTGGTGCAATATTATGCATTTTGTCAATACTAGAAATTTTAATAACAATTTTCTCACATTTGTAACAAAAACAGTGTAATTTAACATCTTTACAAAAAGCAGTTTCTTAAATGTTTTTTTATTAAATGTCAAACGTTTATTACGTTACATTTATTAAATGTCATACGATTATTACGTTGCATTTATTAAAGATCAAACTTTTATTACGTTACACTTACAAAATGTCAAACTCAAACTTTGAGAAATATCGCGAAGTTGGCTAAGAAATTCTCTATTTCGACAATCCCAGAAATTTTTTAATACAAATTTTCTCCCACTTTTTAAAGAGAGAAACAATAAAGTTTTAGCAAATTGCCTGATTTTGAAAGCTTTGTGGTAATATTAAATGACAGTTTCATAAAAAGTTTTGATTTATCGAATATCAAACAGTTTGATTTTTTTTTAAATACTAATTCCAATAGGAGGCCATATTTTGCACAAAGTTTATCACTTATAATGAATCTAGATATTTTATATGGAAGTATTACTATGAAGATATACTAGATCAGGGGTGTCCAACCCAAATGACCTTGCGAGCCACTTCGGAAAAACATTGTAATCTCGCGGGCTGCACATAAAAATATATACCTTTATATCAGATTTGGAAACAAAAATCATTTATTGGATTGAAAATTTAAAACAGAATGAATTACTATTATTGTTTTCATTATTTTTCATGTATACAGACGTAGATAATATAATAATGTTTATATAATATAATAATGCAATGATCAAATAATGTTTAAAATATTACAGTTGCCATTTTCTTGAAAATTACGGTGTGTTCCTTTTGAATTGATCTTTCGTTACTCATTGTTGAAATTTGATTGTGCTGTCATTCGCAAACGATTAAGTATACATTATCCTTTATCTTAACTGTCCTGAATTTTTTTTTTATAAACTTTAAAAAACATCTCTGATTGCATCTTGCTTTTTGGGCACTCCAAACAGAAAAGGAGGAGGAGAAATGAAAGTCGCACACACAGAGTATCAAGTACCATCCATGGTAAAGGATATGAATAATGCCATTCGAAATTTATTAAAAAAGTAATTTACTATAGTAAAATCAAATGTAACTGTTTGACAAAATATAAATCTATTTTAATCTCTAAAGGGCATTTCTATAATCAAAAAGTATTTATTTTAAAACAGGAACAGGTAACAGACAAATACATTGTAAATTTATATATATATATATGTAAATTTCCCCTCAAATAAATTTCAAAATGAAAAACTTTAAAAATCTGATATTTAAAATTTTTTTAAAAAGAGTCAGCGGGCCGGAATTTATGTACTGGTGGGCCACATGCGGGCTGCGTGTTGGACACCCCTGTACTAGATAATACTATGGAGGAAGCCATACAGTGCCAATGGCCGAATTAAATATTAGGGAGCTTCACGCAATACTTATATCATCTTGCGGTCTTTATAATCCTCAAACCCTTTGGAATAATTACAAAGAGTACATGGCGGAAGATATTTTGCGACGGCTTCAGCAAGTACAAGCAGATATGCTTTTCAATTAACACATCTGCAACGAAACGCTAATAATAATTGAAAATAAAGTTTTCACAATAATCACGAAGAAACTACATAGTTTTGGAATGATTAGTCCGAGAGGAGTCGACGGAAATGACTTCCATAATGAAATTGCTCGAGAATTAGGCTACGATTTCATAGCCTAGCAAAATCAAGTAACAGAATTAATCCCTCAATTAAATCTAGAACAAAGTCATGTTTTCCATCAAGTTTTACGTAAAATGGAACCCGGCAGTGCTGCACTCTTTTTCTCAACGTCCCCGGAGGAACCATCAAAAAGTTTTTGCTAAACTTGTGATACCCCCCTTACCTCGGGTATCATCTCTTCATCCACGCGGCCTAGATTTGTAGGAATAAATGATTGACCACTCGAACTCTCCATAATAAATCTATTTTATTATTGACTCAATATATATTAATCAATGCAACACAAGTTTTACTAGGTAATAAGATCAGGAATGATGCGACGTTATTATCAGTACTAACAAGGGAGGGCACGACTAAGGAAATTCATTTGGGATCGAGACTTGGTGTAATAGTAGTACTCTTTTAGGGTGTTCACCCCTCAATGTAATTCCGTCGAATGGCCAGTCGATTCGGAGAAATCAGCCTTCGAAATTCATGCTTAGCTTTTATACAATTAAATTTTAATTTTCCCCAACGAGTTCGTAGCTTGATTGGTAAATCGTCTGCTTTCTATGCTGGAGGTTAGGGTTCTATTCCACGCGCGATCAACTTTTTTTCTTCAATTCATTTACTTATTTTTTAAATTAAATAAATTTACTTATGAAAGGTTTATTAAATATTAAATTATATTTTTTGTATTTTATAAAATAAAAAAAAATTAGTATATATATTTTATATTTTTTACTAGTAATATTATTAAAAATTATTTAAAATTATTATTAATTAAAAATTAATATTAATGAAAATTGTAAATAATTAAAATTAGTGAATTAATTATTTATTAAAATTAATTAACCACTGTTTATACTAATTAATTAATTACTATTTAGTATAATTCATCACTATTTATTATAATAAATTAATTATTATTAAGCACTAGTATTAATAAGAAATATTATTAATTTATTATTAAAATTATTAGTTTATTACTAAAATTATGATTTACTATTAAAATTATTATTATTTATAGAAATTATTTAAATAAACTTTTTGAAATTAAATAAATTTATTTGAAAAGGACTTATTAAATATTTTATAAAATTGTAAAATAATTAATTTAATAACATATAAAAAAGACATATTTTTTATTATATTAATTATAAAATAATTAATTTAATAATAATGATTTAATTTATAAATTATTTTATATTATATATAATATTTTATTTATAGTATGTTGTATTTCACATTATAAAACTATTTGCAACTATTTTTTTTGTTGTAAAATATCATTTAATATATTTATTATATATTTTATTATAAATATTATTTATTAATATAAAATATATTTATAAAATTTAATATATTTATATAATTAAAGTAATTTTTTTATTTTATAAAATACAAAATAATTACAAAAAATATCATTTAATATTTAATAAACCTTTCATAAATAAATTTATTTAATTAAAAATAATTAAAGGAATTGAAGAAAAAAAGTTGATCGCGCGTGGAATCGAACCCTAACCTCCAGCATAGAAAGCAGACGATTTACCAATCAAGCTACGAACTCGTTAGGGAAAATTAAAATTTAATTGTATAAAAGCTAAGCATGAATTTCGAAGGCTGATTTCTCCGAATGGGACTGGCATTCGACGGAATTACATTGAGGGATGAACACCCAAAGGTTTATTACACCAAGTCTCGATCCGAAATGAATTTCCTTAGTTGTGCCCTCTCCTTGTAAGTTAAAATTGTGCCTGAAATCCTACTCACTATCTTTATGATAAATTAAACTCCGAATCTCTATCTATAGTAGATTCCTTAACAAGCTAGGGTCCGTTCTATAATTAAACTTTAATAATCAATCTCTTACCGATATCACGCGGTGATCAGGAACCAAGCCTTATGTCTTCCTCTTGTATTTTATTTTTTTAATATTAATCTTCTATAAATATTATTATACGACTTAATCTAGCTTCTATTCAACTTTCCGGCTTCTAGCCGACTTCTATATGACTCCTATATATCTCCAATATGACTCACTTGCGAATGCTAAAGCTCCCTTATATATCTATTCACTAATCTGCATATCGTGTTTTCTTCTTGAGAAGGTTGGAATGAAATGCCATTCTGTTCCCAAAGATTCTCCAAGAAGATTTAGTAAGAAGGCGCTATAGAGCCCCGTAACAATCCCTCCAAGAAGAAAACGTGATTTATTTGAGGGTCTTAATGGCGCAATAGAAATTACGTTAAAAAATTGCACTTAAATTTCACAAAAATAAAAAAAAATAACTCGAAATTAGCAATAATGACTATACTAATATAATTACGCCGAAACTACCATTATCTAACATTTCTCTATCATTCCTGATCATCTCCCTTTAACAAAATTTATAAAGGTGTACCCCATTTGGGCAACGGACCTAGGAAAAAACCTTCGCTACTTGGAGGATCAAAAACCTGGCCGTACACAACTCGATACTTAAATGTTTTAAAATAACATCTTCATCTGCCATAGGTTTGTCTCCTTTGCAACATTCGGAACGGCTAGAATACAAATCTGACCTGGAATAAAAATCTGTCCTGCTATATTCTTCTAAACATCAGGGTCAGCCACCCTGAAATGAGAACTAAATCAATGGACGTGCAAAAATATTTTTCACACATTATCATTACATATCACACACATAACTTTTTCACATATTTCAAATAACAATTATTTTTAAACATATAACACACCATCTGGTTTTTCTAAAAAGAATTCCCTTCCAATCGCGCAGCGCTGTTAGTCTTATGATTAATTTCTTATCTACGCCGCATTCCAATAACCAGATATACACTAATATCTATCAATACACAAACATATACAATTACAAACAATTTTACAATAATCATTTTAAACAAACAAAACAAGGAATTCTCGCATCCCAGCGATGTCTTAATCAGTAGTAAACAGTAGCGCGCACAGAAATTTTTCAAGGGGGTCCGGGGTCGAAAGTTCACCATTCTTGTATTTTGCTCCTTTTGATTTTATCGATTTTCGGGAACAAAACACAGTAAAAAACTAATTATTGAATAAATAATTAGCATTAGTTAATAAAATTAAACATTAATAACAAATACTTAATTAAATTTTACGTATTATATACTTAGAATTATAATCAATCAAAAAAAATTCAACGGCTTTGGGGGGTCCGGACCCCCAGGACCCCCCTTGTTTGCGCCACTGGTAGTAAACAAATGTACTCATACAATTGCTTTCCACACTTTGGAATAAATTTACACATACAAAAGTTCATTTTTCAACCAGCCAGAAAAATGCACCGCAACGTAGTGTCAAACTTTTGTACAATAATAATTTTAATAAAACTAGACTTGCTTCTTGCAACAATTTACCTGACTGCCTGTCAGTAAAAAATAATGAAACAATACAACCTGGCTAATAATTTCTTTTGTCGTTGACATCTCCAACGAGGACTTTAAGCGATGCGGTTCTCCTATTCGCTGACCTTCCGCTCATGTCCTGGCGCTCTTGCTGTCTGGAGTTCCGACCTCTTCGTAGACTCTGACGGCTGGATCATCCTCTCCTCGGCTCCTGCTCCAGCTCTTGACGATTCTGGTGTCTAGACTCCTGCCTGTAGCTTGGATTCTGGCTGTACGGGCTGGTCTTCCGAAACCTTTCTCCTCTGTACCTAACTGGTCCCCCTTGGGCTTGCATCTCTCCTCTTGATGATTTGGAACCAGCTTCCTTGTTAACTTTGTTTCTGGGTCTCAAGTTATATGAGCCTTGTCGCGAACGGAGCTAACGAACTTGTAGTTAAACTAGAGTGGCGCTGTGAGCGCATTCCTTTTGTTTTTACTTTTGTCTGTACTAGTAGTGGAGTCTGTAATTCGAACGCGTGAAATGTATCAGTTGTCTATTTTCCTTATCCATTAAATCTTTTTTTGCATCAAAATCTTTAGGTCAAGCTCACCGGGCGTTAGAAACGGAAGAATAAGGTAAGTGAAACCTTTATTCTTATATTAGAATTTGTGAAATAGAAAATTAAATTTTTTTTCAAAATGGCATCCCTGCCGGGATCCGAGCTTGAAAGAGTTTAAGAATTTTGAAAGCAAAGAAGTTTGAACTAGAATTTAATAAAATGAAAAGTTATTTTGAATATTGGTTACAATTATATATATATATATATATATATAATTGTTATTAATTATATACAACGTAATAAATTTCTTGTGTCAAAAAAATCAGACATTATAAATAACTATACACATTTTACTAAATATTGCTTAAATCAGAAATACCCAATTTATTTTATTAATAGTTATATAAATAAAGCTATTCAAAATAGTTAGGATTAAAATTATGAGATTGATAATAGCTTATTACTATAAACAAAATTTTGTTATAGTTATCTCCATAGTCTAATATTAGATTAGAAATTACTTACTATTATTTTATTCATATTTACTCTGGTGTTATTATAGTTATGCTATAATATGCAACTATTTTAATTTTATATCCATTTTAATCTTTTGTTAAGTGCTACATTTCAGCCACTCTTTTGATTTAAATCTGTATTAGGGTATAGAATCTGGCAACAAATTGAATGTTTCCACTCAGATTTAGCGCGGGCTTTGCATTTGTATGTGCAATTTTTAGGTAAGTTACCTCTATCTTGTAATGGATTTAGATATTTCTATCCATTATTTCCTATTGGTTTTTGCTCAGTGTTATTTACAAATAAAGGGGGAAGGTTGGCTGGCCAAAAAACATGTTCAACCCCACTTTTATATAAATTAATTGGTTGATTTGTCGAATCGGCCGCTTCTCGCGCCAAGTGTTTTCTCGCCAAATCGATAAATGCTCTAAATCTGGTAACCCTTCTGAATTTGTTCTCCAGTGAAGGAGAAGTCGTTTTTGACAAAAACGCGCCAAATACGCGATATTTCTAAATTTGGCGAAGAAGCGGCCGATTCGACAATTTCACCAATTAATTTTTATATACTAACTGTCCTAAGTCAGTAATGTTCATGGCACTGCAGCATCCATTTTATATTTATTATCTCGATTACTCTTTTGTCCTTCATTGTGTGATTTTCCTGCTGTCTATGTGTTTGTCGAGTTTATTGTTTGGATGTGATCTCTTGTTAGTAGAGAATTGACCTATATATATATATATATATATATATATATATATATATATATATATATATATATATATATATATTACATTTTATTTGAATATTTGATAATCGAAAGGAAAAAAAAAATATTTTAAATGTTGAGTTTTTATATTTGAAATTGATACATTGAACTGTGTGGTAACTTTTTGAACTCTAGAACATTAGAAATTATTGAAATGCTTTGAAATTAGTAGAATTATTGAAAATATTAAGCTGATCTGAACTTGTTTTGGTGTAAGCTGTAGTTATTTTAATATACTAAATATGGCCGAAGCACAATCATTCGAGTTGTTAAAAACCAAACGAAAATCATTAAGAATAGCTGTTACTAAGGTAGTTAATAAATTAGAAGCTGAGTTATCGAATTCTGATTTAAATGTTGATATATAGGTTAAGTAAACTGGTAGAAACTCTATGCATCAAATTTGAGCCTTTAACTTTAGTTGATCAACAAACGGAACCCCTTTTTAAGCCCGAAGAATTCGATGGTGAATTTGAAATCGCCGAAAAATATAAAGTGTTACTTTGTCAGTTTCATGCGAAAAAGAAGATTAATGATTTGTCAAAACCCCGTGTTACGTCGCCCTTCTTACTGACTACATTATCACATCGCAAGATGAACATTTTCGAAACTCTGTAACATTCGCATTTAAGTCCTAAAATATCATATCACCCGATTCTATGGAGATGACGCTTCAAAATGGTTAACTTTTTGGAACAGCTTCGAAACAGCCGGGCATAATAATGAATATTAAAAGTCGATAAGTTTAATTATTTGAAGACGCGTTTGGGAGGATCTGCTTTAAACACTGTTGAAGGTTTTCCAATTTCGGCAAAGGCCTATGATGAAGCCGTAGAACTATTAAAGAACAGTGTCTTATTTCACTCCGTTGAAAGCTTAACTCATAACTCAGGACACAATCACAATGCGCTTGCGCAAAGAAACAGATTTGCTAATCCGGAAATATTAATTCAAGCGCATATGAACAAAATTTTATCATTACAGCCTTTAAAAAATTCTAATGACCTTCGTTCTTTTCGGAAATTTGTTGATAACTGTAATGTTCAATTAAGAAGTTTAAATTCATTAGACGTATCTTCCGCGAATTATGGAAAAATTTTGTGCCCCATGTTGTTAAAACTTATACCATCTGACTTGGTATTAGATTATAATAAATTGCAACAAAAGGATTCTGGCTCAGATATTCAGCAGTTGCTCTCGTTTCTTACGCAATACTTGACGGCTCGAGAGCAGACGCGTATACTACAAATAAATCATCTTTTGAATTATGCAATCGTAGACAGGAAACGAAATCAAACTTTTCTCGAGAACCCAGATCATATAAGCAACAAAACCAAAAAAGTTTTCATACTGCAAGCGAACTACTAGCGGCGCCTGTTAAAGAAAATAAAAACAAAATAAACCTCATCTGTATATTTTGCAATTCCATGACTCATAATTCGAATGAATGCGAATACGTTAATATGCCTTTAGAAGAAAGGAAGAATATTTTATTGCGAAAAGGGGCTTGTTTCAACTGCTTAAAAATCGCAAAGCATTTATCGCGTAATTTCCCAAAAAATAAAACAAAATGTGAAATTTGTTCGGGCTTACATCATAAATTTTTTTGTTTTAAGCAACAGAAAAGAGAATTAGGGTCAATGTCTACCGATCTGGCTAACCCAAACACCGGGGAAGTTTTTTTACAAACATTAGCTGTCTTTATAGAAAATAGAAATTCCAAACTGGTGAGAGCGTATTAGACACACTGGTAGCCAAAATGTTATATTTCAGAATATGCTGCAAAATTTATAAGTTTAAAAAGTATTGGGAAAGAAACAATAACTCACGGACTTTTTGGAGGACACAAAATGACCGAAGTTCATAATAAGTATTTAATCAACTTGCGCAGTTATGACGGAAAATATTGTTTCATAATGGAAGTTAATGATTAGAAAAACATTTGCTTAGGAATCTCCAGAATTAGTGACTCTCGCGTTTTACAGAAATTGGCAACACATAATATATTTATTAGTGATTCGTCCGCAAATAACAAACTTTGCCTTTTTGAAAAACATTCTGATGAAATACGTATTCTGTTAGGATCTGACATAGTTGGAAAATTATCTACTGGTGAGGTAAAACAACTTTCTGAGGGGCTTACAGCTGTGAATACTCGCTTAGGATGGACAGTTATGGGGAAATTAAGCTGTGAATCTATATATAAATTTAATTTAGGGAATTCACTTCTTGTTCATTCTCTTCTTACTAACAAAGAAAAAATATCAGATCTTTGGGAATTGGATTCTTTAGGAATAAACGATCCCAGTGAAAAGAAATCGAAATTAGAATTACAAGATCTTGCTTTGAAACATTTTGAGAATACTGTATTGCGAGATGATGAAGGTAGATACATCGTTAGTATTCCGCGGATAGAAAGGAATGAAAAACTTGAGGATCACTACAGCTTAGCTAAGGGAAGATTGGAGAAAACTGTTAAAACTTTAAAATTTACAGGCAGACTATTTGATTATGAACAAGTATTTGTAGATTGGGAAAAGGAAGGAATTATTGAAAAAATTGCAAAGATAAACCCAAAAAGTGGTGGGAAATTTCATTATTTGCCAAAAGACTTATTAAAGGAAAATTCCACGATTGTTTCGTCCTGTGTTTGTGGGTCAGCTCATCAGGGAAAAATCTTGTTCGTTGAATGATTTAAAAAAGGGGGCCCAATTTGATAGAAATGATCCCCCGCAATTTTTCTTTCTCTTAGAAAAATGGGAGTCATATCTGACATTCAAAAGCTTTCCTTCAATATTTTTCCCGAAAATGACATGAATTTTTTACGATTCTTGTGGTGGGAAGGTATAATTTGGAAAGCTGTTATCTACAGGCATCGTAGAGGGGTTTTTTTGGCGTTTTTGCGCCCCCTTTTTATTAGCGGGGTTTTAAACCATCATTTTAAGCGGACCCTGAACTTTTGGGAAAAGGCTGCTAAAAAATTAAAAGTTTCGATGTACGTTGAAAACGGGGGGGATTGGCGATTCCCCCGAAGAACTTGAGTCTTTTCAAGAGTTTCCCAGAATTTTGGCTTTTAAAATTGATTTAAAGGGATGGCGACATAGTGATATAGAATAAAATTTTCGATTTTTCAAGATAATCAACAGAAATCCGACCCACAAGAAATACAAGTTCTTGGACTAATGTGGAATGTTAAAGAAGATACCTTTTCCATCTCTTACAGAGAACCAGAATCGAAAGAAGGAGAATCCTTTCCTTAACTCATCGAATTTTCGACCCAATTGGGCTCACATGTCGTATCACCCTCATCCCCAAACTACTTATACAAGAGTGTTGGAAGATAAAAACTTCATGGGACTCCCAAAATACCCATAAATCGAAAAAATTTGAAACGTGGAAAAACAATTATAGAATCAAGGCCTCAAAGGGTTTCCCGAAGATTATCGAACCAATCTTAAAGATATGAACCTATCACACAAGTTTTTGTGATGCTTCGAAATTATCATTGCTACTTGTGTTTTTTCGAGCAGAAGAGGGTGAAGTAACCGCCAATTAATTCCTCGATCAAAAGTCGCCTTTAAAAAGGGAAATTCAATTCCTAGATTAGAGTTGTTAGATGAAAATTGGGCTGGATAGTGATTTTTTTGAAGAAGGATTTGCATATGGGAAAAAGTTGACGTTACCTATTTGGGCAGATTCAATGGATGCTCTTCATTGGGTAAAAAGAACGGCCCCTGGGCCGTTTGTTTCCAATAGAGTTTTAAGAAATAAGAAGACTCTCCTATAAAGAAAAATTTGGGGATAAGTTCCCGGAATGCAGAACCCAGCTGATCTCCCCCTTTTGAGGATGTTCAGTGAGCAGCTCAAAAAAATACGTTGGTAGGGAAAGGGCCATCTTGGCTTAAAAATTCAACTGAAAACGGCCAAAATCCGAACTTTTCCCCGATAGGAAGGATCAATTCGGGGAAGAAAAAAAACAAATAAAGCCGGGGTGCTACACAAAGGGAAAGAAATATTATCTTCGATTTTCATCGTATGGGAAACTTGTAAAAATAAAAACCCTTAAAAGGTTTTTTTCCCGGAAAAAAACCAAAAAAAAGGAATTTACAGTTTTAAGAAATTAAGATAAGAACGCGGGCCCTTTTTGGGAACAGGTACAAATGGATGCATTCAAAAGAAGACAAAAAATTAAGTCCCTTGAAAAAGTCAAAAAATTCTGATGGGATTTTTTAAAACTGAAGACTAAAGTATTTTTAAAGGGGTATCCAAAAACTTTGTTTACCTATTATACTTCCCTCCAATATCATCCAGTAGTCAAAGCACTCATTATTTATAAGCATGTACTGTTAGGTCATGCCAGAGTTCAGATGCTTGTGTACACTCTCAGAGAGAGCTATTGGATTCTGAAAGGAAGAAAAACCATTAAAGAAGTCATTAAGACTTGCATTATTTGCAAGCGATTCAATGCGAAACCTATATCGGTATCAGAAGGACTCTTACCTCAAGACCGGGTGAGAGATGCTGCTGTTTTTGAAATTATAGGATTAGATTTGGCAGGTCCTCTCATTCTTAAGAATGGGGAGAAGAATTGGATTTTGATATTGACCTGTGCAGTCTATAGAGCAGGGGTGGCCAAGACTTCGACCGCGAATTTATTTTAGGTAGTCCGCGCGAAAATCCCGATAATGAACTCGGATGTTAACAATTTACTTTATGACTTATGACTATGAATTAATGAATTATTTAAAATAAAAATTTACTACAGTTTACGCTTTAAAACCTAAAACAAACTGTGCAAAGTAATACAATAAATTTGTCGCTTTACAGTGGAGAATTAAATAGAAACAACTTGACAAAGTGGGATGCTTAGATTATATCCAAATTTCAACTAAACGAAGTGAATAGGATGGTCAATTTTTGGTGTATGAATACTTTGATTATAAAACCAAAACCTAAAACAAACTGTGCAAAGTAAACAATAAATTTTTATCTTTTACAAATGGAAATTTAAAAAGAAACAACTTGACAAAGTGGGATGCTTAGATTATATCAAATTTCAACTAAACGAAGTGAATAGGATGCAATTTTGGTGTATGAATACTTTGATTAATTTTCGTCCCGTAAATTTTTATTTTGTAAATATTAATAAAGTTTTTAGAAAAATTAGATGATTTACCATTTTTTCTTGTTACCAAAAATAAATATATAGAAATGTGCGTTACGTTAATTTAGCTCTGCCATTGGTAGACCGCCTTCGATTTTTTAAATGTGGAGTAGACCACGGATACCAAAAGTATGGCCAACCCTGCTATAGAGCAATTCATCCTGAATTGTTAACCTCCGTTTCGACTGAAAGTTTCTTGCTTGGTTTAAGATTTATAGCACGCCGAGGCCGACCATCGGTCATTTACTCGGATAACGGCACCAATTTTAAAGGTGCTTACCGACTTTATCAAAAAGAAAAATTGAAGAATGTAGAAGAACACAATAAATCCAATTTCATGGAAATTCATCCCTCCACAGGCTCTTAGGCGGGGAGGTTTCTGGGGAAAGAAGATTGATCGGACTTGTGAAGGACTTTAAGAAAAACACTGGGAAAAACTTCGCTTGAATCATGAAGAAATAATATACGGTTCTTTGCGATTGTAAGTTTAGCACCGAGCTTATTAACTTATGTTACAGAGGGACGTCGAAGATTTGGAACCTCTTACTCCAGCAATGTTTTTAGGAACATTAGAAGTTGGTGTGCCGGAGTTAGATCAAATAGATGTAAATAAATTGAATAAAAGATTAGTGTACCGAAATAGAATACAAAAGGATCTTAGAAAACGTTTTCGAGTAGAATATTTAGGTCAACTGAGAGAGATAAGAAGTATAAAAGGGGAAAATACCTTAGGGTATCCGACTACGTTCGGAACCGAGATTTTAAAAAAGCGCATAAATGAATAATTTTCATGATATTTAGTGTCACTTAGATTAGAATACATGTATAAAATTGTTTTAAGGACGTTTGACAAAAAATTATTTAAATACAATATTTCGGCAAAAATTAACTTAGAATAAGCCTTTTCAAAAATGTTCTCAGCACACGGCGAAAAAATACTTCGATTACTTAACTAATATATTTGCCTGTATATAGATCAAACCTCTCTACAGGGCTCAACTATGATTTTTTGAAAAATTCACTTTATTTTTAGAGTTACAAACAATTAAAGTGATTATCGGCCTTTACACTGCTTAAATTTTATACTCCTCTGTGATAAGCTAGAAACGGACCGGCCCACTTCTAAATTATATATTTCAAAAATTCTGGTGGAACCTCTGTACAAGGTCTGAGCTATATGCAAGCAAAATATTATTATAATAGAAGCATTTTTACAAAAGGAGAATATTTTGAAAAAAAAGATTATTCTATGTTCATTTTTTGTCAAAATATTGTACTTAAATAATTTTTTATTGTGATAATATTCTTAAATCAATTTTATATACATTTGCTAATCTAAGTGACACTAAATATCATAAATATTGTCCATTTATACACTTTTGCAAAATCACCCTTCCGAACGTAGTCGGATACCTTAAGTAAAGGAGATATTGTTTTGGTGGGAGATGACCCCACCAAAAGATTAAACTGGAATTTGGGTAAAATTTTGAAACTCTACCCTGGCAAAGACAAGAAGGTTAGAGTAGCCAAGTAAAAACTAAATTTGGCTCTTTTCTGCGTCCAGTGGGAAAGTTGTAACTCCTAGAGGTGATGGAGAAAATAAATCATCTGTACGCCCTACTAACTCTCCTTTATTTTCAGATGCTCGTGAAGGAAGTCATTTATCTATTAATATAGATCCCGAACTGAGTAAACCCCAGAGTGCGACAACCTCTTCGATGCAGCCCTGTTCAGTATTTCTAATGGTGGAGCTGGACTGGAGCCCAGAGCTGAGACAAGTGGACACCAGCAGGCAGAAACCTCTTCGATGCAGCCCTGTTCCGGTATTTCTAATGGTGGAGCTGGACTGAAGCCCAGAGCACAGACAAGTGGACACCATGGGCGAAAACACTCTTCGATGCAGCCCTTTTCGGTATTTCTAATGGTGGAGCTGGACTGAAGCAGAGCTGAGACAAGAGTGATGGACACCAGCAGGCAGAAACACCTCTTCGATGCAGCCCCACTGTTCCAGTATTTCTAATGGTGGAGCTGGACTGGAGGCAAACTGAAGACAAGTGGACACCAGCAGGCAGAAACCTCTTCGATGCAGCCCCTGTTCAGCATTTCTAATGGTGGAGCTGGACTGGAGCAGAGCTGAAGAACAGAGTGGACTTTTCCAGCAGGCAGAAACCTCTTCGATGCAGCCCTGTTCCGGAGAAGTATTTCTAATGGTGGAGCTGGACTGGAGCCAGGCGGGAACAAAAGTGGACACCAGCAGGCAGAAAACCTCCTCGGTACAGCCCTGTTCAGTATTTCTAATGGTGGAGCTGGACTGGAGCAGAAGGAAACTGTGAGACAGGTAGGACACCAGCAGGCAGAAACCTCTTCGATGCAGCCCTGTTCCGAGCCATTTTCTAATGGTGGAGCTGGACTGGAGCCTAGAGCTGAAGACAAGTGGTTTTCCAGCAGGCAGAAACCTCTTCGATGCAGCCCTGTTCCAGTATTTCTAATGGTGGAGCTGGACTGGAGCAAACTGAGACAAGTGGACACCAGCAGGCAGAAACCTCTTTAGGTACAGCCCTGTTCCAGTATTTCTAATGGTGGAGCTGGACTTGGAGCCCAAGAGCTGAGACAAGTGGACACCAGCAGGCAGAAACCTCTTCGATGCAGCCCTGTTCAGTATTTCTAATGGGTGGAGCTGGACTGGAGCAGAAACTGAGGAACAAGTGGACACCAGGCAGAAACACTCCTCGATGCAGCCCTGTTCCAGTATTTATTTCTAATGGTGGAGTTGGACTGGAGCCCAGAGCTGAGACAAGTGGACACCAGCAGGCAGAAACCTCTTCGATGCACAGCCCTGTTCAGTATTTCTAATGGTGGAGCTGGACTGGAGCAAGAGCTGAGACAAAGTGGACACCAGCAGGCGAAACCTCTTCACGTGCAGCCCACTGTTCCGGTATTTATTTCAATGGTGGAGCTGGACTGGAGCAGAAGCTGAGCAAGTGGACACCAGCTTGAGGCAGAAACCTCTTCGATGCAGCCCACTGTTCAGTATTTCTAATGGTGTGGAGCTGGACTGGAGCCAGAGCTGAGACAAGTGGACACCAGCAGGCTGAGAGCACCTCCTCGATGCAGCCCTGTTCCAGTATTTCTAATGGTGGGCTGGACTGGAGCCAAGAGCTGAGACAAGTGGACACCAGCAGGCAGGAAACCTCTTCGATGCAGCCCTGTTCAGTATTTCTAATGGTGGAGCTGGACTGGAGCCAGAGCTGAACAAGTGGACACCAGCGGGCAGAAACCTCTTCGATGCAGCCCTGTTCCGAGGTATTATTTCTAATGGTGGGTGGACTGGAGCAGAGCTGAGACAAGTGGACACCAGCAGGCAGAAACCTCTTCGATGCAGCCCTGTTCCAGTATTTCTAATGGTGGAGCTGGACTGGAGCCCAGAGCTGAGACAAGTGGACACCAGCAGGCAGAAACCTCTTCGATGCAGCCCTGTTCCAGTGTTTCTGATGGGGAAGCCGGAGTGGAGCTGAGACTTGAGACCCTTGAATTTCCAGATGATTTAACTTCTGACGGTGAACTTCAACTGCCGGGACCTCGACGATCTCGTTATGGTAGACTCTTGAAACCCCGAAAAGGGCTGAATGACTCTTGTTGAGTTTTTTATTTTAAAAATTCAACACTCAATGTGGGAAGTGTCACGAACGGAGCTAACGAACTTGTAGTTAAACTAGAGTCGCGCTGTGAGCGCATTCCTTTTTTGTTTTTACTTTTGTCTGTACTAGTAGTGGAGTCTGCGATTCGAACGCGTGAAATGTATCAGTTGTCTATTTTTCTTATCCGATAATTCTTTTTGCATCAAAAAGGACTCTCATTCTCTTGGTTAAGAGTCTTATTTAATCGAATCTTTTAGTCAAGCTCAGCGGGCGTTAGAAACGGAAGAATAAGGTAAGTGAATCCTTTATTCTTATATTAGAATTTGTGAAATAGAAAATTAAATTTTTTTCAAAAGGCCTGTTTCCCGTAGCTGCAGTGACATTTCGGACTGTCGGATTTTCTTTCTAAAAGGACCTCTATAATTAAATGATGACGGTAATCCTCTGTTATTTAATTGTCTTTCTGGACCCCCTTAAACCATTTTCGTATTGGTCCCCCTGACCTTGATGAAGGGGTTTTCCTCTTACATCCCGTCACCTCATGCCTAAATTTTTTTTGTCCTTTTATCCATTCTTATACGAGACTCCTTTGAATGGATGCTTCTTTTGCGTTTATGTGTACCCGACTTACGCCTACCACCCTGATCCCCAGTAAGACTTGTCTTTTTTTCTTTGCACACTCGTCGTTCACCAGACTCACTATTCTTACAACTTTGTGACCGATCTGATCTAGGTCTATCAACCTCACAACTACTCGCTTGATATTCTGATCCACTGCTATCTGAATTTCCAACCTTTATCACACTCTCGTCACTTTTTCTCTAATGATATATTCGTACTTGATCTATATTAACCGTTATTCTCTTTTCTGCCTTCCAAATTATTATTCTTTACTCTCAAAGAACTCTATAGAGACCCTCAAACTTTGATTTGAATTTCGCGACCACCTTCTTCGTAGCCGAACTTAAGGGATGCGTTTCCAATAACACCCAATCATTTATTTTAATCTTAACATGACGCCTCCTTCTGTTATAATACTTCGCCCATTTTTCGTGTTTAACTTTAGTATGTTGTCTAGCCTCTTCGATTAATTTTTCACTGTCGCCCACCGTAAATTCTGTTCCATTGGACACCATAACCAATTTTTGAAACGGGGTTCACCATTATTGTATCATGCTATTTTTGATTTTGTCGATTTTCAGGAACAAAACACAGTAAAAACTAATTATTGAACAAATAATTAGCATTAATTAATAAAATTAATCATTAATAACAACTATTTAATTAAATTTTACGTATTATATACTTAGAATTATAACCAACCGGAAAAAAATCAAGGGCTTTGGGGGGACCCCCCCATGTGTGCACCACTGGCTGGGGTCTTTCCTGTGATCTCATTAACTACCGTTCGCAAGGCGTACGCGAACTCTCTTAAGAACTGGTCCCAAGTCTCGTGATTATCCTTTATAAAACTTGCAATCATTTGCAAAAGATCGCGATTCACACGCGTTCTGTTCTATTGGACTGAGGTCTATACACCACTGTTTTGACATGCTGTATGCCCAATCGATTATTCAAATGCTTAAAAATTTCGGATATGGATTGGGGACCGTTGTCACTTATCATTTTTACAGGAGCCCCATATCGCGATATATAATTATCAAATAAGGTATCCTCGATTATTTTGGCTGAAGCCTTTTTGAGGGGTACTAACTCTACCCACTTCGAAAAGTGGCCAGTGACTACTAAAATGTAGCGATTTCTTTTTATTCGCGACGCAGGGTAGGGGCCTAACAAATCGCTATCTCATTCAGATAGTTAGTTACAATCGCTATTAAACAACCAGCTGGTAACGCGTTTTTATAATTGATTGTCTGGGCACACGTGGCATGTCAACACATGTTCATTGACATATTTGCGCGTATAGGGAAAATAACAAACATCGCGAAGTTTTAAATACGTCTTTTTCTTTCCTAAATGACCTGCTATGGGCTTGTCAGGAAATTCGCGCATTATTTCTCCTCGCAACGATTCCGGAATATACAGTCTCATTTCTCCAAGAGTGGTTGCGTATTTCGCATAAAATAACAAGTCCTGAACAACTTTAAAGTCGCGAGACCAGTTCTCACAGATTGTCGCATTAACCGAGCTGTCCACAGGATTCTCAATGTATCTATATATATGACCTAACTCAGGGTCCCTTCGTTGCTCCTCGATTAATTGCTCCCGCAACGAAAGTACCAAATCTCTAATCACTGCACACGCAACATTTGCCCCTACTATACTTTCAACCGGGTTTCTCGACAACATATCTGCCACCACATTTTGAGTTCCTTGACGGTCTTCCCATTCGACATTAAACTCAGCTAATTTTAACACCCACCTGATCATTCTGCTGAATAAATTTTTACCATGTGTCAATCGGGTCAGCGCCGCATGATCCGTTATCATTTTTACTGGCAGTGAACCTAGTAGTTATTCAGAGCCCAAATCACTGCTAAAAATTCCCTCTCCGTAACAGTGTAATTCCTCTCCGTACTACTAGGCTTGAGGGAGGCATACGCGACTGGTCTCTGCTCCTGGTTAAGTACAGCCCCTATGCCTATTGAACTCGCATCAGTAAACAACTCAAATGGCTTATTAAAATCTGGCAATTTTAGCACAGGTGCTTCAGTAATAGCCTTTTAAATGCTTCAAAAGCCCCCTGCGTCTCCTCTGGCCAACAAAATTTTCAACCCTTCTTCTTTAATTCATAAAGGGTCTCTCAGAGATCTGCATAATTTCTAATAAATTACTCATTCCACTCGGTCATGTCGAGAAATTTCGACACTTGTTTTGAATTCTTAGGAGGCTTCATCTCTACTATTGCCTTGACCTTAGACTCATCCGTAGTAATGCCCTCCTTGCTAATTACCAAACTCAAATATTTCAATTTGTCGCTACCAAACTTACATTTATCCTTGTTTAACGTCAACCCCGCACCGGAAGGGTTGGGGTGATCAATGACATCGTCCGTATAAACACTCACAAAACGCCTCAGCACCGGTTTTAAAATAATATCAATTGCTTTTTGAAAATTCGGAGTTGCACCCGACAGACCAAATGGCATACGTGTGAAGTGACATTTTTGGTTACAAATGTGGTTTTAACCACATCACTAGGTTTTACCGCGAGCTGAAAATAGCCTGAGCGCAGGTCCAGTGAACTTAATATCTCCGTATGAAGGATGTTTTTATTTAAATTTTCAATCAGCTGTAAAGGATATCTTGGATATTTTGTTATCGCATTTAACTTGCGATAATCGACTGCGAATCTATAAGCTTCCGGATTATCTGGAGGTAATCCGTTATTCTTTTAACATAAAACGACTGGGAACGCGTACGCGGATTGGATCGGTATTGTTGTACCTTCCTTTAACATCTTTTCGATATGATAATCCATAATTTTCTGTTTCACCCTATCATCTCAAATCAACTGGCGGCTTATTACCGGTGTCGATCTCATGATATAATACATGAGTGAGCCCCGGTTTGTGTAAAAACAGCCCCTTGAAACCATTAATCAAACTTTGTATCTCCTGTTTTTGGCCTTCATCTAATCCCGTCTTTGTAAGATCAATTTCCAAATTCCCCTTATCTATTGAAGGAATAATTTCTTCAATCTGCGAATCCGGAATCGCTAATGATTTTCTATCAAAATCCAAAACAATTTTTGATCCCCTTTTGAAATCAACTCCTAAAATGCAAAGGATATTCCAAATCCGCCAAAATGTGAAACTGCCGGTTTTTGACCAATTCCCGTATTCTGATTTGCAATTCAACTACCCCTATATTTCGACATTTGGCACCTTTATAAAAAAACCTTTTATAAACCTCCTCCGATATAAACGACTTTCCTGCCCCAGTATCCCATAGTGCTTTCGTAAAGATTTCATTCAAAAGAATAGGCGCATACGGAAGTTCTACTGGAGATATGCATATAGCTGAAAGTCTAATAGGAGGATTCCTTACAGTTTGTGATTGATCATCCTGATCTACTCGAACCCTTAAAACGTTTAATCGACCACCGTCTTCGGTCCCCTCGATTAAAATTTTCACTCGGACCCCCTATTTCTGGACTTATACCGTCCATTATTACTACCGAACCTACGATTATCCCTGTCAAACCGATTCCTGTTCTCGAATCCATGGTTCCTCTGGGGTCCATTCCCGTAAGTACTTCTATAATTATTCCTCCTCTCATTTGGTCGATCCACTACTTCTGCATCCCTGCAATTTCTATTTCTGCGTTCCTCGATAGACATCCAACGCAACTCCCAATATCTCGTCTTTCCCTATTATAATTATTACTTGAACCCTGAGTTTCCCTGGGCGAATACCTTTCTTCAATCTTTGAGATCATTTGTAACAACTTAGCCTTAGTGGTAGGGTTTCTAACCTCAACATAATCCTGCACCTGAGGTTCGAGTCGAGCCAATATATGCTCAATCAACCCCTCTTCCGACATATTTAGTCCCAGTTTCTTATGGATTTTCAACAAATCATAAATTAAGTCGGATGGTTCCTGACCCCTATTCTGGTGTGCTGAATAGAACGTCACTTCTAAGTCCTTCTTATTTCGAACCGCAGGGAAATTTTCCGTTAACGGCTCCTTTAGTTGCGCGAAGTCTGCAGCCGTCCCCTGCACTAAAGCATAACCAAAAATTTCGAACTAATCCTTAGCTCTACCTCTGGGATGACCTTTTAAATAAGCACATGTCAACTTGCTCGGTATCTCATAAAACTGTACGTTATTTTCTATGCACTCTAAAAACTCCTCAACATTTTCTGACCCTGAAAAATAAAGTGAATACTCTGAATCCGGATACAACTCCTACCTCAGGGTTAGGGAATGTTAACTGCCCTTGGGCAGAATTAGTTGGGAGCCAGTGTGATACCCCTCTGCCGTGGGGTATTATCTCTTCATCCACGCGACCTAGATTTATAGGAATAAATGATTGACCACTCGAACTCTCCATAATAAATCTAATTGATTACCGACTCAATATATATTAATCAATGCAACACAAGTCTTATTAGGTAATCAGATCAGGAATGATACTACGTAATTATCAGTACTAAGTTAAAATAGCGCCCGAAATCCTTCTCACTATCTTTATGATAAATTAAACTCCGAATCTCTATCTATAGTAGATTTCTTAACAAGCTAGGGTTCGTTCTATAATTAAATTTTAATAATCAATCTCTTACCGATATCACTCGGCGATCAGAAACCAAGCTTTATGTCTTCTTGTATTTTTTTTTAATATTAATCTTCTATATATATTATTATCCGACTTGATATACAGCTTCTATTCAACTTTCCGGCTTCTAGCCGACTTCTATATGACTCCTATATATCTCCAATATGACTCACCCGCGAAAGCTAAAGCCCCTTTATATATCTATTAACTAATCTGCATATCGCGTTTTCTTCTTAAGAAAGTTGGAATGAAATGCCATTCTGGCCCCAAAGATTCCCTAAGAGGATTTAGTGAGAAGGCGCGATAAAGCCCCGTCACAAATTTAGTATTAATGTCAGTACAAAAACAAACAAGAAGATAGCATTGTGTGCTGTGGCTTCTTCCGGTACAACCGCGACATCATAAACTGGCGGTCGCACTGCGCATTGCGTTTTAAAATTACAGTTGAATCTTGCACGTGAAGATTCACCCATCTGCAATTTCAGCAAAAATAGCTCTCGTCAGGCAGGATGCTTCGACAATGTAATCTTTTAGTGTGGAATGAAAGTAAGATGTCTCACGTGAAAGCCATAGAAGCATTAAATCGGAATCTTCAGGATTTACGAGAAGGTACAGATATTATGGGAGGAATATTAGTTTTGTTGGCTGGTGGTTTTGACAAACTCTTCCAGTAATCCAGAGGGGTACACCGGCAGATGAAATCAGAGCCTGTATTAAATCATCAAGCTTATAGGTGAAAGGTTAAATACAGTTTGGAAACGGGGGTGCATTTTTTTTGGACAAAATTTGGAACATTACGCAGAGACGCAATTGAAAATCTGAGTTGGATCTTTGAACGCAGATTGCTGGGGGTTTTTAAATTTTTTTTTCAGAGAAGAATTTTTGAGAAAAAGATGCAGATTTTTTCTCAATATCCCGGGAAATAACAAAATTTTTTATAATCGTGGTTGAAAACCCAAAACAATATTGCGGCCAAAATGACATCGTCAATAAATGAAGGAATATTTATCAATGAATACAATCATGGATACAGAATCAAAAGTACTTCATATCCCTCGGAGTTCTTAAATTCGCTTCAACTTCCGGGTGTACCCTCACATAAACTTCATTAAAACTAAATTTACCAATTATGCTTCTGTAAAATCTTGATGCTCCTCGACTATAACGAAACAAGGCTTCGGATCACAAAAGTGATGCAGAATATACATAGTGCCACTATTTTAACAGGTGGCATGAATGGGGAAAGTGTTATCATACCTCGAAATCGAATCATCCCCACTGACCTACCGTTTCAATTCAAATGAGTTCAATATCCAATCAAACTCAGTTTTACTGTTGGGGTAACATTGGGGGTACAAGGGCAAACATTGCAGGTAGAAGGGGTGCATTTGGAAAAGCCAAGCTTTTCCCATAGCCAACTAACTATATGTAGCCTGTTTGCGTGTGTCCAATGCCCGAAATCTTCACATATTAGTACCTGACGGAAGAACATATACACTGCTGGCCACCGTAAATGTAAAACCAAGAAAGACAAGAGATAGCACAACAAAATTTATTTTGTAGATAATATGTTGACCAAGTATCAAATGATTAAATTTATAGACTTCTGTGAAGTGTGGTTCCTGCCAGAATCAGTAGCAAGAGTAGCCACCATTGTTGGAGATCACCGCTGCCATACACCTCGGCATTGATTCACAGAGACTTTGGATGTGTTCTTGGGGTACAGCAGACCAAGCAGCTTCCACACGTTGCCAAAGTTGATCTGGTGTGGCAGCTGGGGTGTAATCTGGGTCAATCGTTGAGCAACCATGGACCACATGTTTTCTATCGGCGAAAGATCCGGAGAGCTAGCCGACCAGGGAAGCAATTCCATCTGGTGATTGACAAAGAACCTTTGGACAATTTGAGCCACGTGTGATCGAGCATTATCCTGTTGAAATATGGCTGTGGCCTAAGGAAGGACAACTGGCTCCAACACCTCGGAGATGTAGCGCTGGCTGTTTAAAGTACTGGCAATGCGTACTAGAAGAGTGCGAGTGTGATATCCAATACCGCCCCATACAATACCCGGTGCAGGACCAGTGTGGCGGTGCATAACATAGCTGTTTAGCATCCTTTATCCACGGTGTCTCCAGATTCGAACCCGACCATCGTGGTGTTGCAGACAAATGCGTGACTCGTCAGTAAAGAAAAAACCCCCTTTCCCCATTCTTTTCCCCACGTCCTTATTTCATCGCACCTTTGGGGCGGCGGAGACGTCTGTGGTTCTGCGTAAAGGGTAGCCCAAAGCAATGGACGCTTGCGGACAGACCACTCTGTGGGCATTAAAAGGGGCCGCGCAGACCCCGAATGATGGGGTTACAGACCAATGGGGCTGGCTATGGTTCGTGAGGGACTGAGCGATCCGTAAATGCCATGCGCCCCTTTTTTGCCTGTCGTCACGTGAAGGGGGCACGGGAAGGGGGATGCGATCGACCACGCCGGTCCGTCGCATCCTGCATCCAACGGCCCACATATCCGCATTACAGTTGTTTGGTTTCGCCCAACAAGACTACCGTTTTCCCCTTAAAAAGATAATCCACAATCTCGGTGGGCCCCCTACCTTTCCTCTGTCAAACTCGAATAACTTGATCAAAAGCTGATCGTTGTTTTCTACGAGACATAATTGATCTTTTTTAAAAAAAACCACAAAAAAAAAACACAATTGCCGAACTTGAAATCGCCCGAAATCTCCAAGCCTTAAAAAAGGCTTTGGGGGTGGCGCCACATTCGCGGGGTGATGTGTGTCTGCGCTGAAATTCTAATCATTTTCATATCTCATCCCCGGGCTAATGCGTTTTTGTTTTCCATGTTTTTTTGCATGCCCCCCTTCAGGGTTTTGGGAATTTACAGTGGCCAGCCGTGTAATATAATATACAGTAGTATCTTACAATAATATTATTTTTTTAACCCAAAGAGGTTTTCCATTAAACGTAGATACTTTTAACTTTTTAAAGTTTTAAAAGTTATTGAAGTTTTGTTGTTAATTATTATAAAAAAAGTATGTGTGTTTTCAATTTTTTAAACTAAGATAAATTTTAGAATTTTTAAATTTTAACTGTCTCAGTCAAGCTATAAAAAAATTATCATATTATTTTATTTATTTTATTTATAACGATTATGACCCTGGCAGTTACTGAAAGACATCAACATGAGCGAAGCCGCAGGTAAAAACTAGCATATAGTAAATCTAAAAAATATTTTGAACCCTAAAGTATGATATGCAAATGTAATGTGAATAACAAACTCACACCAATTTGAAAACTATCGAAATATTGCTCACTTTCTTCACAACTACAACTTTATTTTCACAGATACGAATATGAGACTACGAATCCCCCGCGTGTGTAATATCGCTCTAAGCTGTAATGGGATAGATTTGGTCAGCCTCTTTGGATGATTCGAATATTTTATCATTTTTCTTAATTGTACAATGAAACTTTGTATTCTCAGTTTAATTAATTTCACCGGTAAGTAAGACTGTGACGGGCTCACGCGTCTTTTCTTTAACATGTCCTTTGGGTACTTTTGGGGCCAAGATTAATGGCAACTCTTTTTTCCCAAACCCAAAAATCAAGAAGCGAAACATGAAGCTGAAAATCAAATGAGGTAGTTTTAAATAACAGAAGTTTCAGTAAAATCAAAAGGGAATTTGGGGGTGTTAAAAGTGAGCGATTGATACAAGCATGAATTGACGCCAGTAGAATTACCCTTTTAAGATTTGCCATTAGGTCAAGGTGCATACCATTGCACTCGGGGAAAAACGCCACTCCCCAGTATCCCAAGCTACGATTGGGTTAAGGTGGTTTAATTTTTTAATATTAGGACTTGCGTTATTATTGAAATTTAGATTAGGCGGGTTTGATATTGGGGGGGGGGTCCAGTAATGTTATTTCGATACTACTTGTATTGTGTGTTTGTTCATCGTAGATTCTCACATATATATTCATTATCTAATCTGTTAAAAGTATAAGTTGTAGTTCTTAATAAAGACATATTAAGAATATAAACATGTCAGTTCCTTTTGAAAATCATACACTTCTTGCTCATGCAGATAATCTAAGAGAAATGCACCCTAGGGGGACATTTTCACAAGACATAAAAACAAAAACTCATACTATTTTGCTATGTTGACAATTCCTGAATATATAGTGGAACAAAAAATTTTGGTTAATACAAAAAAAAAGGTATTTTTAAACTTTGAAACCGGTTTAAAAATTTTTTTTACAAATTCTCAAAATCCATTTTTTGGGTACTCGGTATACCGCTTTCCCCCTATATACACCAATTCTTGAGGTAACCCCAAAAGGAAAAAAAAAGAGATCCCATCACTTAGGAAACTAAATTTGCATCATTTTTAGAATGCGGGTTTCCGTTCATTCTTTTGTTTTCCCTGTTCATTTATAACAACTGTGGCACGTAAAATTTTCCTTTTCCTTTTAAAAGCGACCTACAAGCCCACCCGCGCCCATCCCCAAACAAGTTTTTCGGGGGGGAAACCATTCAAAAAACGGGCCTTTTTTCGTTCGGGCCCCCTTCAAACCAAGTTTCCCAAATATGGAGAAAGCGCTGTTGGGGTTTCACTTTTCTTTTTAAGTGCCATTTGGTATTTTTAACTTAATTAATTTTGAAAACCGTCGAAAAAACACGGTGGCCAACTGTGCCAAGGACTCTTTTTAAAATCAAACCCCAAAAAAACCCTTTTCCCCCAAAACCAAGGGATTAATGTATTACCCAAAAAAGACGTACAATTTTTGTATGAAAAAGGAAAATTTTTTTTTTTACCTTTTTTCTCCCCCGAATAACAACATGTATTCATTAGTATATCTTATCAAATGGATAACAGACTTTACCTTTTTTTACAAAAGTTTTTTAAATTTCGGGTTTTGCACAAAGCAACAGGTGACGGACTCCCCTCTTTCTTTAACATGTCCTCTGGGTTTTTTTTAAAAGATTATGGAAACTCTTTTCAACCAAAAAACTCAAGAGCGGAAATAAACTAAAATGAAATAGGTAGCTTTTAAATAACAGAAGTTTCAGTAAGTCGTAGGCAATTTGGGAATGTTATGTGAGCGTTGATACAAGCATGAATTGACGCCAGTAAAGTTCCTTGAGGATTTTGATCAAGGTGCATCCCATTGCGCGCGCCCAGATACTTTCATGTTTGGACGTCAAATTAAGGTAGGATTGACTTTTGATTTGGGGCTTGTAATATTTTAAATTGAGATTAGGCGGGGTTGATATTGATAATGGTCCCAAATTATGCGATTCGGTATAACTATTATTGTGTGTTTTTTCATAGTAGATATTCTCTCTTAAAAATTTTTATCTAAATTGTTAGATTAAGTTACATTCTTTAAAACATATTAAGAATTTAAAATGTCTATTCCTTTTTAAACCCCCACCTCTAGCTCAGGGGTAATCAAAGAAACGGGCACCTTGGGGGGGCCTTTCAACAATCACAAGTATTAAAATTATTGAAAAACGATTAAAAACGATTTTTCAATTTTGATTTAAAAATAAAATACCCCTTTTTTTCTAATGCAATTTAAATTTTGCTCTAGCTGAATTAAAATATTTTTTATTTTTTTTTTTTAAAATTGTTTTTTTTCAACCCCCAAAACATCTGACTGCCACGCCCTTTCAAATCAAAACAAAAAAACCTGCACTTTTCAGCCTTATCAAATAGTTTAAATTAATCAAAAAAAATTTTTTTGATCAGCAGCTTATTCAGGAAAGAAGTGAAATGAATGTTGAGCTGTTTTTTTACTTTTGGTAACCAGCTATATTTTTACCTTATTAAATACAACGAATTTCTGCTATCGTGTGAAATAGTTTTTCCATAAAAAACAATAACGGAAAAAATTTTTAAAAAAACCTTTTAAAACTTTTTAAATAATAAAACTTTTAAAAAAACGAAAGTTAGAAAAAAATAAAAAAACCCCAAAACTTTCGATAATTAAATTGCATAACAGTCAGACGATTTCAAAAAAAAATAATTCAGCTTTAAAAAAAAAAAGTTAGGTAAGTTTTAAAGAGTATTTTTTTTTTTTTTTTTTATTCTTTTTAATGTTTCTGAAAATGACTTTTTGTTTTTTGTTTTTGAAAAAAATTAAAAATAAATGTAAAACCAAGGTATTCACATAAATTTGGCTACAAAATTGTTAATATTTTTGGATTTTTTGGGTCTTATTCAAACATTTCTTAATCCCAGGTTTACTAAAACAGTAGTTAATAAAAAAAGATACAAAAATTTTTAAAGTGAACAATAGATTTTCATATTATGGGGTCTATTAAAAGAAGAGTTCAAAAATTTTTTTTCAGATGTTTTGCACCTACACAAAAATGGTTTTACGATTCCATGTTTACATTAAAAACGCGACAGAGAACATAATAAATTGTCTATGGATTGCTGCTCCGAAACAATATCTTTTAAATTTGGATGCCAAAATGTACCGTTATCATGGTACCTGGCAAAAAAAGGAGCCATATTATATAAATGGTTTTGTTCCCGGTTTGGTTTTTGGGACACGGGGAAAGTTGTTGATCTAAAATATTGTCCGGGCTCATGAAATTTTAAACACAATGTACATATCGGGTGTTCGGAAGTTACATTGAAATAGTGGGGGAATATATGGAAGTTGAAGGGTGTACTTCTTTTTTTTTTTATTTCCATCGCCCCCAGACATTACATAATTTACGATATACACAATATTTGGACTCATGGGGACTCTAAAGCATACAAAACAGTTTTGAATCTAAACCTCAGAGATTTCAATTTTAAAAAATTGAAGGGTTTTGGTCATGTGTCTGTTTGAAAAAAATGATGGGGACATGACTTAAAGCGTTAAAATAAAAATTTAAAAAAGCAAAACTCTCTAGGATGTCATAAGGGCTTGACAGATCCCTGTTAAAAGAAAGATACTATTTTTTGGGCTTTCAAAAAAATTTCGTAAAATTTGTTAATAAGGAAAGCTATTTGAGCTATATTTTTGATAAAATTTTCCCAAATTTGAATCACGACACGGTTTACCCCCATGGAAATGACTTGTGGTGTAGATATAATATTCCATACTGAAAGGTTACACATATAAGCAAAAACCCGACACCTAAAATTAAATAATAAAAAAGTATTTAGAGGTTCTCTAATCTTGAAATTTTGTCAGATGCTTGTTTATAAAACTCAAAATATTGTGAACCGGAAATAGTATTTGGTGTATAATTCCAAAAACTGTATTTGTGGGTGGGTCCAAAAACTTTTAAAATGAAGCTATATATTTATATAATCAAGGCCAGTACCAAATTAAAAGTTTTAGATGTATTTAAAAACATTCTCACAACCCCTTTTTCAAATGTGAGCATTTCAAAGTGATTATGCGTGTATTAGGAAAGCAGAATTTGCAGTTTTCAATAACCAAAAAGCTAAATTAAAACAAACAATTAAAATGTAGACGAAGATGATCTTGCAGATGACACAGCAATCCAAATTACATTTGGTATGCATTAGTTAATATAAGTTTTTTCTTTAAATCTCTATTTCTCAAAGTGTAAATTTCAACACAAAAGGAACATTTTTTAAAAAATACTTATTTTATAGTCTTGAAACTTTGCCCTGTTTAACACTATACAAATAAATATTTTAATGAGAGATTTTGTCAAAAAAATTTTTCAAAAATATTTATATTTAAAAAAAAACACTTTTTAAAATTTTGACGTGTTTCTCCACATATAATTTTAAAAAAATAATCAAAATTTTGAAAAATGCTCCCCTTAAAATAATAAAAACAATACAATGAATCACACAAAAATTCATGACTGTACAACATGCCCAATTTTTTTAAAAAAGTTCCTAAATTGGTCATTTTAACATTACGGAGATAGGAAAAAATCGGTAAGTGACCCCCCTTTAAAAAAAGGACCACATTTCAGCGTTTCTTGCCCGAACTAAGCCAAGGAGTATACTATTGGGAAATCCTCATTTTCCCTCGTTCTCAATTGGCTACAGAAAATCTGATAGAAAAATGATGTTTTAAACTAAGTTCAACATTTAGATGCTCTTTTTTTAGGTTCTGAAACTAAGATTGAGAATACTTTATAAAAGCTTTTGAATGTTTTTCCTAGTGAGAAGAAGTTTCAGCAAGGCTGCCAATCTCCAAAAAAAAAAAAAAAAGGAAAAAATGGACACTCAACCATGAGATTTGAGTTAAACCTGATGCCCGATGTTTAAAATTAGTTATTGAAGCGCCAGACTCATTCCTCCCATAATAAACATTTGTTGATCAGTTATTTTATGCATTAATTAAATTTTAATTTAATTAACATGAGTATCGAAAGTTTTAAACGCTGTACTTCACTACAGTTATAGATATAAATCTTCTAAAGCAAGTAGTCAAAGAGGCATTTAAGTTGATAAATTTGTAAAAATTCAATATTATGTAAGCAGGGTTCTACCCAACTCCAAAAAAAACAAGACAGGGGATCTATCGAAAAACATGGAAAGGGGTAGACGAGATAAAAAGTCCGGAACCTCTGCATTACATGCTCGGAAAAACGTGCGTAAGGACAAAAGCTAATCTCTAACGAGTTATAAAATTTCCCGTCGATGTTCGTTGGGTATCTCAGCAACCCTCCCCTTTTATCTATCAAGGTGGTTAAACTTTAAACGAGAGGGAGATGTAAATGGTTTTGCTAGAGTATATTCACATGATACATATAATATCATTTATTTTTATAACTAACTACTTAAAAAATTATTCATATTACTGGGTTGATAGTTATATTACTTTTTCAATTCCTACTATTAGCTTACTTTCTCTATATATTTATCCAGTTCAAATTTTCAATCGTTAATAAAATACTTTCTATTCATCCAATCAAGTTCAAATAAATTTTTTTAAACTGGTAGTGGATGGCACTTGTTGTTAATACAGATTTTTCAAATATTAATTTAATTTAATTATCAGTTTTAGACGCCATTTTAGGTTTGTCTCTATTGTTGTAACAATGTAACTGTTAAAACAAAGACAAAAGTTGGCGTCGAAAAGCTATTTTTCAGCCAAACCGGTTGATTAAATTGTTACAACAATGCAGACAAATCATGATCTTTTTTCTCTCAATTCGTACTATTAATTCACTCTCTCCCTATATATATTTATGTATATATATCCTATTCCAATTTTCATAATACTTTCTATTCATTAATAAATACTATCTATTAATCATTCATTCATTCATTAATAAATACTATCTATTAATCATTCATTAATAAATACTATCTATTAATCATTCATTAATAAATACTATCTATTAATAATTCATTCATTCATTCATTAATAAAATACTTTCTATTCATCCATTCAAAGTAGGAATTGACTTAAAAACTTTTTTCATATTACTTGTTCATTTGTTTTCAAATTTTTAAAATTATATCTGTAAAATAATATCTATATTTTGGTGCAAAAACTGTGAAAAGTGTTGACCAGCCGCCCATCTGGTATAGTGGTTAGTGCCGCTGACTGCTGAGTCGTTGGATCTGGGTCCGAATCCCGGAGAAGGCATGAATGTGTGTAAATGTTTTCTTTGTGATGTCAGATCAAATATACAGTAAAAAATCGACATTAAAAATGAAAATAATTCCGGCATGGTAATTAGTCATTTAACTATGCTATTGAAAATCTTGAATCAATGTATTCACCTAATAAATTAACTCCTTTTGAGCTATTAACACAGAAAACAAATTTGTCTGGTGTTAACGAGAAAAAAAAACAAATTCTTGATCACAAAATTTATTTATTAGTATATCTTAAAAAACGTCTAACATTCAAATAAATTTAAAACAAAGAAACCTTAACAGGAATAAATAATTGAAATTTACAGTAGAATATTACACATTTCTTAATAATCGACCGGAATTATTCGGTTCTTATACTATTATAAAACATAGAGGAATGATATACATATATATATTTACATTGTTACATATTTTAATATACAAATATTACATTTGCATTTTAACATAATTTTATAACATATTCGCTTCATTATGTGTTATACAAGTAATTTAAAAAGTATTTATATGGTAATTATAAAAAATACATTTACAAATTTTTCACACACAATCATTGTACTATTTTTATAAAATGCTCAGTTTTTATAATTAGTTCAAGGACGAGATTTCCCAGTGACCCAAATCTGGAAATAATTATTTCATCCTACAAAAAAGAAACCTGAAACAACGGTGGAACGCAGAAAACAATAAAAATACACTTCTTAGTCTAACAAGGAAACAAAGCGCCTTTAATTCGATTACGTAAACAATTGTAGAGAATTTCTCGTATAATGGTTTAAATACTAATTCTCTTTTAAATCAATATCATTAGAATGAATGTTGCGAAAGAGAAAATTGTCAATTTTCACCAAAATACGAGACAGGTACAGTTACAAAATAGTAGAATGTAAAATCAGTGTTAATAGCTTGAAGGCATTTTGTAATTTTTATCCGTCTCTTTTACACGTCAAGTCATGCCAGATCGATTCTCCTTCATTTAGTTGACTGATAGTATTTAAATGCTGTTAATTATACTGTAGAAATTATAACATAAGGCAATAAATAGTGAAAAGCCAGAGTAAATCGCCAATTATACTATTAACCCGAACGGCTCTCGAAAATTCCATAAATATTGGTCATCCACTGCTCTTTTTTATGGTGGGGCATATGCAATCAGGAAAATGTTGATTCCATATTCTTTCTTCGGAACACGTTATGTATTTAATCCCAAAAATAACTCCCTGTTTGCATTTCAAAAAGCAATTCTCTCCCAACTTCTTAGAGGAGCATTCTTCTTCTGATATCAGTGTTGTGGGAAGAGCTGGAAAAGAAGAAACTATCACTCTTTCACTTTTGACAGATAATAGCGTAGGCAAAAGACCCAGTGTATTTGATTTAAGTAAGCAATAATCAAGTTTCCTTGTCGAGGAGCAGCTCGTCTTCGGTTCAAAGTTTTCGTTTAAATCTGGAATGGTGCACGTACAGTCGGGAATCTCCCCTTCTAAACACTTTATGTATTTATTTCCGATAGTATTCCCTCTTTCTCACTGCATTTCAACAAGCATTGTTCTCTCACTTCCACTTTCCTTGATTTATAATTTTCAGAAAGTACCAGGTAAGCAAGAAGTTACGGATCATTACAGATGTGAGGAGCACAATAGGGTAGAGAAGTTCATTTTCTATTTTCTTTTGTGATATTAAAAGTTATGTATCATCTCCTTTAGTAAATTTGCATTTTATCTGGCATAGTTGACATACACGCACCCATTACAGGGTGCGGCAAAAAAACTCGCACAAATGTCTTATCTCCTAGAATTGTTAAAGAATGTCCTTTTAATTGATATTTCTATATTTTTTTATCTACCATTTTAACAATAAAATATATTTTTAATATATTTCTTACTGTGTACTTTGATTTATGTGTATTTGATAATGTCGAGCAAAAGGTCTGCTATTTTAGAGTTGTTTCAGCAAGGGAAACGACAGTGTGAAATCGTTTGCTTAATGTACCTCGGCAAACTGTGTATGATGCAATCCGCCGTTTCAAAGCGCTTGACAATGATGATCGACGTCCAGTAAGTGGGCGAAAATGCACTGTAAACACTTCAAGGAATCGCAAGGCCATCGAAAGGCTAGTCCAGAGAAATCCGAAGGTTTCCTTGAGACAGATCGGTCGTGACATAGGAATAAGGGACGACAGCAATACGACGGTGACACGAATAGCAAAAATGGAGATTGGACTGAAGCCTTACAAGTTGCTAAAAGTTCAGCCTCTCAATGAAAAAAAAGAAACTAATTAGGCTCCGAAGATGCCGAAGATTTTTGTGAAGAGAACCTCTCCACGGTTCAACACGTCCATAGCTTCCAAAACGATAAAATCTTATCTGTGGACGCTCCAAGCAACTCGGTAATTGTTAAACATCGCCAGTATCTAAATTCAGTCTTGGTCTGGGGTGAAATTTGCGCAAGTTCCAAAACACTTTTGGTTTTTGTCGAAAATGGCGTTAAAATCAATCGAAAATTGTGCCAGAGGGACATATTTGAAGCTGTTGTACTTCCGTGGGCCCCAACGCATTTCGAAAATGCCATTTGGACGTTTCAACAAGACTCTGCACCAGCTCACAAGGCCGAAAAGACATGAGAGGTGAGCAAGGCAAATTTTCCAGACATGATATCATCTGAAGAATGATCACCCTACTGGCCGGATCTTAATCCCATGGATTACAGTGAATGGACTTTTTGTGTGACCAAGGCCTGTGCTAACCCGCACAAAATTTTGGACTCTTTAAAGCAATAGCTCCTGCGGGAAGAGGATAGATTAAAGGCAAGAGACTTGAGGCCGATTGTTGAAAATTTCTGTAAGAGTTTGTTCCTCTGCATTGCAGCAAACGGCGGTCACTTTGAAACCAATTAAATTTATTTCTTAGTACGAGTGAACTCGTATTATATTTTGTTATATGCTTTATAATTTCTATATTTTTTTTTATCAAAAGCTAATCTAACTTCCGATTTAAAAGGCATCAAAGCCTCTTCATTTATGTTTTGGTATGACCACTGCTAAGAAACGTGCTTAATACGGTCTTTCCGGGCATACTCCACATCTGGTTAACTTGACAGGTAATATTGTAGAATTTAGATATATAGTCTATACTCCTTCTTCATAATGCAGTTAGGGTCTGGGTGGTCGTTTTCTACTCTGTTTAAAATGTTCATAATTTTTTAAAAAAGATTGTTTGGCTTCCGGTTTAATAGCCTCCAAAGCAAATGCAGGTATGTTGATGGTAGCCTTTCTAATGATGGGTCCTCTAGACCTTAACCTAGGCCTGCTACATTTTCCGGGCACACTCCACATCCGATTATCTTGACAGGTAATATTGATGAATTTAGATCTAGTGAGCGCACATTTGATTGAGCATACATCAAATGCCTTCTTCATGTGGCAGTTATGGTTTGGATCATAGTTTGTATCTAAAGAGGGAACGGGGCACGTACAGTCAGGCAAAATGCTCCAAATTTTCCCTTCTAAACATTGTATGTAATTATAACCGACTATATTCCCTCTACTTCTGCAATCCAACATACAGCGTTCTCCCACTTTTTTTGGTCCACATTTTCCAGAAAGGTAAACAGGAAGTAACGGAACATCACATGTGTCAGAAGGGCAATACGGTAGAGGTGTCCATTTTCTATTTTCGCTGCATGTTAAAATCTCAGTATAATTCCTAGATTTACATTTTATCTTGCACTTTTCATTAACCGTTTTAAAAGAACAATTGTTCAGATTTTCAAATTCATCTGGCACATTTGGAAGGGGACATGCGCATTCAGGCAATGTACTCCATTCAAGATTTTTCAAACACTCAATTGAATCATTGCCTTTAATTTGTGAATTTTCTTTGCAACCTAGTTTGCACGCTTCTCCGACCGATTTCTTAGAACACTTTTCTTCTAATTTTAAAAAAACATATTCAACTACTGGTTCTGGACAGTACATTTTGGCATTAACACAATTCGGCATTTCACTCCACATTGAATCATTCCCACACGAGATAGATTTAGTTCCCACTAATTCTAAGTTTTTCTCACATTCTAGGTCACACTTCTCTCCTGGATTGATTGAAAAACAATTATTAGTGCTTTTCAAATGCGCAGGAAAATCAGGAAATGGACAACTACAGATTGGAAAAGGACTCCATTGCAGCGTGTCCAAACATTTAATAAAAGGTTGGCCCAATAATTGGCCGCCCTGAGCACAACTAATTTGGCACTCATCCTCAACAGATTTGCCATTACACTCTCCTAAAATACGAATTGCAGAGGAAAGGAGTATAGGACTCGGACAAGATATTTTCAAGCAAGATGGTAAGGGATTCCATACAGAGTTATACTGACATACTAAATACGCCGGACCGTGATATGTATACCCAATTTTACACTCAATGAAACATCTTTCCTTCTGGTTTAATAAAAGAGCAACTTTCTTTCAAATCCACACTTCCATAGACTTCAGGCACTGCGCACGTACAAGCGGGTGCTGAACTCCAGTCTAAGGTTTCTAAACATATGAATGTATCATTTGTGCTTACGGTACCAATGATGTTTCCTCCATGTTTGCAGCTGACTTTACAACTTTCTCCTATTTTTTTAAAAGAGCAGTTTTCCTTAACCTCTAAGTAATCAGGAATATTGGGGGGTAGACATATCTTGGGGATACATTTGACCATGATGCTCCATTTCGTATTTTTTTGACACAACAAAAGGTCATCTCCGAAAACCTTCATATGGTTTGTGCATTGCATATTACAATTTTCATCTGGTCTCTTGCCGTAACAATTTCTCAATAAAATACCATTGGGAGCGTTTACAATAGGACACGTGCAATTAGGTAAAGAGCTCCATAAACCTGTGAATTCACAGTTGATTTTTGCATCTCCGATTAACTTGCCACCTTCTCTACATGTAACAAAGCATGCGTCTTGATACAACTTTCCACGACATTCTCCGTTTACTTTCAAAATTGAGCCGCTAAGGGCAGGTTCTGGACAGGATATTTTTTGACATGTAGGAAAAGCTCCCCATTTACCATTATTCTGACATACAGCGTAATATGGCCCCGTAAAAGAGTAGCCAGAATTACATTGGAGAAAGCACTTTTCCATTCTGGTTATAAAATCACACTCTGTTAGCACTTTAACGGGTTCGGAAACATTCGGTTTTGCACACGCACAGTCGGGTGGTGAACTCCATTTTAAGCTCTCTAAACAACTGAATCTAATTTCTCCGTTTGAGGTACCAAAAACGTTTCCTCCATGTTTGCAGCTGACTTCACAATTTTCTCCTATTTTTTTAAAAGAGCAATTTCCCTTAATCTCTAAGTATTCAGGCATATTGGGGGGTGGACATATCTTGGGGATACATTTGGCCATGATGCTCCATTTCGTATTTTTTTGACACAAGAAAAAGGCATCTCCGATAAGATTCAAGTGGTTTTTGCATTGGACGAAACAGTGCTCATCTGGTCTTTTGGCGTTACAATTTTTCATTACAAGACCACTTGAAGAATTTGGAACAGGACATGTGCATTGAGGCAAAGAGCTCCATACACCTGTATATTCACACTTGATCTTTGCTTCTCCGATTAACTGGCCACCTTCTCTACATGTAACAAAGCATGCGTCTTGAAAAAATTTTTCCCCAAAAGACTTTCCTGCTTCAAAATTTGAGTTGCTAAAGGGCAGGTTCAAAAAGGGAAAATTTTTCGACAGGGGGAAACGCCCCCTTTTTCCCAAACACAGTAGCGTAATCAACCCCTGCAATATCGTACCCCCTTATAAAACCCGGAAAAAAGTTTTTTCCCCTTTTTTTGGTATAGAATCACACTTTTTTTTGAGTTGAATGGGTCGAAAAATTGGGATTTCCACCCCAAGTCGGGTGGGGAACCTATTTTAAGTTTTCAAACTTTTTAAATTTTTATTTTTCCGTTTGAGGTACCAATGACTTTTTCCCTCCATGTTTGCAAATGACTTCACAATGTTTTTCCTTTTTTTTTAAAAAAGAACATTTTCCCCCTTTAATCTCAAGTTTTCCCGGAATTTTGGGGGGTGGAAAATATCTTGGGGATAAATTTGGGAATGATGCTCCATTTCGTTTTTTTTGACAAAAAAAAAGGCATCTCCGATAAGCTTCAAGGGGTTTTTTGCATTGACAAAAAATTCTCTTCGGGGTTTTTTATGTTAAAATTTTTTTAAATTACAAGACCACTTGAAGAATTTGGAACAGGACATGTGCATTGGGGCAAAGAGCTCCATACACCTGTATATTCACACTTGATCTTTGCTTCTCCGATTAACTGGCCCCCTTTCTCTTACATGTAACAAAGCATGCGTCTTGATAAAACTTTCCACGACTTTCCCTCCGTTTTACTTTCAAAACTGAGTTTTTTTAAAAGGGCAGGTTCGGGAAACAGGAAATTTTTGGGACAGGGGGAAACGCTCCCCATTTTCCATTATTTTTGGACAGTAGCTTTAATCAACCCCCCGCAATATCGGTAGCCCCTTATACAAGGGAAAAAAGCATTTTCCCCATTTTTGGTATAGAATCACACTTTGTTTTGAGTTGAATGGGATCGAAAAATTCGTTTTGGGCACACGTACGTCGGGTGGCAAACCCTTTTTTAATTTTTCTAAACTTTTTAAATTTATTTTTTCCGTTTGAGGTACCAATGACTTTTCCTCCATGTTTGCAAATGACTTCACAATGTTCTTCCTTTTTTTTAAAAGAACAGTTTCCTTAATCTCTAAGTATTCAGGAATATTGGGGGTTCAATATTTTGGGGGATACATTTGGGCATGATGCTCCATTTCGTATTTTTTTGACACAAGAAAAAGGCATCTCCGATAAGCTTCAAGTGGTTTTTGCATTGGACAAAACATTGCTCATCTGGTCTCTTCGCGTTACAATTTTTCATTACAAGACCACTTGAAGAATTAGGAATAGGACATGTGCATTGAGGCAAAGAGCTCCATACACCTGTATATTCACACTTGATCTTTGCTTCTCCGATTAACTGGCCACCTTCTCTACATGTAACAAAGCATGCGTCTTGATATAACTTTCCACGACATTCTCCGTTTACTTTCAAGACTGAGTTGCTCAGGGCAGGTTCAGGACAGGAAATTTTTCGACAGGTAGGAAACGCTCCCCATTTTCCATTATTCTGACATGTAGCGTAATCAATCCCTGCAATATCGTAGCCCCTTATACAACGGAGAAAGCACTTTCCCATTTTTGGTATAGAATCACACTTTGTTTTGAGTTGAATGGGATCGAAAACATTCGGATTTGCACACGTACAGTCGGGTGGAGAACTCCATTTTAAGTTTTCTAAACATTTTAATTTATTTTTTCCGTTTGAGATACCAATGACTTTTCCTCCATGTTTGCAAATGACTTCACAATGTTCTCCTATTTTTTTAAAAGAACAGTTTCCCTTAATCTCTAAGTATTCAGGAATATTGGGGGGTTGACATATCTTGGGGATACATTTGGGCATGATGCTCCATTTCGTATTTTTTTGACACAAGAAAAAGCCATCTCCGATAAGCTTCAAGTGGTTTTGCATTGGACAAAACATTGCTCATCGGGTTTTTTGGGGTTTAAACAATTTTCAAAAAAGACCGTTTTGAAGAATTTGGAACAGGACATGTGCATTGAGGCAAAGAGCTCCATACACCTGTATATTCACACTTGATCTTTGCTTCTCCGATTAACTGGCCACCTTCTCTACATGTAACCAAGCATTCGTCTTCAAAAAGCTTTCCAGAACATTCTCCGTTTACCTTCAAAACTGAACTGCTAAGGACAAGCTCTGGACAGGATACTTTTTGACATGCAGGAAACGCTCCCCATTTACCATTTTTCTGACATGTTGTGTAATTAATCCCTTTCATGTCGTAGCCATTTTTTACAACGGACAAAGCTTTTTCCCAATTTTTGGAAATAGCATCACCCCCTTTTGTTATTAGTTCAATGGGTTGGGGAAACTTTTGGGTTTTGGGAAAGTACAGTCGGGCGGCTTACTCCAAAAAAAATTTTTTTAAGCATTTTTTTGCTTTTCCCCCAAATTAATTTTCCACCTTTTTTGCAAGCGACTCGAAAAACATCTCCAATATTTTTAGTGGGGCAAAAATTTTTTTAAATTTCCCAGAAGATCATTTTTTGCAGGACTAGATTAGGGAAAAACCCCAAACGCTTTTTTGGTTGGAAACTCCTTTTAGAATTGTTCATCAAAGAATAAAATTTTTGTCCATTTATTTTCAAATTTTTTTTTACTCAAAAAAAACTTTTTAAAGCCTGGCGTAGCGTAGTTGCAATCTTGAACAACATTTAAATCATTTGATATCGTAAGGATTGGACACGAGCATCTTGGGGAAGAGCTCCAGTTCCCTCCTGTGAGACATGTTAAAAATTCTGGACCCAAATTGGGGTGTCCCCCCCTGCACGCATTGTACGCAAAAGTTTTCCAAATTTTTTAAATTTGCAATTTTCATCTTCTTTCAAACCACTTTTAACGGGCGGCGAACAATGCGTTTTGACGCAAAGGGGAAAAAGGACCCCAAGTAGCGTTGGGGAGGAAAAGCGGCCCATCGTTTTAAAATGCGTATCCTTGGGGGGCAAGAAACTTCACAGTTTTTCGTACCTTTTTAAAATTTCAATTTTCCCGTATTATTAAAATTTGAATAATATTTGGAACTGGACATGTGCAATCGGGTAAAGGGAACCCCCACGCAGATTGGGGGAAAAAACTGCGTTGTATTTTGTTCCCGTGACTTTTCCACCATGTTTGCATGGGCTTCCCAAAATTTCCCCCAATTTTTTTGAAAAGCAGTTACTACTAAATCTCTAAATATTCAGGCACATTGAGGGGATGGACATATCTTGGGGGTACATTTGGGAACCCCTTTTCTCCATTTTGTATTTTTTTTACACAAAAAAAGAAATTTTCCCATAAGTTTTCAAAATTTCTTTGCATTCAACAAAAAAAATGCCATCTGGGCCTTTTTGGGGTACAATTTTTCAATAAAAATCATTGGACGGATTTGGGGCAGGACATGTGCAATGAGGAAAAAAGCTCCATACCCCCGTTTATTCCCACCTTTTTTTCTGCTTTCCGTTTAATTGTCCCCTTTTTACATTTCAATGCATGCCTTTATAAAATTTTCCCGAGCATTTTCCGTTTCTTTTAAAAACCCAGGGTGCCCAGGGGAGGCCGGACAAGGGTATTTTTTGACATGCAGGAAACGCTCCCCATTTACCATTATTCTGACATGTAGTGTAATTAATCCCTTCCATGTCGTAGCCAATTTTACAACGGACAAAGCATTTTCCAATTTTTGGTATAGCATCACACTTTGTTATCAGTTCAATGGGTTCGGAAACATTTGGATTTGCACACGTACAGTCGGGCGGCTTACTCCACTGAAAATCTGTTAAGCATTCCATTGCTTTTCCTCCAACTTTTCCACCATTTTTCGGACTTTACAAACATCCCCAAAAAGTTTTAGGAACATACCTTTTTAAACCAGTGACATTTTTCAGCACTAGATTGGGACAAAGGTTTTTAACGTTTTTTGGTTCGAAACTCCTTTTGAATTTTTCTGCAAAGTATGTTTTTTGTCCATTTAGTTTAAAATTTTTCTTGCATTCAACAAAGCATTTAAAGCCCCCGGGTAGGGTAGTTGCAATCTTGAACAACATTTAAATCATTTGATATCGAAAGGGTTTGGGACACGAGCATTTTGGGAAGACTTTTCCCTCCTGTGAGAAAATTTTAAAAAATTCTGGATCTATTATGTCCCCCCCAACAAAGTTTTTAATTTTTTGAATGTGAAATTTTTATTTTTTTTCAATATTTCACGTTAACGCAGGCAGCGAACAGGTTTTTGGACGCAAAGGGGAAAAGGACCCCAAGTAGGTTGTTTAGGCGAAAGCACCATCAGTCTTAAATGCGTACCCTTTGGGGGAAAGCAACTGCACAGTGTTCGTACCTTTTTAAAATTAAAATTTTTCCCTTTAATATTATTAAACTTTGCATAATATTTGGAACGGGACATGTGAAACGGGTAAGGAACTCCACGCAGATGGGGGAAACACTGCGTTGTTTTCCCGTTCCAGTGACTTTTCCCCCATTTTTGCAGCTACTTCACAATATGCCAATTTTTTAGAAGAGCAGTTTTTTAACCTAAATATTCGGAATTTTTGGGGAGGGACATATTTTGGGGATACTTTTTGGGCTGCTCCTTTTTGTATTTTTCTGACACACAAAAAAGATTTCCGATAAGTTTCAATTTTTTTTGCATTCAACAAAACAATGCTCATCTGGAATTTGGCGCTAAAATTTTTTCAATACAAGATCTTTGGGACGGATTTGGAGGGACATGTCAATGAGGAAAAGAGCTCCATATCCCTTTTTATTCAACTTTATTTCTGCTTCCCGTTTAATTGTCCACCTTTTTTTACTTTTAAAAATGCAGGGTTTTTTTATAAAACCCCCGAGCATTTTCCGTTTATTTAAAAAACTGAGCTGCTCGGGAGGCTCTGGACGGGATTTTTTTTGACATGCGGGAAAACGCTCCCATTTACCATTATTCTGACATGTATTTAATTAACCCCCTTCCATGTCAGCCAATTTACAACGGAAAAAAGTTTTTCCCAATTTTTTGGTATACATCACATTTTTGTTATCAGTTAAAGGGTTCCCGGGAAACTTTGATTTGCACACGCAGTCGGGGGGTTTTACTCCATGAAAATCTGTTAAGACCATTGCTTTTCCCCCAAAACCACTTTTCCACCTTTTTTAAGGACTTTACAAACATCTCCAATAGTTTTAGTAGAACATACCTCTTTCAATTCCAGTAGATTATCTTTCAGCACTAGATTAGGACAAAGCGTTTTAACGCATTTTGGTTCGAAACTCCATTTTGAATTGTTCATGCAAAGTATGTAATTTTGTCCATTTAGTTTCAAATTTTCCTTGCATTCAACAAAGCATTTAAAGCCTGGCGTAGGGTAGTTGCAATCTTGAACAACATTTAAATCATTTGATATCGTAAGGATTGGACACGAGCATCTTGGGGAAGAGCTCCAGTTCCCTCCTGTGAGACATGTTAAAAATTCTGGATCTATTAAGTGTCCACCCTGCACACATTGTACGCGACAAGTTTCTCCAATTTTTTTGAATGTGCAATTTTCATCTTCTTTCAATATTTCACTGTCTAACGCAGGCAGCGAACAATGCGTTTTGACGCAAAGGGGCAAAGGACTCCAAGTAGCGTTGTGGAGGCAAGCGAAAGCACCATCAGTCTTAAATGCGTATCCTTGAGGGCAAGCAACTGCACAGTGTTCGTACCTTTTCTTAAAATTACAATTTTCCTTAAGTATTATTAAACTTTGCATAATATTTGGAACTGGACATGTGCAATCGGGTAAGGAACTCCACGCAGATGTGGGCAAACACTGCGTTGTATTCGTTCCAGTGACTTTTCCACCATGTTTGCAGCTGACTTCACAATATTCGCCAATTTTTTTAGAAGAGCAGTTTCTACTAATCTCTAAATATTCAGGCACATTGGGGGATGGACATATCTTGGGGATACATTTGGGCTTGCTGCTCCATTTTGTATTTTTCTGACACACAAAAAAAGCATTTCCGATAAGTTTCAAGTTTTCTTTGCATTCAACAAAACAATGCTCATCTGGAATTCTGGCGCTACAATTTTTCAATACAAGATCATTGGACGGATTTGGAGCAGGACATGTGCAATGAGGAAAAGAGCTCCATATCCCTGTGTATTCACACTTTATTTCTGCTTCTCCGTTTAATTGTCCACCTTCTTTACATTTAACAATGCATGCGTCTTTATAAAACTTTCCCGAGCATTTTCCGTTTACTTTAAAAACTGAGCTGCTCAGGGCAGGCTCTGGACAGGATATTTTTTGACATGCAGGAAACGCTCCCCATTTACCATTATTCTGACATGTAGTGTAATTAATCCCTTCTATGTCGTATCCACTTTTACAACGGAAAAAGCATTTTACCATTTTTGGTATGGCATCACACTTTGTTATCAGTTCAATGGGTTCGGAAACATATGGATTTGCACACGTGCAGTCGGGTGGCTTACTCCACTGAAAATCTTTTAAGCATTCCATTGCTTTTCCTCCAATTAATATTCCACCATTTTTGCAAGCGACTTGACAAACATCTCCAATAGTTTTAGTAGAACATTCCTCTTTTAATTCCAGAAGTTCATCTTGCAAGACTGGATTAGGGCAAAGGATTTTAACACACCTTGGCCAAGAACTCCATTTCGAATTGTTTTGACAAAGAATGAAACTGGGTCCTTTTAACTTTAAGCCCATCTCACATTCGAGAAAACACTTTTGACCAGGTGTTTGAAAGCCACAATGCCCTTTGTGTCTCAAGTTGCTTTCCAATTTCAATAATGGGCATGAACAATAAGGTAAGGATGTCCAACTTCCATTAAATTTACAAACTATCAAACCTTTTCCAATAATCCTTCGATTTTCCTTGCATCTCACATGACACTTTTCTTCTGTGTTTTTCAGTGTGCAATTTTCTCCAAACTCTAGGATATCAGGTAAAGTTGGTTTAGAACAGTTTTTCAAAATGCATTTGGATTCGACACTCCATTCCGTATTGTTTTCCGCCCTACCAAAAGTCCTTTCCACTAAGAAAATGCCCAAAACCAGGCTTGCATTTTTTTTTTACAAGTTTTTTTTTGGGATTTTTTTGGGAAAGCAGTTTTTCCCATTTTTTTAAACATTGACTTGGGAACTGGCTGTGGACAGGTGCAGTTTGGAAAAGCACTCCAATTGAGGTTCTTCGTGCACTCAATGGCCGGTCTACCAATTATAAAACCGCCTTGTTTACATCTAATTTTACATGATTCGGTTACAGATTTGAAAAAACAGTTTTCCCCAATACTAAAAGGTAAACATGGGTTCCGGGCAAAACTTTACGCATTTCGGAGGAACACTCCTTTTTGGGGGTTATTTGGCAAATAATAAAAATTTTCTTCTCAGACTTTTTTCCCTTTTTTCCTTGAAAAATATTTTAAATTTTCCCACCCTTTGGGGTGTTATTGCAGTCCCTTTTTTATTTTTAACCCCTCTTCTGATACAATTGGAGAGGGGCATGTGCATTCACTTGAGATATTCCACTTTTCATTAGCTAAGCAAGTGACTTTATTTTCCCAAAAATTCCCTTTCTCTACATAAAATTTAAAACCTTTCTCGTGCTTTTAAAAAAGGAAATTTTCTCCTCGAGTTTTAAGAAAAGGGGAAAAGATGCGGTTTCTTACAAAACATGTTTTTTTACATACGGGTTGAATACTCCATTTTGGGGTTGCTACGGCATCCTTTTTAAAAAAATTTCTACCAACAAAAAAGATGAGTCGGGTTTTTACTTTTGAGAACACATAATTTACCTGGTAGTATTTGATTACATTTACTATTCTTGAATTTCAAATTATTTTTTAACATTGGGGGAGGGCACGAGCAGCTTGGTAGGCGACTCCAGTTACCGGTAGTTATGCATGAAATATAGTTTCTGGGAAAAGGCCTGCCTCCGTTGCGGCAACCTAAGGTGCAATGTTTCCCAACAGATCTAGAGGAGCAATCTTTAATAAATTTCAAATTTTTGGGAAGTTTTGGCTGGGAACACATCACCCGCATGCATTTTGGGAGCACACTCCATTTCGTATTCGCTTGACACCAAATAAAATTATTTCCAGATATGAATGTTCTTTTAGTAGAACATTTCAAGTAGCATACTTCTCCCGATTTCTTCTTGCTGCAATCTTCAATTGCTTTTAAGTCCTCTGGTAGCATAGGATTCGAACAGGTGCATTGCGGAAGGGATGTCCAGTAGAACATTCTTGAATGAATTTTGCAAGTAATATAATATGAACCAATCAGACTACCTCCTTCCCTACACTGTAATCGGCATTTTTCTCCCAGGATTTTTGAAGAACAATTCTCACGAAATTTTAAAGTACTGCTTAACTTAAGTTTGGGACAAGTTAACTTTATACATTGCGGCGATGGACTCCAACGAGTATCTTCTTTACAGACGATGAAACCTTTCCTACTAACAGGAAGGGCTTTCTGCACGTGACATGGCATTTTTCACCTTCAGTCTTATAAATGCATTTCTCTGTCACTGTCAAATCTTTCGTAAGTAATGGCAATGGGCAGGTGCATCGAGGAAAGGTTCTCTGTTCATTTATTTTATTGCAAAAGATTTTGTTGGATCCGATTAACTTTCCTCCTTCTTTGCACTGAACGAAGCATGATTTCCCAGGTGCTAATAAAGAGCAATTACCTGCATAGATTAGTGTCTTAGGTAATTTTGGAATAGTGCAATGACGTGGTTTGCATTTCGGTAGTGGACTCCACTGAGCATTATTTTTGCACAAAATGTATTTCACGTTAGAAAGCGTTTGATCGAACTTGCATTTCAACCTGCATCTTTGTCCAATAAGTTTGTAGAGCATTTTTCAATTAAAATGATTGATTTCTTAGTTTCGGGGAAGGACATGTACAGTCAGGAAGCTTTGTCCACTTCTTGCCTTTTATACATGTCACTCTATGAGAGCCTATAATTGTTCCCCCTGCCTTACACATAATTTGACAATACTCCCCGGGATATTTCGACACGCAATCTCCTTTGAAACCAAGATGTTTTGGTAACCTTAATTCTAGGCACGTAAACTTTTTACATTTTGGCACATGGCTCCATCGTGTGTTGTTCTGACATATTATAAATTTGTCAGCAGCCAAAGGCATGTACTCTTTGCATTTCAAGTGACATTTCTGTCCTATTCCTTTTTTATTACAGTTCTCTATGGCAATTAAATCATCTGGCAGATTTGGAATAGGACAGGAACAAGTCGGTAATGGCGTCCACAGGAATCCAAATAGGCAAACTATAAAATTCGGACCAAAGAATTCTCCTCCTTCTTTACACTGAAGTAGGCATTTTTTCCCTGGAATTACAGTTGTACAATCTTCAGAATATATCAAAATATCTGGTAATTTTTTTTTGAAACATTTGTTTCGTTTGCAGTTAGGGAGTTTACTCCATTTCGTAATTTTTTTTACAAATTATAGCAGAGTTTCCTTCAATTTTCATGCCCCATTTACAAATTAATGAACAATGTTGTCCTGGGAGTTTATTTTTACAATCATTTTTTGTTTCAATAAAATCTGGCAATGAAGGTATTGGACAAGAGCAAATAGGAAGAGGTGTCCAAAGCATCGTATTCAAACAAACAGTATAGTTAGATTTAAAAGGTCTACCTAGTTCTTTGCATGACACATGACATCGATCTCCAAATCCTTTGACGCTGCAGTCTTCCTCAAAAAGAAGTGTATTTGTAAGTACTGGTCTTGGGCAGCGCTTCCTTTTACAATCTGATGTACCACTCCATCTTGTGTAACTGTTGCAAGTAATAAAATCCCTACTGATTTTAAAGGAATTACTTTTACACATTAAAAAGCACTTTTGACCCGGAAATACTTTCCTGCAATCATTTTTGGCTATAACTCCATTGCTCAAGAATGGAAAAGGACATGCGCACTTCGGTTGTTCTGTCCAATGGGTTCCACTAATGCACTGAATTGTGCTATGTTTCAGCATCTTGCCTCCTTCCTTGCATTCTAATTTGCAGCGCTCACCTGACAGTTTCGATGTACAATCCTCTTTAAAGGAAAGGACCCTTGACAATTTAGGCTTCAGACATTTAGGTCTTTTACATGAAGGCAGAGAAGTCCATTTTAATTTGTATTTACACCTAATGTTACCATCACCTATCATCAAAAGTCCTTTCTTGCATTCAAGAGCACATTTTTCCTCTGGATTTCTATCGATACAATTTTCACGAAAATCGATGTCTTCTCTTAAAATCGGCAATGGGCAAGTACAGCGTGGGGGAGAACTCCATTTCAAATTTTTTTTGCAAAGTATAAACTTTCCAATCTCTGATCTGTATTTGCATTTGACGTAACATTTTGACCCGACTTCTTTTCCAGAACAATTTTGAGAAACTTTTAAATGTTTTCGAAATTTAGGAACTGAGCAATACGACTTGCCAGAACATGGTTTAATTTTGCTCCAAATGCCAGGTGGTAAGCATGTTGTAGAATTAGGACCGGTCATGTAAGCGGAGTCATCTCTGCAGGTTATGTCACAGGTAATACCCCCTTCGGGATTACATGATCCGATTAATTTCAGATTTGCATGGAGGGGAGGTGGAAAACTGCATTTAATTTTAAATAATTTGTATGGAGAAATTTTTTCTCGAATGCACTGAGGGATATTCTTCCAAGTACCTTTTTCACATTTTATAAAATTCCTACCTACCAGCGCAAAGTTTTCAGGGCAACGAATCTGACACTTGGCGTCGTCTTGAAATGAACAATCTTGAACAAAGCTTATATAAGGGGATATTGTTCTGGTGCAGTTTTTAAAAGAGGAAGAGCAGGTTGGAAATGTGGACCATTTTCCCGAGACATAGCACGTAACTGTACTATTTCCGTCTAAAGTACCATCTTTGCATTGTAAATCACAATTTGATCCAATAGTTCTTCGGCAGGTAATATCGTGGTGGAACGTCTTAGGTAATGGAGGACACAAAATAGGTTTGCAGATAGATTCTCTGATCCACCGTTTCATAAAACAGCGTATGGTGTTGTTTCCTGTTGAAAAAAAACCCTCTTTGCACTTATAGTGGCAGACTGAGCCCTCCGCAGGTGAGCATTTACTCACTAAGACAGAATTTTTAGGAAGTTTTGGTTTAGGACATTCCAATTTCTCGCCGAATTTTTTCGAGAAAATTTTTTTTGCTTCTTCACAGTTCGGCAAACCATGCCACAAACCCGAAGATTTACATTCTGCGTCTTTCACAAACAGCAGCCCACGAATGCTGAAATTCGACGCACGTGAGGCAGCTCGTACATTACAACCAACTTTGCAACGAGGGGCAGTTGATTGTTTGCATTTAGTGTTAATAAAACGCACCTGAGCCGGAAGTTGTTGACGAGCACATTGCGAGCGATAATTGCATAAAGGTAACGGTGACCATTCATTCGTCGGTAAACACATTATTTCTTCAGCTGCAATTATTCCATTGGGACACCGTACCTGAAAAGGATATAAAAGAGTCGATTTATATTTTTTTTTTCCAGATTATATGAAGTTAATTTTCATACATTTATTTATATGAAATAGTTTATATTTCAGTTATCTGCACTACTTCACTCAATTTTCCTCCTACTTCTGAAATAAATTACCGTAAAATCCGGCGTATAACGCGCACTTTTAACACAAAAAATGAGGTCGAAATTTAGGAGTGCGCGTTATACGCGGGTATGAAAAAATGATAGTTTCAAAAATAAAAAAAAGAGAGATAAGAAAAATTAGTCTTTTACTTAGATCGGACTTTGAGAAAGAAACGACATTCCTAATGAAATTAAAGGATTCTGATTCTAAAAATAAACTATTTTTCAAAATTATGGGATAATACCTTGAATGAGAGAGAATGGCTTAAAAACAAACCAGCATTGTGCACGCATATTTCTCGTCCTTTCGTAAAAATGGGGGTGCGCGTTATACGGTGAATATACCTAAAAATTAAAAGATGCAGCTTGAAAAGTATGGGTGCGCATTATACGCCGGTGCGCGCTATACGCCGGATTTTACGGTATTTAAATTTTGCTTTCCACGCTACGCTGTTTCGAATTTCCACTAATTTCATTTCTACATTATCGATACCTAGCCACATAATTTCGGTTAACTCACTTGTTTCAAATTTTGATTTTCACGGATATAATAAAATGTGAAATGATTTTCCAAACATTTAAATTGAAAGAATCTCTCCGCAAAAGTTTGTTTTATTTCCTGCATAATCATTAAATATTTTTTTTTTAATTGCATTTTTTTGAATGTCAACGGAGTTTTCAAAAATTATTTTGTTTTAAAAATGTTTTTGTAATTGAGAAAAATATTTCATTATTTTGGTTTCCAAATCCTTATTAAAGATGTCAAGTTTCGTCATAAATATTTTAATGTTTTCACACATGGATTAAACAATTACTTCGTGTCCTTGAAGGTTTTTATTCAGTTCATTAAAATCCTGTGAGTGATGTCCTATAAAATTATTAAATCATTTAATTAATATATATTGGATATATCATCGAAACTATTTTGACTTTTCAATTAAAAAGAGCTTAATTTCTTGTAATAACAGTACAAAGCAATTAAGGACTTGACCAAAACTAAACAATCACACGTTGTATGTCAAAATCCCTGAATATTGGAATTCAATTTCCAGTAAAAATTGCGCAAATTACCGTTTATAAAGTTAATTATTTTTATTACACTCACATTATATTGGAAAATGTTTTTAAACTATGCTTTCCATATAAAACTTGTTGGTGTATTAGCAAATGAAATTGAATCAGAGAATGTGAAATATTTTGCTTAAAATATACTGAGTAAAATCCAATATTTTCCCGTACCATACTAGGTGCACGTCTTTTGTTACAGCAACTATTTTCTGAAGGTCCATATCCATTTCGGCAATATCAAAATATTTAAAAATGTCCAGATCGGTATACTTCCCTTTCAACTTTATTAGTTTTATTAACTCTCTTCTTTCATTACATTCCCATACTTATACCGAGCAAAAACTGTTAATTGTGCATAACCATTTACATCATTACTCTCACCTAAAGCAATTGAATACATTTCTGCATAATATAAGTCGTTATGTACACTCTATAACAAAAAAATCGACGCACCAAGAAGGAGTTGCCCGATGGGTTTCCAATTCCAATGAATAAATAGCGGGAGCTACAGCACATAGGAACTCCGCACTCAGCAGGTGTCTATAAGTAGCGATTCTTAACCTGATCGTCAAAATTTCTGTTGCATTGCGATTTAGGTTACCTTTCAATGACTGAAAAAATGCCTCACCGCAGGATTCGAGCTCACTGCGAGCAACTGTCCGAGTTCGCAGCATTGGATTTAAAGGGATAGGTAGGGCAAATCGGAGAATTGCTCGTATTATAGGTCGAAGCGATGCGGCCATTAGAAGATGCTGGCAAGGATGGATGGACAATGGCAGATTCCAGCGTCATAGGGCCAAAGCAGATCGGGAGGACAGATTGATTGTAAAATTGGGTGTCACAAGGCCTGATTTATCCTTATCAATCACTAGACGTGTGACCCGCACACGAGTGTCCACCATGACCATTTACAGACGGCTGATACAGCGAAACTTACCTCGTACCAACCTCTACACCACCTGCCACTCACTCCTGCACACTGTCGAATAAGATTACAGTGGTGTTTAATTCTATCAGGTAGGAATCATGCTGACTGGAGAAATATAGCGTTTAGCAACGAGTCTAGCTTCCAACTGTGTCCTGACGTTCATCGAAAACGTGTCTGGAGACGCCCAGTGTAGCTTGCCAATCCTGCTTTCACTATTGCTCGCCACACAGGCCCTCAACGAGAATTTATGGTCTGGGGTGGTATTTCTTTTGACAGCCGCCCCCTTTTGGTCGTCATTAGATTCACACTTACAGCACAGCGGTATGTCGACGACATTCTGAGAACTGTTTTGCTACCGTTCCATTTGCAGTACCCTGGCCTGAGTTTTCCGCAAGATAATGCCAGGCCACATATGGCACGTGTTTCTATGAACTGTCTTACAGCTTGTCAAAAACTTCCTTTTCCAGCCACAGATCGGCAGATTTCTCTCCAATAGAGCTTCTCTGGGATATGATGGGAAGGCGATTGCATCTACCAGAGAATGTTGATGACCTGACCCGACGTTTGGAGCAAATTTGGCAAGAAATACCGCAGTAGAACATCCGTGTGCCTTATCTTTCTATGCTGCGTCATGTGGCAGCTGCATCCACGCTAGAGGTGGGTCAACATCTTATTAAGGGCTCACAGGACCCTTAACAGATATGCCTGCACACGAAAAAGACATCCTTCTTCAAACCAATGTAACTTAGCAATAAAACGAAATAGTAATTTGAAATTTTTACCGCAAGGTTATCATATACATATACATTATTTCTCAAAATTTCAGAGAATTTGAGAAGAAATTTAAAAAGTTATAAAAAGAGAAATAAAAATTGGACAATTTCTCAAAAATATGAAAATTAGTATTTTACGCCGCGCAGGATTCTGAAGTACAAAATGAATCAAAATTTACAAAATTAATTTTACTTGGTATAAAAATGTTCACTTTTGAAGTTATACTCACTTTTAAGAAATGTAGAGACAAAAAATTAATTAAAATTCAAATAAAAAAGATTCTATTAATTTTTTTTTTTGAAAATTGATGTATAAGTTATGAAGAGTTTTATTTTGAATACGTGTATAAAATTTCAAATTGATACCATAAATAGTTTCTGAGAAATCCTGTGCGGAAGCTAAAGTTTCTTGTTTTGCAAAAAAAATGAAGTTAATGATAAGAAGAGATAGGGTTTTCGTGTAAGTTTTACTACTTATTTCTCAATAACTTCGGGAGTTTTTATAGTATCAACACAATTTTGTTACCAAAATGCTCCGAAATATTGAGGCTATAGCATATATTTTTTTCAAAAAATTGAAAATTTGCAATTTAAGAGTCCTATGAGCCCTTAAGTTCTTTACTTTGTAACAATATAACTCTGAAATAAATCATTCAGTTTTTCTGAAATTTTAATCATTTTCTATTCTGTACATAATTTCCACCCATCAATTTTTGTCTCTATCGGACAACTCGTTCTTAGTGCGTCGGTTTTTTCTTTTTTTTTTTTTGGTTTTTGTTGTTGTTGGTATAGAGTGTCTTTGCGAAAAAAATTTTCTGTTACTCGATCTTTAATTATATTGTGACTTATATATAACTCACTTATACGCTTTATAATCAAGTCCTTTTCTTTAAAATCCGCAAATACCTAGGACAACATTCTAAAAACGCTTTTTTGTGCAAATTCTTCTTCTGGAAGAGGTTTCCCGTGCCGAAAATGCAATAAACTACTTGGAAGCTAACACAGTTGTAGTGTTATTTTTTGGAAATAAAGAAACTTTTAAAACACTGCTTTGAGTGTCTTCATTTGTTGACATGCCGAGATTAGAATGCTACGTTTCAAAATGTCTTTTACATTATATATACACGTCAAGTCACTTTTTCAATACAAATTACACATACAATTAATTTATTCCTTTCAATCAACCCATATTTATGAAACCATTTAGCTTGATATGGCCTAGAATTTGTATAACTTACTTTTAATTTTTTAAAACCGCCGACATAGTACAGGGCTACGATTAAAAATATTTATATTTAGAATACAAAAATTTGAGAAAAATTTTTGAACTATAACGTACCTAATACACATACAAATCAATACACATTACTTTTAAACGCTTACTTGAAGTTTTCTAAAAACATAAATGAACATAAACTTACAAAAGTGAATTTTATCCGAAGACAGTGCTTTAAAGAAGGTTATTCACTTTGGTTTGTCGATTTTTTTTCTCTTCAAAGAAATTTTGAGTAAAATTATATACTCTAATTGATATTTTGTAAACATTTTTGCTTTAATTCAAATACTACATTCCTTCATATACATTTGTTGTTATTTGCATAACCAAGGAACTACAATGATCAAACTGACAATCAATTAAAATTACTTTTGTGTCAATGCAATATTTGAAAAAATGCAAACTGACCCACGGGTCATAGGTTCGCCATAACTGTCATATCCCCATGCAAGCGAATAACATAGCCCGAAAAACTAAGTATTGATTATTGGTGATACACTCTCTGCGATTTGAAATCTTGTATTTAAATTTAACATTCAGCCTTAGATAGAATTGACAATTGAATTGTATACAAATATCACGAACGAAATGTTACGGGGAACATATGGGCCCAGAAAACGTGTGCTTTCAGCGTGCGGATTGCATGACTGCAGTAAAAAGGACGAGACATTCTGGTAAAGACATGCTTTGCAAGCTTTGGTAGATTGACAGCTTGTACAGACTATAGATAGAAGAATGTATTTGGTTGCCTTTGTATGTGGTAGAATGAACTGTAAACTTGTGAACATGTAGCAAGTGTAGTTCCGCAGAATCAATATTAGTGTCATTCTACTAAAAAACAACAACTTTAAAACTAAAGAAAGGTTGGTGGTAAAGGATGTGACATCTCTCGCGTTCTTCTTCTAACATAACTCCTACGTTCTTTGACGGCCACGATTAATAGGGAAAACTTTTTCCAACAAATCCAAGAAGTAAAAACAAGCAAAATGCAAATAGATAAAACCCTTTTAAAAAGGGTAGAAAGTTTAGTGAACAAGGATGGCAATTTAAGAAAGCTTAGTTCGGAAAGATTGGAAGTGTAATTAGAAGGCCTTCTAAGAAATCACGGAGATCCCGCCAGTTGTACAAGGTGCATACTATTGCACTCGAGCCTAACCTGAATATCTGAAGTTGATTGGACCTTTGAGTATTCCTCCAAGGTAGGAAGATTGTATTCTGAACGCTAGTATATTATTGAATCGAGATTAGGTGGATCTAATTAGTTATATTGATAAGTGATCTAATTGCGCGATCTGACTTAGTTAAACGGCCGTACTTTGGTTTATTCTCACTTAATATGTTTGTTCGTTATCTAAGTAATTTTAGTTAAATTCTTAATAAAAATCATATTAAGAATTATAGAATGTCTCCTCCTTCCGATAATCCCACACCTCTAACTTACGCGGAAACCCCAAGACATAGCTATCGACAGATGGCCATGTCGCAAGGATACAAAGCCTAAAAAACTGCGGTCCTAAAGGTGACTATCAAAGAGCAAAAAATTCTTAGTTGCTTCAGGATGGCAAGCGTTCCAAGATGCATTCATGGTAAAAAAAAAAAAATTAAGTCTATTCCAGTAAGGTCAAAAAAGAAAAATACTTTTTTAGTTACTTTTTACGAAATAAATACGATTAATATAAATATGCATATACGTACGACAGAATCACTTTATTAAGTGTCAATTAAATTTTCATTAATTATCATTACAGTATTGTATAGTTATTCAAAACAATCGTGTATATAAAAATTCAGTTCAACTGAATGCTTTAAAACGTGAGAAGAAAAATATTTTTGTTTTGACCGAAGTTGCTAAAAATGAAGCCAACGTCACTACATCTGAAATTCTTTAAATAATTAGTTTCAGTCAATTAATTTTAATTAATTCTTATTAAACTATAGTATTAAATCCCAAAAACAATCGTGTATGTAAAATTTCAGCTCAAATGAGCGCTTTAAAATGTCTTTTAATAACGATTGAAAATTTGAAGAAGATATACAAAAGGAGAATGTTAACTAATAGTAAGAATTGAATGCGACCTTAACGGTTCAGAGAAACATTATAATTAACGATTACATGAAATAATCCAGTTCCTATTGAATCAGTCAGTTTGTGAAATAATGTTTATAGGTCTATTATTGGAATAGTTTTAAAATGATGCTGCAAGACAACTCTCTGATACTTCTGAATATTTTCTCGTTCCCATGAATAATTCGAACTAATTATTCACATAACATCTCTACGGGATTAAATTCCAACTTTCCTGCTAGAAAATTGTAATTAGTAATGCACTTTCCATTCGCTAATAGCACTCTGCAGCTGTTAACTTTCAAAACTCTGCCAATATAACTCTCCTGAAACTGTATACTTCCCACAGTTCTTTCAAGTCAAAGGAATTGTTTCCATCTCCACTCCTTTTTCAAGCTACACACTTAGTTTCATTTTGTTTTTTGTTTCAATCCTCGTATAAATCCCTCCCCCTGATCATGTATACCTCTCACTGTATTTTTTAATCATATGAACCAGATATAGCAGGGGCAAAAGAGAAGTTGTTATCGAAAAATGTGTTTATTCTTACCTTACAAAACGATCCAACAACTCTCGAACAATTGATGAGCTTCACACTTTTCAGTTCAGGACACAATGAGGTTACCGGAAGGGTGCAGATTTCATGTCTATTAGTCACACACTGAAGGACAAAACCTCCGAAGGGACATGATACAGTGCAATTTGTTCCGAGATCTGCGCTGCAGTTTCCAAATTTCACAAACAGTTGTAAAATTTCAGGACATATCGCTTTGGGAGTAGAAGTGGAGCCTCGTACATTTATCTTAATCTTGACACATGCCGCCATATTTTCTTCAGTAATATCGGTTAATTTGTCACATCGAATTAGTTCTAATGAATTTGCAGTATGACAAGGAGGCAAAGGTGACCACTGTCCACCAGACAAACATTTTGCTTCCTCTTTCCACAGGACTTGACCGTTGCTTACACACTGTGCGTTACAGACATCGGAATTCTGATAAGTGCAAGGTCCAACGATGCTGACTCCTTTCGGAAGTGTGAATGAGTGACAGGTAGCACTCAGAACTGGCACTGGAGAAGGTGAGTAATTAATAATGTGACAATATTGATCTCTCTAAATAGTATACAAAGGATTTTATACCGAGCATTTAAGGGCCCAAAGCAGAAATATTGCATGTGGCCTCAATGTTTCACTTAATTACCATGAAATTTTTATCTCATAAATTAGTGTTATTTTCAATCTACTACGAGGGATGATCAGAAATTTTGAAAACTACATGTTGTGGGGAAATTTTGTTTTTTCCCAGAGTGGAGATAAATGGCACTACTTCTCATACTGCTAGTTTTCGGGTAGGCAGTGAAAGTTCCCAGATGGTTCAGGATGATTGAAATGGCAAGTCTCTTGGGAAATTGGTCTGGTTTGGAAGTTCGAGATGTGATTCGATTTTTAAGGGCAAAGAATGTGTCCACATCTGCAATGAGCAGACAATATGTGGCGAAACTGTGTCACACTTTTCAATCAGGCAGACACTGGATATTGAAAACCGCAAAATGACAAAAACCGCCAGCCAAGTTGTTCGACAGAAATCACCCCGGCACTAATTGGAGAAATGATTCAAAATGATCGACGGGTAACTCTGCATGAAATCTCGTTAGAGTTGGGACTGAGCTATGGTAGCGTGCAGAATTTCATTTCTAATGTGCTGTGATATTCCAAGACAGTGCTGTAAAATCATTCTCCGAGACCTAGCTTAATGGACAGGGACCTAATTTCTACCAAGACGGATTAAACAATTTGGTTCTGCTTTCTGATAAATCCCTAAATAGATTTGGTGATTATGTCGAAATGTGACAGGCACGTATGCTTTTTAATTCCTTTTTGTATTTTCTGTCTATTGTCAATAAATATTTGTTTATTCGACTTGTAACTTCTTTTTCTGATCAACCCTCGTATAAAATAAACTTTAAGTCACGGTAGTTGTGATCTTTGGAAAAAATTCCTAATACCTCTATACTATCCGCTCGAACAAATCTTCATATGCAAAGGTGTCACCAAATGTGCCATGATATTCTGGCCATGTTAAAAAAAAATTTACACACAATTGCAAACACAATAATCTTGTGCTCGCATATCATGTTGCCTTTTGGAGACGTCTTTGGGTTTGGCGATATTATTTGTATTAGCGATGTCTTTTGTTTCGGCGAAATGGCTCAAAGCTGTAATACGCAAGTACCGAAAACTTTAGAGAAGTCGTTATAGCGTCCTGGAGGACATACGCCCGTTTTCTCACTAATGAAACAGTTGTATCGCTGTTTTGTGGCGTAGAATTGTGGAAGCATTATTTTGTTTTCTGGTGGTGCTATATCGCATTATATAACTTCCAAAGTTGTTGTTATTTCTTTTACAGAACGATTTGCTTAGACTTAATGAAAATCTTTAACACAATACTGAGGGGACTGAAATGTTTTTTCATGTTAAAGGAATTTCATTCTAAAAGATATTACAAAAAAAATAATACATTCAAGAAAATTAAGTATATTAGAGTACGTTTTACTGACGTAGATATGTATGTATGCATACATTTAGGTTTACAATAGGTGTTGAAAATCGTGCATTTAATGAAAAATGGGAATTAGACTATCTGATCTGCAACAATAACAATAAAATTGTGTATGATTTGTATGCAAGTTTTGTCGGTGAATAAGGAATACAATGTGAAACGGCACTATACTATTTTACTTGAAGAAAAGTGTTAAAAAACTATCGGTGAAGCAAAAAACTATTGTAGCCGAGTATAAAAAACTAATACATCAAACAAGTATGTTTTCAAAAGTAAGTACAGATAATGAACAAAGTTTGGCTGCGTCGCATGAAGTTTCTTTACTATTAGTCAAAGCAAAAAATCATTCAGAGATGGGATTTTAATGAAAAAATGCGCAGTTTTATAATGGCTTAACGCTTCATCCAGCCAAAGTTGGCGGAAAAGTTTGAATCTGTAGCATTATCTCACCAAACAGTGGCGCGACGAGTAGATGTTATGGGCGAATGTGTTTCGAAAAATTATGTGATCGCGTTTTAGATTGCGAATGCTACTCGGTATGTTTGGATAAAAGTACCGACCAGACAGATATCAGTCAATTATTAATATTTATTCATTGCATTTCAAAAGATTTTACTGTTACGAAGGAAATGTTAAATTTGATACCGTTATACGAAACAACTAAAGGCGATGATATCTTTCTAGCTGTTAATAAAACTATCATAGACTGCGGAGGATTTCAAAAATGTTCTTGCATTGTAACTGATGGAGCAAAAGCTAGGACGGGAACAGTGACAGGATTCGTGGGACTTCTTAAAGAAAAAGGCATTAATTGCCCGTTGATTCACTGCACCATACACCAGGAAGCCTTATGGGGAAATCTTTGCGCCAAACGAATGCCATGAAAGTTGTTGTTAGAATAACAAATCTCATTAGAGGCGGAAACAAAGCTTTAAAAAACTCATAGAAAGTTTCGAGATTTTTTAAGTGAAATTGATGCAACCTATGGAGATATGTTATTGCACTCCGAAATAAGATGGCTTAGTGCTGGGCGGTGCCTTGAACGTTTTTTTTTTGCTTTACGAAAAGAAATACCTTTATTTCTAAAAAATGAAATAAAATCAGACACTTCTGTACTGCAAAACTGTATGCAAGATCCTTTATTCCTGGCTGTGATCTTGCATTTTTAACTGACATGACACAACACTTGAACGAATTAAATTTGAAGTTACAAAGCAAAGGACATAATATTGCCAACGTATGGATATGTGAATGGTTTTAGAAGTAAACTAAAATTGTTCAAAACGTCACTAGAGCAGAATAATTTTTCTTTTTTTCCGAGTTGCAAAAGAACATTACACAGAGATGGAAAATTTTGAAGGATGTACCTTTAAGGATCACCTGAAGTATATCGGCGATGTAATTGTGGAATTTGAGCTGCAAATTGCAGATTTTAAAGAATTAGAGAACGATATATCACATTTCACTCATCCATTAAGAATTGCAATTGAAAGTGTAAAGACTGATTATCAATTGGAGTTATGTAACTTACAATCAGACCCATTTTACAAGGGCAGAACAGAGTCTGCAATAGATTTTTTTAAGCTCCTTGGTGAGCGTTTTCCCAAATTAACCAAACTTGGCTTAAAAATGGGTTCGATGATGGGCAGTACGTATCTTTGTGAAAGTACGCATTCCACGATGAGTTTTATAAAATCTAAATATGGATCTTCTCTGTTAGATAATTCACTTGCACACGCACTGCGTCTGGAAACAACTAATATTAATGTTGATATTGAAAGGATTGTAAAAGGTAAATTAATGAAGCACTAATACAATTTAATATAACAGTTACGTAGTAACTATATTACGCTATTATATATATATAAAACTTTTCTTTAAAAAAAAAGTGTGTTTTTTATTTGTGTGGCCCTCCAATGTATTTAGTAATTTGTATTGGCCCAGGATCATATCTGGTCCGGATAGCCCAAATCTGCTGCAACAATCTCTTCCGATGGAACAGTAGGACAGTACAATAATACAGAAAAATAATGCGAAATCACTTGTCTTTCATTTCACACCACTCTTAAATCTGTGGTGTGCTTCCTATTTCGTTCATTCACAGAAAGGAAATTGTTTCGTCTTAAGGTATCCGACTACGTTCGGAGCCGTGATTTTAAAAAAGCTCGTAAATAGATAAATTTCATGATATTTAGTGTCACTTAGATTAGAATACATGCATAAAATTGTTTTAAGGACATTTTGACAAAAAAAATTATTTAAATAGAATATTTTGGCAAAAAATTAACTTAGAATAACCTTTTTTCAAAATGTTCTCCTTTTATAACAAATGCTTCTGAAATAATAATATTTTGTGTATGTGTGTGTGCTTGTATAACGTAAAAACTTCTCCAGAGAGTCTGGACTTTTTTTTTTTGCAAAATTTACATTACTTACAAAGTTACAATTCATTGAAATAATTATGGGCGTTTTTTTTCTTAAAATTTCTCCCCTCTGTTGTCGTAAAACACAGATATAAACCCACTTCTAAGTTATATATTTCAAAAATTCTAGTTGAGCTTCTGTACAGAGGTCTGAGCTATAAACAGGCAAAATATTATTATAATAGAAGCATTTTTCACAAAAGGAGAACATTTTGAAAATGGGTTATTCTATGTTCATTTTTTGTCAAAATATTGTACTTAAATAATTTTTTATTGTAATACTATTCTTAAAATAATTTTATATACATTTTCTAATCCAAGAGACACTAAATATCATTAATATTTTCCTGTTATACGCTTTTGCAAAATCATGGTTCCGAACGTAGTCGGACACCTTAAGCGATATTTGTTTCGTGTTAAAAAATATGCATGGGAATACATAATAGTTAGTCAGTTCTGTTGCATTATTTTGTGTTAGTCGATATTTCCGTTTTCGAGTTAAACGTATTTCCGTGTATCTTGATGATTGAAAAATGAAGGGTTTCCGCTACATTCGATTTTAGTCCCACACATATAAATAAAAAAAGATTTCGCTGTACGCCCTGCAATTTTTATTTGATGTAAATTGGCAAAAGAAAACGTAACTGCCCTCCCACTCCCTTTATCTACTGTAACATGAGTACTGTCAGCCACGACAAATTTGACTTCATCACCCTTGCTAAGAAACAGGTGTTTTGAGAAATCAGGACTCCAACACGTTAATTTGACTGAATCCCCACTAACTCACGACCACTAACAGATATATGGCGAACAAGGCTGTTACAACTTGTTCATACCTAGGGAAAATGAAACAGATTGATAATTCAAATATCTATACTCAAGGCTAATAAACTTTTTGTAAATTTTATTTATATACGAATCACGTAATTTAATGTTTTTACGTTTGTGAGACGTACCTTGAGTCTCTTTCCCCTAATTGCTTAGAGAGGACGCCGACAAACGTGGGAAAATTCCTTTCTTTTCTCTCATTTCTGGGAAAAAGTTTCGCAAATGGGTAGTCATAAATTCTGACCATTTTTACTCATGCCAGTCCGAAAATTAAAAGACACCGGTACTATGTGCTTTCGGGTTCTCACGGATCCGTGACGACAGCACGTCTCAGAAGATAGAACTCTGACTATCCGCCGAGACAGACTCCCGCTATAAGCGGCCGACGGACAAGAGATCAAAGGGGATAGGCGATGAGTGACCGTGAAAACGAGAGGTTTATAAAGGGAGAGCGAGGGAGTACCAGACAGACTTTACTTGAGAGAATTTGATAAGAAGCCTCTCGTTAGAGATAGACTTCAGAGTCAGTGTTTCATGGGAGTGGGCGAATTAAGATGTATTTCGAATCGAGGTGGTTTCGAATCAGCAACCGCACGGCGGAGATAGAGTCAGCGAGCTCACCCAAACTCGGTGTGGAATTACCGAGAGCAAACTGAGAATTGTGGACCTTTTGGCACATCATATGTATAGGAATTTTCTCTAAAGGATCACTTTATTCAAGTATTATTATGCGAGCGTATAAGACCTTGCAGCGAAACAAAATCTTTATCTGCGGACCCATTTTGCAATTAAATTGTAATGAAACATTTTTTTGATGATTTTCATATTGTGAAATAAATAATTTAACCCAGAGCTGTTTGAAGTCATTACACGGTAAAATAGCAATAATTCAAAAATGAAAAACCTTTTGTATCATGTTTTATAAATTCAAAAATGACTTATATGTGCTATATTTTTAAAACGCATTTTTTGTAAAAAACAGTAAATCCAATATAATAGCTTAAAATATAAACCTAAATGTGAATGAAGTAAATTGAAAAAAAAATATAGTGTTTTTTCTCCTTTTAAAATCTGCTTTCCAAAAAAATACAAATTTGTTTAACTCAAATTCCTATATGTAACACAAAATAAGTTTACCTTTATCATAAGATAATCAATAAAATTCATTGATATTAAGTTGTTGGTGAAAATAGATTATAACAATTATTTATAAACAATCACGCTGCTGTTCAAGTAAGTTGCACCTCGAACTCCATGAGGTGTTTATTGGTTGCCAAGAGTCGTCACATTTCTGTCATGGGGAGATGAACAATATGAAACATAACAATAGTGGCTCATAAAAATAGCAATGAACTATAGATGATGCTTCTGAAATGATCCTTGTTAAACAAAACAAGAAATACCCCAACCTAATAGGTTGACAAAACAACCCGGGGGTAATAAAAGTAGAAACACGTCTTTGTACAGAGTCAATAAGAGCTCGAATGAAAAATCCTCAAGAATATCTCTCCGTTCCTGCCAAACACTCGTCTTCTGAAAGTGGCTGTAACAACAAGTGGCGTCTAAACTTATCCCAAACGTGTCCATTAGGTAACCATTTGAGTATCTCAGATGAATGGTGTCCAGGGAAAGATCTGTATATTTTACATGCGCTTTTGTTGATGCGTGTGGCATATGGTCAGGCATTATAATGCTAGTGAAGGGTTATGTAAACTTCCCGCAAAACGGGTAGTGTCAAGTTCTCTGAATACGAACCAGAGATGACTTGCTATCAAACGCGATAGCATCTCCAAGCATTCTGCCGCCTTATTGCTCTGTAGGGTCTTCCAAGTCCTGGTATGAAAATGGCAGCACGTTTAAATGACTCTAATGCTATAATTCTCATTACATAAGCAAAAGCATTAATCGTCTGAGAAAGTTTCACTGTTCCCTTCCTCTTAGACAGGCCACACTAAGTCGTTTGTGTTATGAGGTCACCAGAAATATTCATAAAGGGAGCCATAACAAGGCATTAGGAACCAATATACTGATAACAGTTCGGGTCTACACGGAACATTAAAAATTTCCTGCACACTAGCTGATAAAAGCTGGCAAAAGTCATTTGCGAGGCAGGCACCAATTTTAGATGGTTGTATTGATCCACGCATAATCATATTGCTCTGACCTCACAACCCTAATATTGCCTAACCCTCACGTTTGCCACATGTCCTTGTTTCAATATCTTTTTCTACAGCCAGTGTATCATATACTTTTAGATCAGGGGTGTCAAACTCAAAAGCTAACTTGGGCCAAGCAAACAAGGCTTAACTTTTGTTGGTCCACAAAAAAAATAACCACAATATTTATAGGAACGTATTGTTATTTCGAATAATACATTAAAATAAACAGATATAAAAGAACACGGAAAAGTTAATGTTTGCGTTCTGACACTTGACGTCTCCTCTCTGCTACTATGTTTTCCTATTTCGGAAGTAATTTTTTAGTTTTATTATATATTATTGCAAACCAATATATAGGACGGGCAGCATGTTTGACACCCTTGTTTTAGATGAATTACAGCTAGGAAGTAATGGATCAGGCAAGGATTCTTCGAAGTCCAAACACCATGCTTCTTGTTAATCTGCTTATAGGCTGGAATTGCTACCATTGGGGACATTTTGGCATTCTCTATTACACATTTTATATATTAAATAAAACAGATCATGTTTTCTTGTGAGAAATAATGAAAAAGATATTCTCTCTATTTTTCAGATTCATTTTCTTGTATCCAACTCAAAATGTCTTAGAAAAGCAACGTATTTCATATGAGTTAATTGTATTAATCTGCAAGGTGCAAACTATCCCGAAATTTGCATAATTCAACTAGTTACTGTACCTTTGTGCATTAGCTAGAAAATTTGTGCTATAAATCTTTTGAATTTTATATTTGTATTTCTTTGCCAAATTAGAATTCTAAAATCAAAGAGTGTAAGGGGAAATGTCTTGTTTTCCTACAATTAAGAGTTATCGTTAAGTAACACTTACCTTTATGTAAAAGCAACAGTAAAAATGTCAAAATTTGAATATGATTCATCTAAAAAAAAAAAGAAACCTGTTATTTACGTGCAAATGTATAGTTTCATGCAACATTTAGAAAATAAAAATTTGAACACAGTTTATTATAAGCACAGACATAAATATTACAAAATGTATTAGCAACAAGAAGCACACATTAGAATAAAGAATGTGATCATCGTACACAGAAAACAAATCGGATGGCGTCTCGCAGAGTTTAGAAAAGCGGTTAACTGCCCCAAAAGCTAGAATTCGCCTCCCCCCCCCCTCCCAAAAAATATCTCGCACCAACCCTACGCAAGCTAATTTAAGAAACAAAAATATGTTCTTTAGCAGCTGTTTTTAAACTATCGATCGCTGCACTTCCCACTTTATGTATATAATAGTCTGACATCGTGGAACTCCACGATTTTGATGGTTGAAATTAATTTTGTATTGGTGCAGAATATGCATTTAGTTTAATCATTGTGCATGACTTTCTACTATTTTTTAAATATTACGTTGTAGAGATGGCCATGCAGTTGCAATCAATAAAAAAAAATTGAATTAATATTCTTGAACGAAATAAATGTTCTGGTAAACTTTTTTATTGGGGAATTTATTTATCTAGTTTAGGATCAATTTTCCCACGAATTATTTCAGACTCTGTAAGAAAAGGGTAACCTTAATTTAAACGATTGACCTTCGGGGACCTTTGGAGATTGAGGTTACCATCAAACACAGGTTTCAGCTCCTTTGCGGCTATTGATAATTCGTCTTGAGTTTTAAAGCTGGGCATTGTTCTGCTGCAATAACATTTCATACAAAAGGCCACATCGCAGGCAAAAGAAATTTGTAACATACCGGTCTATTGTTAAACCACTGATATTGTGTTTTGTTGTTGTCCCACTGTCTGTACATGGTGCCAACCCAAGTCCTGAAACTGTATGGTGGATTGGCCTGACTCCCATAAGCCAGAGAATCCACCACATCCGTCCCAACGTCCTTCTTCCCTTTATAACCAAAATCGGGACTTATCTCTAAAACAAGTAATATAAAAATACCTTATTAAAAACAAATTCCAAAAAAAAATTGAAAAAATCCATATATTTGCATACAGATATAGAAAGTATTAGAAAACTAAACCAACTTATTCGAAATATAGACAGAAATCCATAGAGCAATTGATCACGAACCTATAAATGTCCGATTTTCTCGAAAAGTCTGAACATATGTGCAGTTGTTCATATTCATAAATATCTCGGATCTAATTTAAAAAAACGCACGGAGCCGAAAACACATATGTACACATATTCGAAAAAAAAAACGGCTTTTAACCGCCATCTAGTGTTTATAAAAATTAATTTAAAAACATTCCTAACGCTGATCCCACCGGTATGATCATGGGCCTACGATCTGGGAAAGCTCAATCACATACATGATGCCGTGGAGGGAGAAACGTGTGATCACATATATGTGATTATGGTTCTGAACGGGTTAATACTACAGTAAATGCTCAATGCGCTGTCCATCATCATTCAGAAGTACAGCTGTGAGACGAGTCACCACACCGTCCACAGTATTTAGTAGCATTTCTTGTGTTATGGCAGATACATTTTGGCGAATGGCATCTTTCAGTGCTTCTAGTGATGCCGGTTGATAGCGGTACACTTTTAACTGAGGGCCGTGGGTAGCCTAGTGGTTAGAGCACCGGATTCCGGACCGGAAGGCCTGGGTTCGATGCTCGTACCCCCAAATACCCTCCGAGTACACGCGGAGCACGTGCTCGTTAAATCAGTGCGTCCGAAAGTCTTGTGGGCTGAATCACGAGTGCAGGGAACTGGAGGAAATTTCCCTCCAATTCAGTTCTATGCCTAAATTGTGGAGGTGGAGATAGGTGGTGTCACCATCTATCGTTCCTTCGGGAATTTCTCCGAGCTAAATCATACCGTCACCTGTATGGTGCTCAAGGCTAAAAGCCAACGACAGGCGTACTTCTAGCCCATTGCCACGATGAATTTCGTGGGCCTCGATCTGACTATGACAGACAGGTGGCATGAGCAACAACAACAACAACAACACTTTTAACTTTAAGAATCCCCACAGATTTGTATATGACAAGCCCATGAGTAAATTAGCTTAACCCATTTAACTCATTATTGATGATGAAATACATTGTGCAGTGCTGATATATTTATTAGTGTGATATATCAGTGTAAATATTATTTTATGTGTATTATGTAAGAATGTATGTCTTTTGCTTCATTTCAGTAATTTAATATATTTTTAAATAATCTTTTATTTTCAACTTTTCGATATGTTCGCGCCCCCCTGGTAAATTATCACGCCCCCTAGGGGCGAGCCCCACAGTTTGAGGAACGCTACCATACAGTAATCTTTAGATAATATTGCAAAGACAGTTCTATTTATTTACAGTTGAACCTGTTTTTTTGCGGTAGATAGGGACCGCATAAAAAATAAACGCACAAAAATAATATTCAAAATTTTCACTAATTCTTACATAAAACAAACTAATTCGGGGAAATCCTACAGAAAATTTTTTGATGCTGTGGATAGGGACCGCACAAAAAAATCGCATTTATAATTTATGCCAATTATTTACGAAATTTATGTAAGAGTACTTCCAAAACCAAATAAATAATTAAATATTACACATGGAAACATTTTAAAAACATAGTTTCTCATTGTAAACGCGGATAAGTGTTCAAAATGCACACACATAATTGATTGCTACTCATCGTAAACCAAAACCCCGTAATAAAATCGATATCGTCACTTGAAGGTACAATTTCAATTGATTTATTTTTTGGCAACATAAAGTAAGAGATAAGTGTTTGTGACGATGGTCGGGTGGTCAGTTGCTTGTAAACGTCACGATAACCAGATGTACATGATTGAAGCACTTTTTGAAATTTTATACTCCTTTCTTAATTGGTAACTATTTGAAGAAATTGCTTTTCCAATTTGTTGGAAAGCTGGATCCCTGCATATTTTTGTCCACTCTCAAAGAATCCGGTTCTTCTTGTCCGTCTTCATAATCTATCAAATTTTATTCATGATGTCACTGTCATTGAAAATTTCATCTTTAATTGAGAGAAAGAAATGTGAAATGAAAAGAAAAAAAAGATGAAAAAAAATGAATGAAAAGAAAAGAAAGTGAATGCGCATTGTCGGGTGACTGTTTATAACAAATGAACAGAGGGTCTTAAAGTGTCTACATTTCAGTGGCGTAACGTACACCTCCCGCATCATCGGGGGAGGAATCTAGGGGCCCAAGGCCTGACTTACACTAAATACGTATTTACCCAATTTATAAAATATGAAAGGCAAAACCTGACTTTCAGAGGGGTTCTTAACATTCTCCGTTACACCACTGGTAAACAGATGGAAAATATTACAGTGGAGTCAAAGCCATTGAGTCCTGCCACAGGGAAGGGGGGCAGGACTCTAGTGGCCCAAGGCTTGACTAACGCTAAATACGTATTTACCCGATTTATAAAATATCAAAGGTGAAACCTTTCAAGGGGGCGGGGGGGGAGAGGGGTCCCAACATTCTCCGTTACGCCACTAGTAAATACCGTAAAATCCGGCGTATAACGCGCACTTTTAACACAAAAAACAAGATCGAAATTTAGGGGTGCGCGTTATACGCCGAGTATTAAAATGAGAGCTTTAAAAAAAAAGGAGTATTAAAACAAATTTAGACTTATGTATCGAAATACTGTTTATTTAAAAAATAACATACGTTATGAACTTTCATTGTTGTATAACATGAAAAGGCATTCTTTTTTGACCATTTTAAAGCGAATAAACGTACACTGTTTCTTGTTACAATTAATCCATTCAGGCGATTTTCTAGGACCCAGTTCGCAACACTTTCTTCTAGACTAGGCCATTTCGTTACTCCTTTACTTAAAGCACATTTCTTCTTTGACATGTTAATTATTGTCATTTCATTTTTCCCCCCACTCCCTTATGAAGCTTTCGCCACACAATATCAAACATCCTTGCTGCAGCACGATTTCCATTTTCCTTTGCAAATTGAATCACTTAGATCTTGAAATCGGTGCTGCGTTTTGCTTCGTTTACCAAGACCCATCTTTACTGCTCGCTGTTTGAAGCGTATTCAATATTATTCATAGTATTGAATATACTACAGACAGCGAATGCATTAAGTCCCAAGCTTGTTCTAATTTATTTCAAAATTAATCGTCCGCCTCGTACATCACACGAAAGGGGAAAAAGGAATCAATGTTTATAGAAAAGCGTGGTCCAGCCATGGCACTGATTCTGTCTCCCCTTTCTTCTTGCGCTTAAGGGTTGTATAATTCTAGAGAGAGAAGTATACTATTTTTTCAAAAGAGAGTCTGGAATGATTCATCCGATAAATAATGATTTCAAAACATAAGAAAATTGCACACGTACATTTCAAAATTTTCGTAAAAAAGAGGGTGCGCGTTATACGGCGAATATACCTAAAAATTAAAAAATACAGCTTGAAAGTATAGGTGCGCGTTATACGCCGGATTTAACGGTAGATATAAAACATTACAGTGGCGCCGCCAAAGCCATTGAAATTCATACACCACATAAAAAAAGATCGTAGAGAAAAAATCACACAAAAAGGAAACCGTATAAAAAAGACCGCACAAAAACAGTTTCTACTGTATATATTTACGAACAGCTAGTCTAAGTTCGTCGTTAAAATAATAATTTATTTTCATTGATTTGAAATTTAAATTTTAGTTATTTTCTTAAGCAAAATGGATATCATGCGCTGAGAAAAATACTTACAATAAATTACTAATAAATAACTATATAATCTAAATATATAATATATATCTATATTCTTAAAAAAAATTACCTTGTAGTTCACGATTGTTTCTTTAGACAGCTAAGTCACATAAATAAAATATGCTTGTGAAATTAATTTGATTATTAAATACTGTTGCCATTTCATCATAGCTAAAATAATGAACAATGTAGATAATCTTGTTTGTTTTCTTATAAATTTTGTTTTTGAAAGACTCGTTTCCTTCGGGCTCAGATTCACTTAACGCAGCAAATAATCATTTTAATCTTAGACCACATTTAGATGACGAGATCGATATCCAAACTGACATTCCACTCTTTACAAACACTCAGCGTAATTTCTCATAAAGGAATTTGAATTATAATTCACAAAAGAGAGGAGTCAAATCCTACCACGATTCTTTTTCCTAAAAACCAAGTTGCAGGAGTTCTTTAAAAAAAATCAGTAATTATGTATTAATCCTATACCAGGGATGACCAACCAATGACACACAACACAATTTTTTGGCGACGTCACCAATCGAAGCGGTTTGCATTTTTGTTCAAAATAACAAATTTCTCTATGAAGTATTAGATGTACATGAGAAACCAGACAAAGAAAAAGTTATTGAAAAATTTCTTTCCATAATTGACCAAGGATTTTTCAGCGAGATTTTCTCCGTTCAAAGAATTATAGGAAACACTCAAATTTATTATGTACCCTGATGTGATTTCATTTGAAAATTTTTTTTCATTTGATTTTGATTTTTGACTTGTCCCAATACGCGCGATTGCTTGGAAATTGTAGATTTTTTTAAAGGATACTGATTTATTTCCATTCTTATTCAATATGGATTCAAAAATTTATTAAAACAAACAAAAAAAAGTTGGAATTGATTGAAACAGAAAGATTAACAAGCCATATAAGTAAAAAGGCCAATAATGAAATTTTAAAAGTACAGATTTGAATTCGATTCCAGACACGTTTAACTGTTTGAAGAATCTGGCTCATGCTATTTTAACCTATGCTTGCGAGTCATTATTTTCAGAAATTAATAACATTAAAGACTCGCTTATAGAAACCGTTTGGCAAATAACTCCGATTCAGCATGCATTCTGCTAAAAGTAACATCTTACAATCCTAATATAAGTTATTTGTCATCTAATCTGCAATAACAATAGTCGCACTAATGTTACTTTAATTTGAATTACACTGCTGGCCACCATAAATGCAACACCCTGAAGGAAGCATGCAAATAAAGTGAAATTTACAACATGCATTAGCGGAGGTGAGATATGCAAATGATTAGAATTTCAGGGCAGACACACACCACGCGCGCCTGTGGCGCCACCTCAAAGCACTATTTAAGGCTTGGAGATTTCGACGATTTCAAGTTCGGCAATTGTGCTTTTCTTATGGTTTTTTCAAAAAACAACCAATTATGTCTCGTAGAAAACAGCGATAAGATTTTGATCAAGTATCCGAGTTCGACAGAGGAAGGGTAATGCCTACCGAGATTGTGGATTATCTTTCAGGGAAATCGGTAGTCGTGTCGGATGAAACCAAACAACTGTAATGCGGATATGTGACCATTGGACGTAGGAGGGCACGACTGAGTGACGTGGTCGATCGCATCCACCTCAGTGCACCACTTCACGTGAGGACAGGCAAATTGTGCGCAGGGCAGTGACGGATCGCTCAGTCACATCACGAACCATAGCACAGCACATTGAGTCTGTAACACAAGCATCATTCAGTGTCTACGCGTACCATTCGACGTCGTTTACAGCAGAGTGGTCTGTCCACAAGACGTCCATTGCTTGGTCTGCCTTTGACGCAGAACCACAGACGTCTCCGCCGCCAATGGTGCGATGAAAGAAGGATGTGGGCGGCAGAATGGAATGAAGTTGTCTTTACTGATGAGTCAAGTATCTTTCTGCAACACGACGATGATCGGTTTCGAGTCTGGAGACATCGTGGAGAGAAGACGCTGAACAGCTGCGTTATGCACCACCACACTGGTCCTGCAGCAGGTATTATGTTATGGGGTGGTATTAGATATCACTCTCGCACTCCTCTAGTACGCATTGCCGGTACGTTAAACAGCCAGCGCTACATCTCCGAGGTGTTGGAGCCAGTTGTCCTTCCTTAACTTCAGGGCTTGGTCACAGCCATATTTCAACAGGATAATGCTCGATCACACGTGGCTCACATTGTCCAAAGGTTCTTTGTCAATCACCAGATGGAATTGCTTCCCTGGTCGGCTCGCTCTCCGGATTTTTCACCGATAGAAAACATGCGGTCTATGGTTGCTCAACGATTGACCCAGATTACACCCCCAGCTGCCACACCAGATCAACTTTGGCAACGTGTGGAAGTTGCTTGGTCTGCTGTACCCCAAGAACACATCCAAAGTATCTTTGAATCAATGTCGAGGCGTGTGGCAGCGGTGATCTCCAACAATGGTGGTTACTCTGGCTACTAATTCTGGCAGGAACCACACTTCACAGAAGTCTATAAATTTAATCATTTGATACTTGGTCAACATGTCATCTACAAAATAAATTTTGTTGTGCTATCTCTTGTCTTTCTAGGTGTTGCATTTACGGTGGCCAGCAGTGTACATGTATAGCTAAAACATTTACTGTTATATGTATGTACTGCAAAATGTATGTTTTTGTAGTACATAAAGAATTGTTATTATTTTGTTTTATTATTTTCCAGATAATCGTAAGTCAAAAATATTTAACGGCACCTGTGTACCTCATTAAAACTTCTTTAGAAAAAACGCCACGTTGTTTTATAAAGGTTCGCCACCCCTGTCCTATACCATTGATTTATCTCCAAAATTTAACTTCATAGCAGAGATAAATCACCGAGTTAACGGCTCGTTGAAAGATTTGAATATATTTTAGACTTATCGCAAGAATGAAATTTGACTGTTGTGGAACCATGGAGGTAGCTTACGATTACGGGTTGCATTACACACTTGGCGACTTGGCGACCAAAATTGTTATGAAGGCGATCATCTAGAGTCACTTCTATTCCTCTCTACTACGAAACGAGGCAATTTTCTTCATTCACAAGGTAATTTTAATGTTTTCAAGCATCTTAAAACAATTAGCCCATGCCCTTGAAGGTTTTTATTCAGTTCATTAAAGTGCTGATGGCAAAAAATTATGAAATCATTTAACCAATGTATATGGGATAATTCATCGAAACTATTGACTTCTTCAATTAAAAGGGCTTAATTTCTCCTCATAACGATACAAAGCGATTAAGGACTTGACTGAAACTAAGACATCGCACGTTGTATGTCAAAATCCCTGAATATTGGCATTCAATTTCCTCGAAGAATTGTGCAAATTGCCGTTCATAAAGTTGATTATTTATATTACATCTGACGTTACATTGGAGAAAAAATGCCTTTAAGCCATTCGCACATAAAACTTACTGGTGTGTTATACAATGAAATTTAATCAGACAGAGGTGGCTCTAGGGCCGGACAAACCGGACCCTTGCCCGGGGTGGCAAATTTTAAAAACGGCATTTGGATCCATTTTGAGAATTTCCTTTACTGTTAAAATATATATATATATATATACTTCCTGAAATGTTATTGAGTTGGAATTTGGTATTTTACTTAATGTATCTTATTTCTTTATTTTGAGCTATGTATGTTTAATGCCAGTTTTCTTTTCTGTTGAAACTTGAAGGGTTCGAGGCGGGAGTACATGTTAAATCATGAAATTGGATATGTTTACACATCTTTCACTTGTAACTTTTCCCCAGCCCGGAGTAGGGTCACAACGAACATTCCTTTCACCCATACGAAGTCCAGTTTCAGTTATCCAAAAGGGGTCAGGGGTAGTTCGAATTTTTGGTAGATAGAGCCACATGAGATGTTTTATTTTAGTCTCGAGTGTAGTTAATGTAAAATAAAATAAACTTTTGTAATCCCCGTCATCACTACTCTTTTTCGAAGAAATTGGTCTGCAGAAATTGCGATTTCGTTTCTTACATTTTGGTTAAAGTGTAGATTAGAGGGAGGGGCTTGAAGTTAAATTTCTTTTGGCGACCGAAATCGTTAGCCTAATTACTTTTTTTCAACCAGACGTTATTACGCTTAGCGAATTATGTTTTTGGTGACCGGATTCGATAGTCATCCTATCTATGACATCTAGATAAAAATCGCCAAATCCAAAGGACACCCCCTAATCTACACTTTTTTAGCCAAAGTGATATATATAATTGTTATGCTCCCTTTTTGTTCGCAAAAATTTTTCTATGGGTGTATATCTATGTGAACAATCCATCTTTTTTAAGTATAATTTTTTGCTTAGGGGAGAAGGTTTGCATTTTCCATTTTTGTCCGGGGTGGCAAAACTACTAGAGCTGGCCCTAAATCAAAGAATGTGAAATATTTTGCTTAAAATACAATAAATCCAACGTTTTTCCTAACCATACTGGATGATCCATCTGTTGTTACAGAGACTATATCCTGAAGATCAATATCCCTTGTGACATAGCCATCTGTCGATAGCTATGTCTTGGGGGTTCCGCGTAAGTTAGAGGTGTGGGATTATCGGAAGGATGAGACATTCTATAATTCTTAATACGACTTTTATTAAGAATTTAACTTAAATTACTTATATAACGAACAAACTTATATTAAGTGAGAATAAACCAAAGTATGCCGATTTAATTAAGTCAGATCGCGCAATTAGATCACTTATCAATATAACTAATTATCTCCACCCAATCTCAATTCAATAAAATACTAGCGTTCAGAATATAATCCTCCTACCTTGGTTGAAGACTCAACGATACTGATACTTTCATGTAGACTGATGTGCTCGTGTGCAATAGTTGCTCCTTGTAAATATTAGCGAGGGTGGCCGTCTCCGTGATTCCTGAGTAGGCCGTCTAAACACACTTCCAACTGTTCCACACTAAGCTTTCTCTAAGATTGCCATTCCTTCTCACTAAACTTTCTATCTTTTTAAAGGTTATCTTATTTGCATTGTTGCTTCGTTTTTACTTCTTGGAATTGGGTTGGAAAAGTTTTGCCATTAATCGTGGCCGTCAAAGAACGTAGGAGTTATGTTAGAAGAAGAACGCGAGAGATGTCACACCCTTTCTTAAAATGCAATATCAAATTCTTTAAAAATATCAAGACAGATACTTTACCCTACCTGGTTGGATTGTCGTATCAGCCATTTATATTGCCAAGATTTTTCTCGCCAAATTGATGAATGGTCAAAATCACCAAATGGTACGGTTGCTACTCCAAAACACAACACGCAAAAACGCACCAAATTGGCGATTCTTCAAAATTTGGCAGACCCATGGCCGATTCGACAATTTCAGCCTCTATACCCTTTCAACAATATTAGTTTTATTAACTCTTCTTTCATTATATTTCCATACTTATACGGAGCAAAAACTGCTAATTGTGCATAACCATTTACATCATTTCTCTAATTTAAAGCAATTTAATAGATTTCTGCATAATTTAAGTCATGTATTTGGGAAAAAAAATTTTTTTTTTCTAATTATATTACTGGATCTTTAACTATACCGCGACTTATAGATAACTCATTCATACGCTTTATAACCAAGTCTTTTTTTCTTTAAAGTCTGCAAACAACGTAGGATTACATTTTAAAAACGCTTTTTGTACTATCAGCTAGTGAAAGTTCTTCACATATATATATATATCACACACACACACACATATATATATATATAATATGTGTGTGTGTGTGTGTGTGCGCGCGCTTTAAACTTACCTTGCAGTTCATGCTTGTTTCTTAAGACAGATAAATCAACGAAATAAAATATGCTAATTTAGTTAATTTGATTACTAAATAATGTTGCCGTTTCATCATAGCTAAAATAATAAACAATGTAAGTAATCCTGCTTGCTTTCTTATAAATTTTATTTTTGAAAGGCATGTTCCCGTCGGGCTCAGATCCACTTAATGCAGCGATTACTGATTTTAATTTAGGACCACAGTTAAATGCCAAGATCGATATCCGAACTGGCATTCCACTTTTTATATAATCAGCGTAATTTCTCATAAAGGAATTTGAATTATGGCATTAGAAGAGGAGTCCTTCCGAATGTCCGTCAATTCTTGAAAGGATAAATTATTTTCCCTAAAACCAAATTGCAGCAGTTCTTTAAAAAAATCATTAATTACGTATAAATTTTATGCCATTGATTTATCTCCAAAATTTAACTTCATGGTCGAGATTAATCAGCAAAGATTTAACGGGTGGTTGAAACCTTTAAATATATTTTAAACTTAATGGTCAGAACCTGGCAACTTCGATCATAAGCACAAAACATATCCACTATGCTATAATGATCATCGTAGTACGGAGGCTGTTACCGGCTTATATAGATACTACCGCAACACACTCCCCTACCAGTAAGTCGGTGAATAGGCGAACGAATGATATCATAGCTATGGCGAGGGGTGTGAGTGTTGGCGTCAAGTGTGTTTTGACGTCTTGAGTGTTGCGTTATGTGACCTGATAGCTTGATTGTTGCGTCATGTGATCTGACGGCATTTACTGTGCGTCATGTGAACTGACGGCTTGAGTGTTGCATTATGTGATCTAACGGCTTTTACTGTTCTGCGTCATGTGATCTGACCAGTAGCGCACACAGGAATTTTTCAAGAGGGGGGTCCGGGGATGAAAGTTCAACATTCTTGTATTCTATTTTTTTGATTTTGTCGATTTTCAGGAACAAAACAGAGTAAAAAACTAATTATTGAATAAATAATTAGCATTAATTAATAAAATTAATCATTAATAACATATATTTAATTAAATTTTACGTATTATATGCTTAGAATTATACCCAATCAGAAAAAAATCAAGGGCTTTGGGAGGTCCGGACCCCCAGGACCCCCTCTTTGTGTGCTCCACTGGATCTGACGGCTTTTACTGTGCTGTGTCATGTGAACTGATGGCTTGAGTGTTGCGTTACGTGATCTAACGGCATTTGCTGTTCTGCATCATGTGAACAGACGGCCTTGCTGCGTCATGCGTTTCTGACGCTATGCCCATAAGGAGGAGGAGAAATCTCGGGCATTTCCGATTTATTAACAGTCTAAAGCAGTGGCTCTTAAACTTCCGACCACCTCGGCCCCTTTATGTATCATCCTGACATCATGAACCTCCAAGATTTGAACACACCTCCCTGACCCCAGTACATGGCTGAGTGATTTAAAGGTTCCTCAATAATGTTAAGAAGCTTCATCTATTTAGGTTCGGACATCAACAATAGAAACGATTGTACTACTGAAATTCAAAAGCGAATTACTACGACTAATAGATGTCTTAATTGAATACGAAAATGTATGAAATCAAACTTAATCAAAAGAAAAACAAAAGTTTTATTGTATGAAAGTCTTAAGATCATTATTAACTTATGCTTGGGAATCTTGGTTCATGTCTCGAACGGATGAGAACGTGATAAGTATCTACGAAAGGAAAATTTTAAGATTCATTTTTGGAGGAATTCAGGAAAAGGGAACATGGTGAAGAAGATCAAATTTGAGAGCTCTATCCATCATTTAAAGAATCTGACGTTGTTAACTTCATCAAAATACAACGAACTAAATGGCAGGTCATGTTATCAGAATGAACGAATACCGACCTCAAAAAAAGTCTTCAATGCTCAACCAATCGGCACACGAAGAAAGGGTAGGCCAAATTTTAGATGGATTGATGGCCTAGAAAAGATCTCCTAGTTTTGAAAACTAGGAAACAATAGCAGGAAGAAGGCTAGCCTGAAAAAATTGCTTGCGAAGGCCAAGGCCCACCCTGGGCTGTCGTACCCCTGAGGAAGGAGGGAAGGACCCACTAGGCTATCAGGGCCGCGAAGGGTCTCGTAAATTTGAACAGCGGTCAAGTAGCGAAGACGACACCTGAGATTGAAGCTCCTCTTCTAATTTTTACATTACGTTAACGGGAGGACATTGCGCTAATCAGAATTCATGAATTCACGAGATCATTACATCAGATAACATGAGATTTAACATGCATTAGTCCCTTTACATGGCAGTGCAGGTATTCAGAGTTACTTGAACTCGACAACGCCTATCACAAAGACAGAATTACCACTCACGAAACACGGCCGACTTACTTTCCCGAAGAAGCATATTATACTTAATTAAATTCATATGATTTATTTACAAATATTCTGTGACACTTGAACGTAAGAAATACTAAATTCAAAATATTTTAAAACTGCGATTTTTATTTTTCATTTTTAAAAGTAACTCTCAAAAACCAGAACTTTCCATACTAGTTTCAGGGTAGTGGTGAAAATTCTCAATTTAATGCGAATTTATACCTCTGAAAAAGCTGCAAGAATTTTCTAAAACTTTCTGATTCTTGTTTCCCGGTCCCAAATACACCAAGGGACCAGTTTTTGGGTGACCTCACCCAAGACCTCAGGTGTAAGCCCCTACCACGATGGTCGCATGAAGCGGACGTCCGGCATTATCAGGCAAACTTACAAGAATGTTTGAAATCCGACCCCGGATTCTTGTCCGTCAGCAAATACACCGCTCTAACACGTTTTGAGCCCCAAGAATTCGAGTATGCCTTGCAATGACCTTGTTATGGTCGTCTCTCAGATGATTTTTCGTGAAGTTATGGCAATAAATCCACCTGTTGCTTAAGTTTTGCACACCAGTGTATATCTAGAGTTCTAATTTACGTAAAATTAAAATAAAGACTGTTTTGGAATTTTAAAGGTTGGGGCTTTATTTTACAATCATAAAAAAAAAAAAACTCGACATTTTTGTCAAAAAACACTTTTTCAACCTAGTCGGATACCTTAACATAATTTGATTAAAATAACATCATACCGACCCTCAACATCTCTAGAATGCGTTTTTAGGAAGTGATCCTCACAGAAAATTGCTTCGTCATTTTTAGTTCGTTCTACCGCAACGTTTTCCAATTCCCAAAACATTTTTAAAGTCTGATTTAAATCTCCTTTAATTAATCCACAATAAACCCGTGCTTCAGTATCTGCAAAACTATTTCTCCCTGAGGCCACGAGCCCAAACACAGTATTTTAGAAAATAAGATTGGAATTTTCAGAACGAATTTGCCCACTGCACAATAACTCAAAAATTTTCTGCACCCAATAAACAATCATTGGGACCTGGCACATAAAAGGAATCATCTGCTAAATTTATATTTTCAGGAATAAATCCTTTCACATTTATATAAATTTTTATAACTGGAGTTAATCAAGTAATTTTATCTACAACTAACCTGATGAATTTCGGGGGTCTCGGTCTGACTGCGTCAAACAGGTGTCATGAGCAACAACAACACAACTAACATTTTTATTCTCTTTTTATAACTGCCATCGGAATTCGAGATTTCCGTAGTTATGCAATTTTTAACACATATGGACGAGTCATTTAAACACGTGACCAGAATATTTACTTTTTCTTTTCTTAATCCTAATTTTTCTACGAATTTCTGACTTATAAGATTCGTCATAGAACAGACATCTGGCAGACCTCTTATTTTTCTTTTCTGGCCATATGAATCTTTTACAAAACACTTAACGGAACTTAAAACACCCTGGTGCTTCCCTTCTTATTTTGATTAATTGCAAACACAGCTTTACTATCTTTCTCCGAAACCTCTACAGGGGGAAAAGCAGTAGGATTAAATACTCGCGCATGCGCATTTAACCTTGACTCGTTTGATGAATGGGAAGCATTCAATTTATTATAGTTTGTTTAAAAATTCATATTTTGTTTTGGGAAATGTAACGAGATATGAGCGCATAATTTACAAGGTTTGGCTTTGCATTTCGACACTGAACAACCTACTTATAAACAGAGAAAGCATAGTCGTTGCTTTTTATTAATCTCAACTCTTATCATTTACTGAAAGTTGTTTATATTTTGAACAAAAAGAGATAGCGTGATTTTCACAGCAATATAAATGTCGCAGGGAAACGATGAAATTAGAGCTTTTGCCAAATCCCTAAAGGAGATGATCAATTCACCCACGATGTTAAAATAACATCTCTTGGATGTTTTTTTTTTCCTGTTGTAAGTAAATAAAATTAATTAAATCCCGAACTGTTTTGAGTAAATAATGGAAATGAACGAGTCAAAGCATTTCTAGAACTATATTTCGCTTTCTACCGACTTTACCTTCCCTCTTTCTCCTCAACACACATTTGCCCTGCAGAGCGCACACAAATAAAATAAAGATGTTTATTTGTGTTAATGTCTTAATAACAGCTTCTTAAACCGTTCATCCGATTACGATGAAACTTTGGGAGTGGTTCGACGCACATGTCAGTGAAGGTTTCTGAGTTAGTAAAACGCTATGTCCCGAAAGATGCTCAGTGGCGTTGCGGGGATTATAAGGGGAGCGTTATAAATAATTATTTCCATTTTTAAACTATTAGACGTACAATCTTGAAATTTAACAAGCAGATTTCATGTATGGAGTAGAGATTTACGAAGAAATGGGTTTTACAAAAATCGACCCCCAAGGGGCGTTGCGGGGGATTAAGTGCTGTTATAGGTAAATATTTCCGTTCTTGAACTATTTCACCTACAGACTTAAATTTGGCAGCCATGTTTCTTTCATAGAGACAGATCTGCTACAAAAGAGGTTTTTATGAAAACTGACCCCCAAGGGGGTTGCGAGGGGTTAAAGTGGCGTTACAGCCCATTATTCCCATTTTCGAACTGTTAGACGTACAGTCTTGAAATTTGGTAAGCAGATTCCTTTTACAGAGTAGATACCCACTACAAAATGGTTTTAGTGAAATTCGTCCCCCCCAAGTAGCGTTGTGGGGGATTAAAAAGGGTTATAAGTAGTTATTTCCATTTTTAAACTATTAGACGTACAGTCTTGAAATTTGGCACACAGGTTCTTTTCATGAAATAAAAATTCGCTACAAAAGTTTTGCAAATAGAATTCTAAGGGTTTGCGGGATTATAAGAGTTGGAGATAAATATATTCCCTATTTTGGAACGTAGACGTACAGATTTGAAAATAAGGCGAGGCATATCCTTTTCATAGAATAGACATGCACTAAGAACAGATTTTGCCAGACAGAAACACCCAAGAAGGTTGAGAGGGGAGGATAAAGAGGCGCTATAGATGAAAATTCTTGTTCTTGAACAGTTAGACTACAGACTTGAAATTTGGTTGGAATGTTTCTTTGTTGAATATAGATCTGTACTGAGAACGGATGTTACACGAAAATCGACTCCTTGGAAGCGAGGAGTTGTTGGTGTTAACTACTAGACCTACAGTGTGAAATTTGGTATGCATGTTTCTTTTGTTGGTGAAATCCTCTAGAGACGGGTCTTTTCGAAATTGACTCTTTTGATGTTTTACTGGAGTGAATTGATAAAAAATTCCGTTTTAAACTTCTCGATTTAGACTTCAAATTTTTGCAAAGCGTTTGTTATTTTTTGAGTAGAGATACTACACTCCAAATTGGGTTTTTGCCGAAATCACTTTGAGACAGAGTTATGAGCTTAAAAGGTAATCCTACTTCAATTTAGAAATTATTGTTAGAAATTCTCCCCTTTACTTTTAAATCAAGAAGCGAGAGCTATACGAATATTTTAATTATACAGATTAATATTAAGACATTAAAAGCATTAATATAGGGAATTATGCATTATTAAATGTTGAGCAAGTAATACAACAACAGACATCGAAACAAAAATATTTATTCTAAACTAATTAACAAAAGAAATAGGTACTTAAGTTTACTTGGCAGCTTTTAAACAATTTTTTTAAAATTATGTATTTAAAAATTATATTTTAGTATTTCATATAATGTTTCTATTGAAAAAATGATGCGAAAGTGAAATTTGTACACTTAGTGTTCACACAATTTTAAAATTTTTCAAAATATGTATGAGAGAATTTTAAAACCAATACACCTTTTATTATTATTTATTGATTTTCCGATCTTAAATATTTTTATAATATTTCTAAGAATGCTTTAACAAATTTAGGGATTAATTTTACAAAAGCAATTTTGGAAAAAATAAAATATTAATATGTATGGTATAAAATTCAAGAAAAAGCCAAAATCTCCTACATTTGAATTTTTTTTAAAAAAAAGTATTAAGTTTGCAGCAAAATGGATCCCCAATTTTTTTACATGAATTATACAAACACAGGAAAAAAAATGGAAGTGATTGGTAAATAATTGTGGAAGGAGAAGCATTTTGAATACGGAAATATACAAACCGAGAAAAACCACTTTAAAGTTTATAACAAAAAATATTATTTTATAATCTTAAATAAGCATAAAATACCTCTTTAAAGTATTAGCTACATATTTTTCTTAAATTAATATCATTTACATATTATTTCAACCCATACTTATTTATAAACGATCCTTTTTTTAAAAATTATTAGTACATCAAACTCAAGGGAAATGTTAAAAAAAAAATTCTGCCATAGCAGAAATTTAAAAAATTTCTTCACACATAATATTGAAACATAATATTTTTATGGAAAACATATGATGGAATACAACAGTTATTATAAAATTATTTATACAAAAGGCCTTAATTAAAAAGTTTTACAAGCACACATCAAGATAAATAAACATGCCATCAATATATAATATTTCAGAAATATCCTGCTTTATTTGTAACACCTTTTTTTGATGAAAGGATATTTAGGTCAATTTTAGGGTGCCAAGTCCTCTTAAGCTGATATTTTTAAAAACTAAAAGGATATTTTTAGTAAAATTTTTTAAACATTTTTAGGGTATGTTATTAAAAATGTTCATTAATTTTTATTAAAACATGTTGTTGATTTGTGGCATCTTGAATTACAAAGTACGTTACTTTTTTACATGCACATCTTTTTGTTTTACATTGTATTTTTGATTGTTTACAGGAACACTTCCTAAATCTTTGACCTTCAAATAAGGATAATTTTTTTTGCAATTTCACACAGACTTAGATTAATCTGTGGAACTATTGCGGTAAATGTTGTAGTAGCAATTTGAAGAGCGTTTCTAGGTAGCCAATCTTTTATAATTCCAACTGAGGTACCAATTTGATACTAATTATTTTTTATATCATATTATCCACAATGTTTACTTTAGGTACATTTGCCAGAACTGTGGAATCCACTAACAAGTCTTTAATTTTCTTCAAAGAAACTTCTTTCATCTTTTCAGCTGATCTTTTCAGGTGTTTTGCAGCATTTTCTCTTTGATATTTAACGTTCTCTTCTTTTTGGCATAAATAGCATAGAATTTTCGATCCACATATCCTTCTTCTCCTACTGTATTTCCACATATTGCGGGCATCTGATTTTTACAAATGTTACATGAATGGGCTCCAGTAGATTCTATTCCACAGAGAACACAACATACTTTACTGTCGCTGACAGCTGCTTTCCATTCTGATGCAAGTAACACTACAGATGTTTTAACTGTAGAAGCAGGAGTTGAAGTGGAGTTGTTAACATTTCAGTTGTCCTGTTGGTCGATAAGGAAAATGATTTAATTTTGTAGATCTTCTAAATTTAAAACCTTTTTGTAGTACGGAAGTAAAATCAGCTGCGGGTAGATCATATGACACTAAAGTGTTATTGTTCGTTAATTTGTCCATTGATAGAGCATAAGAAATTGAAGCAGTGTATTTAATGAATTCAGGTACTAGCTGATCTTTTGAAGCTGAAGCGCTGTAATCAATTAATTCAAGTGCTGGCAGATCTTTTGAAGTTGAAGCATTATAATCAAGCAATTCAGGGACTAGCAGTTATTTTGAAACGTCATTGTTCTTTAAGGAAATTACTGGTAAGCCTTGTGGTGTTGAAGTAATGTAATGGTCCTGTTGATTAAGGCAGTGCCCCGCAACCTTTATATCGCCGCGGACCGGTCAACGTTTGTTAGTTCTACCGCGGCCCGCTGAGGGGGAGGATGTTGGTTGATTATATTTTAGACTGTTTTGATTTAATAATTTTAATTTAATTGTATTTAATCTTGACTTCTGAATAAACTATATAACTAGACCAAAAATGAGAATATAAGTGATTTAACAAAAAGGAATATTAAGTGATTTTCATAAAAAGTAGCCCAAACCTAAGAAAAATATACCACAGTAAATAAAAGAAAAATAATTTAATATTTCTTGTGCGGACCGGGGGTTGCGGAACACTGGATTAAGGTATACGACTACGTTCGAAACCGTGATTTTAAAAAAGCGCATAAATGGATCATTTTCATGATATTTAGTGTCGCTTAGATTAGAATACATGTATAAAATTGTTTTAAAGGACATTTGGACAAAAAAATTATTTAAATACAATATTTTGGCAAAAAAATTAACTTAGAATAACCTTTTTTCAAAATGTTCTCCTTTTATAAAAAATACTTCTAAAATAATAATATTTTGTGTGTGTGCTTATATAAAGTAAAGACTTCTCCAGAGAGTCTGAACTAGGATTTTTGAAAAACTCATATTATTTTCAGAGTTACAACCAATTGAAATAATCATCGGCATTTTTTTCTTAAAATTACTCCCCTTTATTGTCGTAAAACATGGATAAACCCACTTCTAAGTTATATATTTGAAAAATTCTAGTTGAGCCTCTGCACAGAGATCTGAGCTACAGACAGACAAAATTTTATTATAAAAGAAACATTTTTCACAAAAGGAGAATATTTGGAAAATTGGTCACTCTAAGTTCATTTTTTGTCAAAATATTGTACTTAAATAATTTTTTATTGTAATAATATTCTTAAGACAATTTTACATACATTTTTTAATCTAAGTGACACTAAATATCATAAAATTATCCATTTATACGCTTTTGCAAAATCACAGTTCAAACGGCAGTAGTCGGATACCACCTTAAAGAAGTGAATCCATGTCCTCTTCAGTAACAAGTTTTTCAAGCAGTCCTTTTTAAATATGACTAGATTGGAATCTTATTTTTTGGTTCTGATCCAAATAAAGCTTTGTAAGGTGATCGTTTAATGGTTCTATGTGAAAGAAATTCTTTTTGGAGACTGAACAAAGTAACTACCCTAGAGCCCAATTTTTGCTGTTATTGTCAATTAACCATGCACGTAGCACCAAGCTTCAACATCTTGATTTGATCGTTCAACAGATCCTTAGCTGGCGGATGTCCTAGGCCTTTCATTTACAATTTTGCACGATGGCCACGGTTTTTAATTCTTGTATGACAGCGGCCGTAACTCACAGCCATTGTCACGTTGTAGCCAGATATACAGAGACAACTACTTCCAAAATATTTTTAATTGCTCTAATGCTACTTCAGTTGCTCTTTTTGAAGTCAACGGTTGAAAAAAAGGTGAATTTTGTCGTGTAGTCCTAATAGTGTTATAACCATTTATAATTTCTATCTGGGGTCGACTGTGATTCAACTAAATTGACTTGGCCACGATGACTGAAGTCTCTGGATACAATTGGGCAAACAACGATTCCTTTTTCGTAGAAGTAAAGTGTTTAGTTTCAAACTGTACAGCATGTGATGGGGGCTTTACGTGACTTTCTACTAATAACCCTCTTGGGGAATTTTTAGGCCAGCAATCGCATTATTTCACAGCCATCCCTCTCAAGGAGAAACCATGAAATGCAAATTAGCTAGTGTATATGTAGTTAAAAGGATTTGGCCGCGGTAGCCAGTGGAGTATAGGTATCCGGACCGTGGCTTTACCTTGGTATCACGAGTTCGAGTCCAGTACACTAAGAGACCCGCCGTGTGGGGCAGCGTGCACGTTAAAATCTGTCTCACGAGCTGAAACGCGCGTCCTCTCCGTTGGTGTGGTGTGGTAGTTAGGAAGGGGTGCCTGCTCAGGTGTCGTCCACATCACTTGACTTCAAAATTACGTGGTCCGTCGCCAAAGCCCTAGTATAGCTGAACAGTGCGACGCTAATATTCAATCAATCCAATCAATGTAGTTAAAGTTTAATAATCGTGGATTAGAAGGAACAGGGCAGGTCGCTGAAAGCTGTGCTGATACGGTAAGAATCAGAATTAAGCCGCGTGACTAAAAGGACAGTTTTAACTACTGGAATAATTTAGGGAAGTTATGATTATTAAGATATCATTGATTAAAGTTAAACTATTCGGATTTCGTACGCTTATTCACGCAGGTTTGAGAGCTTTCTCTTTATATCACTCTAAAAGGTTCCTTCTCATAGATTGTTTGCTCTGGAATATCTTTTGGTAATAATAAATTAGATTTATCATAGTTGGTCATGATCATTCATCGCATTTCCCTCCTACAGTTGTAGGTAGATTAGATGACGGGGAAGCATCCCAGGGCTACAGAGGCCTTTACAAACATTTTATCTCTCCCTCCATGGCCAGTTAACTAATGTGTTTCCCGAAGTATGTGGTAAGAAATTTTCTATTGATACTATTTTCACAACCGGATCAAAAGTCAAACTTATTCTTTAAATCAAAGATTTTCATTTCCTACTTCATAACATCTTTTTTTTATTTCCATATGTATTGTTTATGAGTCCGTTTCAATTTAAATGGAGGTGCTAATTTAAATTGTTCAATGTCTGATAGCTTCTTCATATTCTTTTCACGAGTCCACAAGGTTTTTGCTTTATCACTGCATTTGTTCCAGAAACATTCTGATAGTTCATTAAATTGTTCTTCAGAAACAGATTCGGTCAGAGTTTGATCTTTCTCTATATCTGAACGCATTTTTCTGCTGCAGGCAAGGCCGGATCTACGTATGGGCTAAATGGGCTGCGCCTCAGGGCCCCCGTTCCCCTTCGAAATAATAAAAAGAAAAGATGCTTACATTCAAAATAGTAATAAAATAATAAACCAGTAAAAATACAAATCAAAATAATTCCCGAAATACTATATGAAATTTAGTTTTATTTTTTTGAGTGCAAAAGGCTTTCAATTTACTTTTGTCCTTCCACTACCACCGAATACGCGAAGTGAATTAATAATAGACATAGGCTCTATATCATAGAGCGGCGTCGACGAACATCGAGCATTTATACTAACGTAGTGGCACTATTTCTGCAAGCCATTTATTTTGTGCAATAATAACTCTAAGTTACAATATTATACACAGGATTTTGTTGCTGTGACCCATATTATAATATCTGAAATTAAAGGTGTCTGTTTATTCAAGTAAAAAGTAAGTACCAATCAGTGGCGTAACTAATCTTGTGCGGGCCTTGTGTAAGAATTCTTTGGGGAGACTTTTTTGAAGTAATGGCAGCTCTGTTAACGGAGGACTATTGATAGCATTTTACTATTTATTTTTGCTTACATGTTGTGGCCTGTAGCTCGGGGTTATCATTGATACGGCGGTAGCTACGCCCCTGGTGCCAATAAACATTTCTAAATTATTTAAGCAGGAAGGTATTGAAGTTATGATTAAGTATTTTCAGTATTTTCAACTTTTCAAAGATTGAAACCATCAGGATTTTCCATAAATATGTATTTTATCTTAAAATTTGGGGTGAGTAACTTAATTACTTCTATAGGATGGAAAAAATAACAATGGAGATGGATTATGGAGATTTCCCGGGAACATTATGGACAAACGTAAAGTGTTCTTGATTTTCGTAATAAATAGGGGTTTTTAAGTATAAATAGCAACAGTAAATAATGGATGACAACGGAAAAACAATATTTATTTGAAGTGGGGCATAAATTCTTCAGTTTATTTTTATAAAACCCCCTTTAAATAGAAGGGGCAATAAATAATAATAATCAGTGTTTTAGGTTTTAGTAAGTATAGGCAAAGAGATTTTTTTAAAATTTTTTTAAAATAAAATAGGTACTTTTTTTAATTATCTCAGAAATATACTGTATTTTTTTGTAAAAATTTGTTTGGAAAATGGCGTTTTAATTTACGTACAACATTTAAACGCCCTTTGGTCAAGGTATCGGATCATGGCAGACATGTCATGAGTTCGAGCCCAGTACCACTAAAGACCCACCGTGTAGGGCAGCGATGCACGTTAAATCTGTCGAGAGCTCAAACGTCCTCCCGTTGGTGGGGTGTGGTAGTTAGGAGAGAGGGTGCCAGCTCAGGTGTCGTCCTCGTCACTTGACCATGGTTCAAAATTACGAGGTATGTCGCCAAAAGCCCCCGTGTAGCTTAACAGTGCGACGCTGATATTCACTCACTCACTTAAACGCTCTTTATTCAGATTCTGAAACTAGGTTTGAGAATGCTTTGACTATGGTAATTAACACAGTAGGCAATAAACACAAATGGTCATATTGATAAAAAAAATGTCATATTACAAGAGGAACTGATCGAAATGGGCGTAATTGAGATCTTAAAGTAAAAAATTTAAAACGGATGTCTGCAATTTTGACTTTAAAAGACATGCCTGCTATTTACCCAAATTATGGAGTATTTATTTGTTTTTCCAAGTGAAAAGGAGTTTCAGTGCGGTTGCTAAGCTCTAAAATAAAAGAAAGAAAAAGACTGGACACTAAAAACCGAGGAGATTGGGGGTTATTTATACCTGACGAGATTGATGCCAAAATTTGAAAATTCGATATTGAAGCACCAGGTTCATCCTTCACTTAATAAAAATTTGTTCAATTTGCATCAATTAGAATTTTAATTTCATTATCATGTGTTTTCTTAAGTTTTAAACACTATACCTCCTACAGTTAGACATTTAAATCTTTTTAGAGTTAAGTATCTTAAAAGTAAAATAGTTCTATAACAGCAGTAAAAAAAGACAATTAAGTTGATAATTTACAAAAGTTCTATATTAGGTAAGCAGGGGGACCCCAAACCGAAAAACATGAAAGGGTCTATGAGATGAAAAGTTTGAAAATATCTAGTTTCTTGTAACAAATATATGTTTTATTTTCTGCTTCGACCCATTGGTGGGAACTTCTAAATCGTGAAATTAAACCGAAATTTACCTTTAAAAGTTCAAGTCAGACCAAATGGTCTTGTCTTTATGACGCTGTTGAAGCCTTAAATGATAATTATGATAATATCATGAATATTTTAAAGACATTTAGTGACAATGAAATGAGAAAATTGATTTTTAGAAAGAGGCAGTAAATTTATTTAATAAATTAACAAACTTGAAACTGATATTTTAGTTATGTTTTGGAAGAAATTTTACAAAAGATTTAAATTTATAACAAAAATTACAGGCTCCTGGTTGGACATCTGTGAAGGGGAAAAAGTTAATTTATGTCCCTTTAAAACGTTTATAAGCAATGTAGGACATGAATCCTAAAAAGGGGTATCAAGACCAGCCAAAAATTAAGTCCTAGTATAGAAACAGAACACACGATGCGAACAAGAGGGCGGATATTTCAAAATTTGCAAATAAATCCACAGAAAAAGCTATGTATGGGACAGAAAATTTTTAAAGAGACACGCTTTGTGTGTGTGTTGCATTAGGCAAGATAATTCTTGATTTAAATAGAAGAATAGTAAGAAATTAAAATTTTTGATGGATTTGTGCAAGATCAAAGTAAAAGAACGTCCACCTGTTTACTAATCAGATGACGTAGACCAACATTTAGTAAATGAAGGAGTTCAATTCAAAACTTTATGTTCGACGTAATTTTTGAAAAGAAACTTTGAAATTTTTCCAAATTTGTATACCATTTTTCTAACGCTCCCTATTACTAGTTGTGAAGCGGAGCGTGAGTTCTCTAAAATGTCCTATATAGAAAACTAATATAAAACAATCACAAATACTAGGTTTAATTATTTTATTCTTTGCATTAATACTGATCCCCCCAAAAAACTTAAAATAAATGTGATGGGCAAAAGAAAGAATTTGCAGCATAAAAGTGTAAAAAGGGGGGGTTTTAAATTATGTTATTGCTTATAACGTATTTAAATTGTTCGAAATAAAAAAACCCTTAAATTTCGTATATTTTAAATTTTTTTCCCCCAAAAATGTTTTTAGGAAAATGCCAAAAAAATTTAATTATTTAGAGGGACCCTCAGATATTCTTAGCCCAATGCACCCAAAAGTCACGATCCGGCCCTGGCAGTTGGTACTTAATAAAACAGAAAAGATAGATAACAATAATAAAAATGCTTGGGACCTTTTTTCCCGTAGAATTTGAGCGCTTAAAATGTGCGTGTGACGTCAGAAGCCCGGCGCTCCCTGGCACGGACGAGGAGAGAGAGGGAGGTAAGAGTGGCTTTTAATCGAAAACAAACTTTTGCAAATGCTGACTTGTTCATTTCATTATATCACTAAAACAGTTCGGAGATTTAATTAATTCATTCATAAAGACATCAAAAAGAGACGTTATTTTAACATCGAGCGTGAATTGACCATCTCCTTTAGGGATTTGGCGAAAGGCCTGATTTCATCGTTTCCCTGCGACATAAATATTCCGATTCTTTGACATAAGACAAAAAAAAAAAACCGCTAGTTACACCTTTCAACCCCTTTCTGTCGACGCCACTCTTAATGAATTTATTTTGTCTGAAACCCGTGTTTATCTCATTTCTACTCAAAACTTTTGAAGACATAAGCAATTCCAACTCACGACCAAGCTTATCTGGCTTGTACCAATTTTCGTACATTTTAATATTGATATAACTAGTTAGTTCTTGATCAAGAGAATTAATTATCTGATCGGCAACAATTAACTGGCATGACTGATTAAATTCACCAATGTTTCTAAATTTACAATAATAATCAAACATTGCTTCAATTCTAGAAGCAAACTGAACATAATTCTCATTCGCTAGTTTTTGGGACCTTCGAAACTGATTAAGCAATACTCGAGATGTTGGTTGAAATTGTTTTAACACTAACTGCTTGATTTTTTTCATTCAACGTTGGTGTGGTGTGGTAGTTAGGAGAGGGGGATGCCAGCTCAGGTGTCGTCCACGTCACTTGACCATGGTTCAAAATTACGTGGTCCGTCGCCAAAAGCCCTCGTGTAGCTGAACAGTGCGACGTTAATGTTCAATCAACCATCATTGATTTTTTTCATAATTATCCAGTTCCTCTTGTTTAACATAAATCATTAAATTTCCCAACTTTTCTCCCAACATATTCAATAAAATTTCTGCTTTAAATTTCTCTTCCACAATTTTTTGTCTTAAAAGCTTTTTCTAAAGATTGAAAAAAAAATTAAAGACTTCTGTATCAGAAAGGACAGGTATTGTTAGAGTTTTAATACTTTTAATTAAGTTTTCAATATCAGATGGAACAGATTCTCGAAATATTCACTTTTAAACTGCGCTGGGGACAATTTACATCTAGAATTAGTTAACTCAAGCTTTTCTTTAAGTGTTCTAATTTAATTTTTTCAAATTCAATCTTAGCCTTTTCAGATTTTAATTAAAAATTTTCTTGTTCAATTTTAGCGTTCTTTTGCGCCAAAACACCATCAATTACACTTTGCAGAAGCTCCTTATCAGTCTCAAAGATTTCACTACTCTCAATTAATTTTTTAATACTATACTTTTTGGATTCTGGGGTATACTATCTAACCCCAACTCCTCGGCAACCAACAAAAGCTCGTCCTTTTAATACTTTTAACTGTCGACATTGTAACACATAATATTAATTTGATATCAAAATAAGAAGCAAGGAAATCGCTCTTACTTCGAATGGTGAATTGCACTGGACTCTCAGGACACAGAAATATCCTCTCTGAAATAACTTTCACTGAAGAAACTCAATTCTCAATTTCACTTTACGGTACACAGTTCTCTACCACAAATTTCTCTCATTTTCACACTCTGTTCTTCTCAGGATTGTACCTGACCAATGTTTTGGTTCACTCAGTCAATAACTTAAATACTCATGACTCAGTCACAACACAGTTTCTTGTGGACTAGTATATATTTATTACTTACAACTCTTCTTTTTACATACACATCGTAATTGCTGGACATGCGCAGTTCAGGCAGCGCAGTTGGGCTTGCGCAAACAATTATTTATGAGTATATATGTATAATAAATCTGAAAAGTATTTTGAACCCCTAAAGGATGATATGCAAATACAATGTGAATAACAAATTCACCAATTTAAAAATATCGAAATATTACGCACTTTCTTCACAAAACTACAACCTTGTTTTTACAGATACGAATATGAAACTACGATTCCTGCGCGTGTGCAACATCGCTCTGTGAGCTGTAATAGGATAGTTTTGGTCCGCTTCCTTGGAGGATTAATATATTTTATCATTTCTCTTGATTGTACGATGCAACTTTGTATTCACAGTTTAATCAATTTCACCCGTAAGGGAGACATAAAAACAAAAACGCATACTATTTTGCTATGATGGCAATTCCTGAATATATGGTGGGGACAATTTAAAAAATTTCTAGTAAATACTGAAAAAACGGTATTTAAACTTGTGAATACCGCTATTACAAAATTGTACAAATGTCTCAAAATATCAGTATTCGGTTTCCCGGTATACCGCTATTGCACTCCCTATATACACCACATTCTTGAGGTAAATATTAAATTTATGTTATTGTTATACTAAAATCAATAACTGTATATACTTAAAATGTATTTTAATTTATATATATATATATGTAGCATAAAATATATTATGTTTACTTATTACACAACGCTCCAACGTTGATATATTTCAGAATTCGTACTGAAAAACGACGGGAAAACATTTGTAATATTTATACTTATGTTTACTTTCTTCATTTAAAAATTGTCTGAATATTTTTGAAATACACGTGATACTATTGATACTGCTATTCATACTTAAAAGTAATGTAATGAAATTATTATTTGCGTGTTTCTTTTGAAAAATATTTAGTTTTATTTTTATAGATAAAAATTTGACTAAGAAGAAAATATTGAGACAACCAGTACTGCATTTAAAATATTAAACTTTAAAGAGAAGAATTTGAACTAATAAAATGAAGGCCATTGAAGAAGAATTAAAATTAAGTGCTTTAAAATTAAATATAAAAAAAAAAATAGTATGAAGGAAAAATATAAAAAATAATTTCTGAAAGAGCTTGAAAAAGGTTTTTCTGTGTCCAACACCATGCGTTTCGGAAAACCGAAATGTTTGCGTAAGGGCTGGTGGAGTGAAAGAGCGACCAGCAGGTCACTTGCATAGTTGGAATGTCCAAAAATGAGAACTCTTACATGGTCAAGATTCACCCCTCCCCCCGAAAAGAAAAAATAACATTTCTTTTACGAGTTTTACGACTCCCTCAGTCCCCCACGCGTCCCCTTCCGCTGAAAGGGGAGAATGTGTAGAATGGTCATCGGGACACATGATCTCCGAAGAGGTCTTAATCAACCTATCTTCAGAAATATGGGGTTGACATTGAAAGATAGAGCTTGCCTGATAAATTTAGAGTTGAAAGAACTTTATTGAAAGGAGTACCGAGAGAGAAATTTATTGCCCATCTTGGGAATTTTTAGACAAATATTTGTGCCAAAAATTTCGCAATAGCCAGCGCCATCTAGATGTCATGTAAGGTGTTACATTAATGGCAGGTTTTCGCCTTAAAAATATTTTTTTATGTTACTTGTTTAAAAACTAAACCTTGGAATAATATTTCGAATAAATTACTTCAAAATACAAGCACGCGCAAGGTGTATTTCAGGTTTATTTGTAAGAAAGGGGGTGCGCATTAGACGGCGAATATACCTAAAAATTAAAAATTGCAGCTTGAAAGTATAGGTGCGAATTATACGCAGGATTTTACGGTATATATAAAAAATTAATCTTTTTTAAAGATGCTTTTAACGAAGCAGGGTATAATGAAAACTAAACAGCATGTCCTGAAATTTTATATGTAATCTTTTCACGAACGGGAGATTAAAAAAGAAAAATTTTGGCACTCAAATTCATACTTCCTTTACACATACCGTAAAATCTGGCGTATAATGCGTACCGCTGTAAAACGCATCACACTTATGCTTTCAAGCTGATACATTCGTCGTAGAACGCACAAACCCTTTTTTGTTGCGAAGGAACCTGCAATCAATGAATGAAGTGTCCTTATGTTTTGAAGTCACCTTTTCGGTTGATTTGTCGAATCAGCCGCTTTTCGCGCCAAGTGTTTTCTCGCTAAATCGATAATTGCGCTAAATCTGGTAACCCTTCTGAATTTGTTCTTCATTGAAGGAGAAGTCGTTTTTGACAAAAACGCGCCAATTAAGCGATTTTTCTAAATTTGGCAGAGAAGCGGCCGATTCGACAATTTCACCATTTTTTCGAGGTTACTATTCCAGGTTTTTGAAAAAATTGAATATTTATTAATTTTATCATTTGTTTTATTTAAAAAGTATTTCGATTTTTGTAGAAGTTTCATGTTTACGTTACGCGCCGGACTTCGGAAAATTTGAGAAATAAGATGAAAAAAATACTGAAAATGATTGGTTTGTGGCGCCATCTATCCGTGTTTCAATTAACCAAAAGAATGTGTCAAATTAATATTTTTTTTTCTTGGTTAGTATAATATACATTTATCATATTGTTTGGTTTAATTAGTATTATATTATGAGAATGTATACTGAGAGTCTCATCTTTTAAAAAATGAAATAAACAATCAAAAAAATTTGTACATTTTAAAAAATGCCTAATTTATCGAATAAATTTTAACATTATTTTAAATGGCAGCAATCTTTCAGCACAAAATTTCTAAAGCAAAAAGAAAAAGGCTCATTTTGTATTAATATTTATTTTACATTCTTTACTTTGCTTTTTAACTTTCAAACATATTGATTCCCTTTCTACTTCGAGGGGTGGGGGTGTAAATAATAATATTGCTCAAAATTTTTCCAAAATTTATCCTTATTAGAGTGTAAATAAATACTAATGGTCATATTTAATTAATGAAATGGAAAGAATAAAAATTTTTTTTAGTTCTTTCTCATGAGGCTATTATTCAAACAGAAAATTGTTTAAAAGCTCGGTACTTTTCTGTTTCGCCGGCGCAGGCGATAAACTCGTTAAAAATGATACAATCGACATTCAACGAAGTATTCCCGTTGGTAACCTTTTATCACCACATTTTCAAAACCAGTCGTAGTCTTTTCTTATCAGAGTAACATCTTTTTCATAATACATAAAAACGGGATGAAAAACCAATGAGAACTAAAATTGATTAATGTTTTTTATGTGTATATTGTGTGTTGTCGCCGATAACACCAACTTGGTGAGATATGTGCCGGGGAAACTGAAAAGTACCAAAACATTTTAGTAATATTAAATTTTAAATGTTTGCTAAGCACATGGAGAGGAATATAAAAAGATATAGAAATAACCCTTTAGCGGGCAGTGACTAATAGGTCTAACCCAGTAGCGCACACAGAAATTTTTCAAGGGGGCCGGGGTCGAAAGTTCACCATTCTTGTATCATGCTATTTTTGATTTTGTCGATTTTCAGGAACAAAACACAGTAAAAAGCTAATTATTGAATAATTAATTAGCATTAATTAATAAAATTAATCATTAATAACAAATATTTAATTAAATTTTACATATTATATACTTAGAATTACAATCAATAAAAAGAATCGACGGCTTTGGGGGGGGGTCCGGACACCCAGGACCCCCCCTTGTGTGCCCCACTGGTCTAACCACATATTAAAAATTTTTTTCTCCAAGTGGGTGTTGGATATTTAGTCCATCTATATGTGTTAATTGAAGTTAAAACGCATAAAAATTAATACGGATGGCAGCACGATGCCTTTTTTTTTACATTTCATTTCCTCTGATGGATAGTTTTCTCGGTGTAAATCTACAAATTGTATTTTGATTACTATAAATAAAATTTCTGATCTTTGAAAATAAATTTCGACATGTCTTAAGTATACTTTTATCTCATCTGAATGAATTAAGCAAATTTTCGATTTAAAAAAAAAAGGTTTTATTTAGGTTTTTGGAAAGCGTTTATATGTGGATTGAGGCTCTATCCACTGCCAACATAGAACAGAAAAATGACCTAGAAATTATCGCTTTTCTCCACACTTAGAATCATGTGAGAATGTTGGGGGTTGCAAATATAAACAAACTTTGTTTACATTATGTGGTACAAGATTCTCGGAGTCGAAAATCTTTCATTACAGCTTTGCTGATCGGAGAAAACGTTTTGCATATTATAAACGTTTTTTTTGCTATTAAATTGTGAAATAAAAATTTAAATTCTCATAAATATTACTTTATTTCTTTTTTTTTTTTAACAAAAAAAAAACCCAAAAAAGGGATATATACCGATTTCAATGTATATTCTAAGTATTTTTTTATATGAAATTTTTAAGTAAGACTATATATGTTGTACAATTATTCTATTATTATTTAATTCCCTTTTTATCCCTTTTGTATTTAATTGTTATTGAAATAGTTAGCAGCGTAAATGTTAATTTTTCTTAAAATGTTTATTGTGATATGTTTCCCCATTATTTCTGCCCCAAAAGGGTTAAATATTTTTTAAGTGCGCAGTGGGCTATAACGTCTAAGCCACCCCCGGGGGAAAACCCCCCTCAGATTTTTAAATTAAATAATTTTTATAGAGGATGAGAACTTACATTTATCAAGTACTTTATCACTTTAAAATTGTATTTTAGCGTGTGCCCGTTAAAGGTTAAGAAAAAATTTTAAATAAAAAAAAATTAACGAAAACTTTTTAAAAGGGCCCGTATCAAAAGGTTTTTTTGGGGAGTCTTCCCGAATGAAACCCCTTTATTAAAAACCACAAAGGGGAATATATTTTGTTTTGTTAAAAAAATAAAATTTTTGGAAAGAAAATTCCCGGACGATTTTAAAAATTATGTTTGGATAAATTGATTGAACTGAATCTTACATTGTTTTGCGTGGTGATGTCCGTTGGCATGCCCCTTTCCAATTTTTAAAGGGCCCCGTTTTATGGGAAAAGGTGTTTTACTATCCCCAAAACAAAACCCAAATTTTTAAATCTGTGTGACTCAAAAACTCAAAAGGGGTAATAAACGTTACGACAGCACTTTTTTTTCATAAACCCCCCGCCAAATTAAAAGAAAGGGGGTAAGTAAAAACTTGGCCATATGTAAAAGACCAAGATTTCGGATAACATGGAAAGGATAATACATGCTGTTAACAACGTGTATGATACCATGTCGAGTGGAGTGTAGCAAGAATTGGGCTATCGTATTGATGTTTGTCGTGAAAACCAAAAACCCAATAATAAAAAAAACCTGAAAAAAAAAAAAACTTGAATTGTTTTGCATTCTTTCAATTGTTCTTTATTTACTGTATTCGTCTTGTTTTTTTGACTGTAGCGCTTCAAAAACCGGAATGGAATTATGAATGGCATGAAGGAAACGAATATTGATGGGGTTTTTTTTTCAACCCCCTTACTTTTAAACCCTCAAAATCTTATATATTTTATTTATCTTGGGGGAATTTTCAATCGTTAATAAAAAACATTTTAAAGCGCCCAATTTTTAGCTGAAATTTTTTTTCACATGATTTTTTGATGACAAACAAAATTAAAATTTTTAAATTTAAAAAAAATTAAAAACAATTATTTAAAAAACAACACAAAGGGGCCCCCCCTTGGCGTACAATTTTATGACTTGTGTCAAAAACTTGGGATTTTTCTCAAGTTTTAATGGATTCCCGTTTTAACCCGGGAAAATTTTTTATACACGATTGTTTTGGATGACAAACCCTATTTTTAATATTTAAATTTTTAAAAAAAAATTACCACCCTTTAATTTTGGGGTTCTGTCAAAGTATATTATTTTATTAATTGTAACTATTTAATAAAAAGTAGCTAGTAAGTAACTAGTAAATCTTTCTTTGTTGATCTAAGTAGGGATTGACTTAAAATTTTTTTTTATATTACTTGTTTAACTGTAGCGCTTCAAAAGCCGGAAAGGAATTATGAATGGCACTGTATTATGAGTGAATATTGATGGGTTTTTTTTTCCATAAAAAATATACTTCTGTTACATCTTGTTCATAAAAGATAAGAAAAGGATTTTAAAACCCATAGTTTTTTATTATTTATCTTTTCCTGAAGCTCTGTGCGTGTACTTACGAATACGCAGTTACCTTTAGGTGAAGTGCTGTAAGATAACGTTATCGTTGGTATTTATCTGTCTGGTCTTTTGCAAGCAATATTTCAAGCAGGTGTTTTGAAAGTAAATTGCAAACTCCGATTGGCCCTAAATACGGAGGGTGCTGAGTGCAAACTCTATTTATTGGTTAAAATGCGGTTTCTTGAAAAAAATATTTTGCTCATAGCACTACTCGTAAGTGTAAATATATCGTTATGTTTAATTCAAAGCTGGTTCCGTGAGGAAAAAAAAAAGGCATAAATTATTTTTAATTTTCTTAAACCAAGAACTGCGTATTTACTTAAAAAATTTTTAAGACGTTAATGAAAAGTTTAATATTCATAAATTCGAAATGTAGTTTACTTTTTCGTTTCGTGTCTCAACAGGTTTTAAAATAACTAAGCATTATTTATTGTTATTGAATTTATGTAATTACTAGCCATAACTCACCCCCTCGCTTCTCTGTGTAATTTATGATGTTGTATGACTATATTATTATTATTAGTAGTAGTAGTATCATTATTAAACGAAAAATATTTGTATAACTCTCGCCTTTTGATTTAAAAATAACAGAATTTCTAAATAATAATTTCAAAAATTGAAGTAGAATTCTCTTTAAGCTCTTCTTTCCAAGTGGATTTGCACAAAAAACCCTTTTAGCGGATTTCTACTCAATAAAAAAAAACTTGCTTGCCAAATTTTTTTCTAGTCTAAATCTAATAGTACTTAAGCGGAATTTCTTTTTATGGATAAACTACAGTTAAGAGAGTTAGCGTCGATTTCCGAAGACCCGTTCTTGGTTAATTTCCCAAATTTAACAAAAAAACATACGGGACCAAATTTTCATTCTGTCGATCTAATAGTTTGGGAAAACAGAAATTTTTTAACCTTTTTTCCGTCAGTTGGGTAATCCGGGCAAAAAGGATTTGTGTCACGCCCGAGTATTATTTGGGGTAATTTTTTAAAAATGCATCGTGTTGTTTTACCCGGGAAAATATATCGGGAGCTTTATTTCGGTTTTATCTCTTTGTCAAACCGACTGATTCTAGGGGAAAAATTTATGTGGTCAATTCAATAAATGGCAGACCTTTTTTTGAAGACTTCAAAGGGTTTGAGGTTAGAAGTTTTTTAAAAAATTTGACAATTTGTGTACCCAAATCATCAAAATAACTTGACAGTTAAAGGGTTTTAATCAATATGCTCCAAAAGATCTCCATAGGAGTCGCCTTCCGTAAAATCATTTTTTACCGGTTTTAAATTCATAAAAAGTAACATGCATAGAAATTATACTACGGTATGTGTAGTAGTTCAATAACGGAAATCTTTGTATAAGTTCGTCCCAGTAACTTCCCATTTTCCCTCTCCATAGGAGTCAATTGCCATAAAATCCATTCTTAGTAGATATCTATTCAGCAAAAGAAACATGCTCGTCAAATTTCAAGTTTGTAGATTTAATAGTTTCGGAAATCTTGTAATAAGTGAGTCGCTTTTCTTCTTTATATAAAAAGATTAAATATAAGTTGGTTGTTGTCAATTAGAAATCAGATAATCATCCGTAATTCTTAAACGTGATCTCGTACAATTCAGTTCTAAAGCATGGAGTCAAATTTGAAGTTTTTTTTCCATCAAAGTAAATTTGATTATATTCTCTTTTTTCTTCGTGTTTTTAAATTTTGAACCTTAGCTCTTAACTAATATTTTACGTCTGCTGGGTGGCATAGTTGGTTTGATGTTGGACTTGAACGTTCAAGTTTGCGAGTTTGACTCCTGGCTTAGTCAATGGTTTTTCATGAAGCAAAAAAAATCAACAGTGTCTATGCCGTATGATTGCAAGGCGTGTTAAAAATCTCTGGATTACCTGTTTAACTTGGGTGCTCTCGTTAAAATGAAATTCTTAGTTTCCCGGTTTTGCATCGTCCGAGCCCTCTGGAGAAGAAACTGGGTGTCAAAATTACGGTGTGGCATTTTGTATGTACCTATATGCTACCACACTGAAACGTGATACCCTACTCCTGAAGAATTTTCTACGTCCGCAATAGTAAAAATTTCAATACGCAACCCCATTTGAAAGAAAAAAAAAATTGTTTTCAAATATTTGTGTGCTTTATTTATCTAATTAATTTCTCTGAAATCAAATCTCAATTCCCCAAATTTTTTAATTTACCTTTGCTGAAAATGAATGACCCCTTAATCCTTTATCTACTGACGGTACTTATAAGAACCACTCACTTTAAAATTACATAGAATAACCATTTTTACGAATACTCTGACGCGATTCTTAGCAGGAATCTTCTTTTAAATCCACTCTTCCAAAATATATGGCAGCACGGGTTCTATGATGAGTATTTTAGCAGGGAAGGCGAATAGTTTAATAGCAGAAATTGCAGTTTTCAGCTGACGGCGTTTTCAGCGGATTGCGAAGATTATCATTTTTTTGTTAGTTAAAAAAATAGTTAATGTCAAATTTTAAGTGTCTTTATTTTTGTATGTTAATGACTACCTTAGGAAACGATTTGACTATTTATTTTACATGAACAGTGTGTATAATGAATTTTACAATTGAATATCTTTTATTAATTAATTAGCTCTAACTAATTAAATTTCCCAAAAGTTGAGTATTTTGTTTATCTATATCCCTTAATTTTCAATGAAGTGATTAAAAAAATAATTATTGCATGAAAAAAGCTGCTGTAAGTCATAATGCGGTAGATACAGGGTTAAAGAGTTACAAAATGTCGAACAATTTTTTAGAACTCTTTTTAAAATCCTTTTTGATGTATTAAAAATGAAACCGATTTAAATAAGTTATTCACTCTGTCTCAGTGATCAGGCGTCTGAAGCACTGTTGAAGGATCTTAATCTTATCAGCACCAAAGTACACCTATCTTGTGATAATTCTGTCGCTTTTGAAGCAGTGATAAGTCTTTAATGGATTGAAAATGTATAAATTTCACATACAGGCTCATTTTCTTTCGGTTTATTTATCTATTATAAATTAAGAAATATATAATAGATAAATAAAACGCCGAAATATATCAATTTCATCAATATGTGGTCATTCTAGTGAGTCATATTTTAACATTAAACCTACCAGAACGGTCAAATAAGATTTTAATAAAAATTGTTGAATTCAGGATAAATTTTACGACTTATTTTTATGGTATATAGTTACAGCAAAATCCGATGTATAATTCTCACCGCTGTAAAATGTGCATCTATGCAGGCAAGCTGCATTTTCTTTTAGGTATATTCGTCATATAACACACCGATTCTTTTTTTTTTTTGCGAAGGAACCTGAAATGAACGTGCGCATTGCTCAAATGTTTTATGTTATTTATTCGAGGTACAATTCCAGGTTTTTGAAAAAAAAGTGTATACTTCTAGAACTACAACGCCTTAAGTTTATTAGAGATATATCATTTCTTTTATTTAAAAATATTTCGACCTATGTAGAAGTCTAATTGTTTTAATGCTTGTTCTTTTCGTCCTTTTTGAAGCTAACATTTTTATTCCCGGCGTATAACTCGCACTCTCAAATTTCAATCTTACTTTTTGAGTCAAAAAGTGCGTGCTTTACGCCACATTTTACAGTACTTAGTTTTCAATATCTGTCTCATTTTCTTTCGCGTTTTTTTCTGATAATCATATGTACTCTACCGTTACCTTCGATGAGCAGTCTTTTGATCACTGCAGAAATCCGAAAGTTATCTAGTCTTTTATAAAGTTATCTAGATTGAAATACGAGGGTTATATATACTGAAATTTTTGAGATATTCTTAGGTTTTTAAAGTTATACTTACAAAATTTTAGAGTGTTCAAAGTGTCCTTCAGCATCAATGCACTTTTGTATACGAATTTTTCACATTTTAAATGCCTGAAACCATGCATTTTTGGAATTGATGAAAAAAACGCTTTATAGTCACATCAATGTCTTTTTCTGAATGAAAAAGACGTCCACGTAAGTTCTTTTTTATATTAATAAATAACCAAAAGTCACACATAGCTAGATCCGGAGAATAAGGTGGATGTTCTATCACTTCAATTTGTTTTTACTTAAGAAACTCAGCTGTTAATCCGGCTGTATGGGAAGATGCACTGTTATGGTGAAGCATTAGTCACTAAACATTAATTTTTGGAAAATTTCTGGAAGACATTTAGTGGTATACCAGTTTGCTGTTACTGTTTTCTGTCCTTTCAACTTGATGGCTTTGATCAATCCCGTACTTCTGAAGAAAACGGCATACATTACTTTTTTCATTGCTCGTTGGCTCTTAACCATTGTTGCCATGGGATCATTTTCAAAGACCCATACTTTGCTTTCTTGAAGTGTTGGAATGTTATAAAACGGCATGATAAAACGGTATTTCATCATCCATTACAATTTTAGAAACGACGCTGTGGCCACCATTATTTGGCAATTTAAGAGATTTTTTACTGATTCTGACACGTTCCTCTTTTTCGTGCCCAAGTAGATTATAGGTGAACCCAAAAACAAACTACTTTTTTCATATGTAATTCTTCATGAATAATTTTGTATATGGCTGCGAATCCAAATTTAAGTTCCTTTTGTATCATTTGGTAGGTACACAGCGATTATCATCCATTAACATTTTTCGTATGGCAGACATATTATCCGGGATTACTGCCGGCCGTGGCCTTCCTGCATGTTCTTCATCCTGAAGAGAATTGTGACCACTGCAGAATTCTTTAAACCATCTGAATACAGTAGCACGACATGGAGATTCCTCACCAAATGCTAATTGCAGCCATTGAAAGCATTCCTCTTGATTTAATCCAGCTTTAAAATCATAGAAAATCATATCACGATAATATTCACGCGTCAACTCCATTTTTCTTTCTGTCTAAAATTTATTCTACGTTAAGCAACTTGAAGGAAGTCAGTAAAAAGTCGTCTCCGGTGTTAAAATACTTTGTACTTTCATACTAAACTGTTAATTTTATTTTAACTTCTTGTATGCGGGTGTGTATCTCAAAAATTTCAGTGTCACCCTCGTAACAAAACTGTCAAGTTTTTCCGAGAGAATATCATCCTAGTGTTTTTGAATTCAAGTTGTTTTATCCCCGGACAGTGTACCGACTTTTGGTAACCCGTACGGCAAAAAATAAGATCCTTACAGATATTTGCTGCGGGTCAGTTCCATTTATAGTAAAAACAGGTTACAAACTTTGGGTAACAAATAAATAAAAAAAAGATTTAGTTAAATAGTCATTTTTGTATTTATTATTTAGTGGATTACTCAAACTATATTTCAAAGATTTACCTCTGAAATGCCAATTCAAAGGAAATAGTTAGAAGAAATAAATATTATAAGCGGACCATATGCTCTGAAATAGAAAATGCTAAGAGTGAGGATAGAATATATGATCCACTGAGCAATGAAGAAGAGAACACTGTGAATACGCGTAGGAGATGAAAAAGAATGAGATTGTTCTATAGTTCCGAAAACTAATGAGAAGAGATAAAGAACAACAATCAAAATATTGAAAACTGTTTGGCAACAAATGCAAGTAGGTTATGAACCTGCAAAAAGAGTTCTCTTTTAACACAACTTTCAGAGAAATATATCAGGGTCAGCGGAAGTACGCAGGGTCAGAGAAATTTAAGACCAAGGTAGACCAAGGAAGCGTTTTACTATGAAGAGCAAAGGCAGCGTTTCTCAAATTGTGGGGTGTGATAGGGGGGGTGTGATAACCGTACAAGAGAGGCGAGAGTATATCATAAAATCGAAAACAAAAGATTATTTTAAAAAATTATTAATTTACTGAAAGGAAACAAATTAAAATACATTCCGACATAATGAAACATTAAAACGCACATTACACAGATACAATACACTTATAAATGCATCAGCACTCTGCACAATGTATTCATAATTAATTTAACAGTACTAAGTTAAGTACAAGTTTAATAATTACCAGTGACCCAATGGGTATGTCATAAAATTATATACAAAATTTCATGCTTATCTTGATAATTAGTGCTTTTTATAAGTAAAGTCGTGTTACAGCTTTACGTCAAAGTATATTATTATTAAGTTCAATATATTGTTATTATTTGGAGGGGGGCGCGATGAAAATTATGATTGAAAATTGGGTCGCAAGTATAGAAAGTTTGAAAATCCCTGAAGTAAGAAGTGACTTTTCGATAAAATGTAAGAACTGCGTTGGATGTCAAAACATTTCATTTTAATTTGAATAACGAAGTAAAGGTCTGTTGAAAAAGTTTCCCTCCTTAAATTTTCCCGCGCACCTAGTACAGATTGAAAAGTGGCGCCACTGTGCCAGTTGGAAGTGACAATTTAAAGCACATGCTTGAATTTTTTCCCCTTCGTTCCAGTGAACACACTCGTTTCCTTGCAGGCAGTTGAGTGAGGTGCTGTAATAGGTGTTCGTCGATTTTTAAATTCTCTTAAGATCTGAACGACTTGAGCAGGCGCACCGCATCAAACTTTTTGTCAAAAGCTTGGGGATTTTCTAAGCGAAACAATTCGTAAGTGTCAGCAAGTGTTGGGAAATGACGACGAGGGAATCACGCAAAGTTATAGGTGTTTAACCAATTCAGAAGTGGTCGCACGTCGGTAGAAAATTATCAGCTTTCTGGGACGCCACAAACCACTCCAACTGTACTTGTTGTTGAAAAGGTGGAAAATCTGATAGTAAAAGATTGTTATTTGATCACACAAGAGACTTCTGAATAAATTGAGATCAGTACAAGTTGTCCACATACAATTTTGTGTAATAGTGCGCAAAGTGGGTGCGAAATTCGCTTCAAAATTTCTGTCGGTGGAACAATAGGAACTCTGTTTTGCGGTTGCACGTGACCTACTGAACACTATCAACGCTGAACTTTCGACAAATGGCTATTCCTGGAAATGAAAATGCAATTGAAAGGACTCCGCTTTCTGACAAGAAAGGAGATAATGCTCAACGCGACGGTTGAGTTGAACACCACTCCAAAAGAGCCTTTTAGAAGTGTTTCGGCAGAAGAAATGTTGGACTAAGTATGGTAAAGCGCAAGGGACCTACTTTGAATTTGATTAGGAAACCAATCCCGCAAAGTAACTAAGATATTTTTTCTGGTCAAAGATTGGATACTTTTTGAACAGACCTTTTATATGTAAATTACCGAAATTCTATTACTCTTTCTTTTACACAAGTCATCAGATGCTTGTAATTTAATCTACGAAAAAAAAGATTCCTCATTAAAGAAAGTGGAACATTAAAATGTACCTTAACAAAATACACTACTGGCCATTTAAATTGCTACACCAGGAAGAAATGCAGATAACAAATGATATTTATTGGACATGTATATTATACTAGAAATAACAAGTGATTAAATTTTCAAGAAATTTGGGTACATAGATCCTGACAAAAAAAATCAATACCAAAACCAACCACCTCTGGCAGGAATAACTCGGGCCTGGGCATTGAGTCAAACAGAGATTGGATCGCATGTACAGGTACAGATGACCATGCAGCTTCAACACGATACCACAGCTCATCAACTGTAGTGACTGGCGTATGGTGACGAGCCAGTCACTCGGCAACCATTGACTAGACATTTTCTATTGATGAAGGATCTGGTGAACGGCAGGCCAGGCCAACAGAAGAACATTTTCTGTATCAAGGAAGGTCCATACAATAACCCGGCAACATGAGGTTGTACATTATTCTGCTTAAACGTTGGGTTTCGCAGGACTCGAATAAAGTTTAGAGCCACGGGTCGTAACACAACAGAAATGTAACGTGCACTGTTTAATGTGCCGTCAATGCAAACAAAAGGTGACCAAGATGAGTATTCAATCAGCACCCCATACCATCATGGCAGGTGTTGGGCCAGTATGATTATAACGAATGCACACTGCCAATGTGCGTTCACCACGATGCCATTCAATCCGGATGTGACATCTTGATGCTGTAAGCAGAACCTGGATTAATCTGAACAAATGCCGTCTCGCCATTCGTGCACCAGGTTCGTCGTTGATCATCCAATTGAAGACGCTACTGTCTGTGATACAGCGTCAAAGGCAGCCGCAGCCATGGTCTCCGAGCTGAGAGTTCATGTTGCAGCAAACATCATCGAACTGTTCTTGCACACATTTATTGTCGTACAAACGACCCCGATTCTCAACTCAGGGCTCGTGACGTGGCTGCAAGATCCATTAAGACCATGCGGGTAACATGCCTGTCTTCTAGGTTACTAGTGATAGGTTCCGTTGAGATCCAGCACGGCCGGCGTTCCGTATTACCGTCCTGAACCCATCGATTCCATATTCTGCTAACAGTCACTGAATCTCGACCGAATCGAGCAGCAATACTGTGATACGATAAACCGCAATCTCGGTACGTCACAATTCGACATTTATCAAAGTCAGAAACGTGTTGGCACGCATTTCTGCTTCTTACACGAGGCATCACAACAACTTTTCACCAGGTAACAACATTCAAATGCAATTCGTGTATGAGAAACTGGCTGAACAATTTACTCATTTAAACACATTGTAGGTGTCACCACCGGAGCCTGCTTTGTCTGAATGCGCTGAAAATCTAATCATTTGCATATCACAGCAACTTCTTCCTGTCACTTAAATTTCACGTCTGTAGCACGTCGCCTTCTTGGTGTAGCAAATTTAATGACCAGTAGTGTAACTGAACACTAAATAAACGTTCTAAAACTTTAGGCATATATAGACGAAGGTGGTTCTATGAATCATAAAGATCAAGGAAGATCAAAGAAATTGCCTTTTCTATTCATTTTGGAGAAATAATTTATTTTATGTATTTGTAGGCCATTTTATATGAGGAAAAAACCTAGATAGTATAGAAATTGTGTTTTTTTTTTTTGTATTTTATATTTTACTCTTTTTTTATTTTGTTTTAAAATTAACGATATTATATTTGGGATATGTTTAAAACTAAACGATATTGTTTTTGTATTTTGGTCCTTAAGATTGCATTAATATCATATAATAATTTAAAAAGTGAATTTTTATTTAGTTATATTTGGGGAGGAGTAGTTGTAACAAATTTTTTTTTTTTCTCATTTTTGTGATTTTATTTTTGGGGTATATGGGTAAACAAGTAGAAAAAAATGGCTTATTTAGGTAAGGCACAAAAAGGAGGATTTTGGTTTTTGGGGCAGGGGGCTGAATTTTAAAGTGGGGGATAATATGAAAATTGCAGATTTAGTAAACAAAATTACCACCCCCCAGATTATGATGAGGAGTTTGAAAAATCTCCCTCACAATTATAGTAGAGGATAGAAAACTTCGGGAAAAAAGGAAAGGGTTAAAAACAACAGGAATTTGAAAAGAAAAGGGAAAAAGGCTTGCCCCGGGGCGAATTTCAGTTTGGGAAAAATTTCGGGTTTGAGAATGAAAAAACCCCCAAAGGGGGTTTAAATAGTACACCTGAGGCTAAAATTAGCATCTATGAGTTAAGGAAAAATTGTACCCAAATTTTTAAAATGAAAGATGAGGGCATAGTTTTGTTTTTTACCTTATTCGGGGCGACAGGCAAAAAAGAGTTAGCATCGATAAAAAACGGGTATCGGCTCTTTTTTGGGGCTTATGCCAAGTGAAATTAACCCAAATTTAAAAAGGGTCTTGAATCGAGGAAAAAATTTGGGCGACTATGATTATATTTAAAAGGGCTTTGCTGGGAAAAGTTTCCAAACTTTAGTGCAGAATTTTTCGGGAGAAGTTTGTAAAACATCAGGGAATCCCGCTCAATATTGGCGTGGTTTTGTTTTCCGAAATAACCAGCTATTTTTAAGAAATGGCAGGGGCGTAAATGTTTTGAGGGGTTGAAGAAACCGATTCAGATCAGTTGAAACGACGAGTCCCTGGTGACGTAAGAGAACGGGTTTTTCGACAACTGGGTTAAATTTGTTCCCAGGCGACCTTTGCTGAAAGCTAAATGAATACAAACGTGGGGGGCTAATGTAAGGGGAGCCCACTGGGGTGCGAGGGACGGGCCCACAAAAAAATAAGTTTGTCTCGGATAATAAGGGCGCTAGTCTGGGAACCAAAAAAATACACCATTCTTTTTGGGAAAACTAAATTAAGGGAAAAAGGGGGTCGAACACGGGAACAAGTAGGGTCTTAAACCCCAAATGTTTTATTTGTGAAAAATGTAGGGGCATTTGGCTCGAGGAAAAGCCCGGGGAAAAATAAAGGGGAAAGGGAACCAAAAACCCTTTTCCAAAAAAAACCCCGGAAAAGCTTTGGCCCCCCGAAAAATAACACAATTACTGCTAAAGGAACTGAACTAGAATTTATCAAAGAAGTGGTAATTGATAGTCTCAATACCAGTCTCCATTCCCATCAGCATAAAAATGGAATTGATGATCTTCGGTTAGTTGATATCAAATGTGGACAAATGTCCATAAAAGCAGTAATCGATACAGGAGCACAAATATCAGTCTTACGCGAAGACTTGATCGGTAAAGGTTGTGGAGAAGGTGAGGGAACTATCCAAATCATTTCGGCATTTGGTGAAAAGGAAATAGCTGCTCTTAAACTATTTAACTTAAAAATAGACGATGGAAAGCATGGATCGGTTCCAATCATGTGCGCTGTGTCCAAGAAACTCGTCAACGACATGTTGATTAGCGCCACCGCTTATGAGATTCTGTTAGAAAATGTTCAGTTATTTGATTTTGAAATCAGAGAGATTTTGAAAGCACCAAAGATAAAGATATAGAATTTAGAAAGGAAACAGAGAACGAGACTAGAATAAGAGAAGCAAGGCATAAAGAAGAGGAGCAGGCCAGACTCAAAGCTGAGGTGGAGGCCAGACTCGAGGCTGAGAACGAAACCAAGGCAGTGGAGGAAAGGCGGAGGATGAACGAAAGAGTAGCTTTGGAAGAAGAGATGAGATTGAAGAAAGAAAGATGGCTTGTGGAAGAGCAGATACGACATGTTCAAGAGGAACATAAAATGAGAATGAAAGAAGAACAGAAGTGCTTACCAGAAGAAAGATGTAAAAAGCAAACGAGGAGGTTCTTGTTTTTAAAAGTGAACAAGCCCAAATACTTAGTGTGGATCCAGATGCTGTAGCTCAAACCTGTCCTTGTTGGGAAAAAAAGGGTTTTTATCTATCAAATGTACCCCGATTTCGTCGGGGGATAAAGGACGAAGGAAATTTAAAAAGCCGAAATTTCCTAAAAAAAACCTTCAAAAAAATTAAAAAGCAGAATGTTAGTTACCAAATTGCAGCAAAAAATAAATTTTAAAAAACCCCCAAGAAAAAATTAAAATTTGTCCCCCAGTACGGGAAATTTTTAAAAGAGTGAAATATTCGAAGGAAAAAAGAGGAATGGGAAAAATTTGCGGGGAACTGCCGGGTTTTTAATCAAACAATTGGTTTTGGGGGAAGTTGGGGAAAATCATTACGAGAGAGAAGATAAAAAGAGAAACGAAGGTCAAGATGAGGAAACGAGTTAGACTTAAATCGAGAACACACGACAACATCTCCCGGGATTTTTGAATGATGTGTTATTTTTTTCTGGTAAAAGGGGAAACGAACTGGACATTTTTTTCCCCCCTTTTAAAGGAGCACTGAGATCGGACATTGTAGGGGGGGTAGAATCAATCCCCTTTTGGGGTTAAACATTGGGGCCGCGGAAAAGGAATTGGAAATAGGTATCGGACCGTTTCCTTGCCTTTGTCAGGGTTTCAGTACCCCAAAAAAGCCCCGGGCCGTTGGGGGGGATGCACGTTAAATCTGGGGAAGCTGAAACGCCCCTTCCGTTGGTGTGGTGTGGTAGTTAGGAGGGGGGGTGCCAGCTCGGGTGTCGTCCACGTCCTTGACCATGGTTCTTTCGTGGTTCCTCGCCAAAAGACCTCGTGCCGCTGAACAGTGCGACGTTAATATTCAATCAATCAGTCAATCATTGGGTTAAACATTGAAAATTCATGATGTAGCCTTATTTTTTGTTTTAAAAGTTGTATATGCATATATGTTTTTAAAATAAATTTTTTTAAATTGATAGGAAACCATCTATTATAGGGTTGATTTATGTATTTATTTTTGCGTTTATATGTATTCTCTTTGGGTTTTTTTTTTTGTGAAATTCTAATTCTATTATGTGGTCTTTTTTGGGTAATTAAAAATTTTTTTTATATGTTTTTAATAATTCCCCAACATACTTTTAATTAACCCCTTTAATGATCCATAAATAATCTTTTCATTCTTAGGTTTAAAATAAAATATTGTAATCTTAATCGTAATCGGTTAAACAAAATCTGATGTAATCGCTCTTTTTTTCTCTGCTGGCCGCCATCACGTAAGATTGAAAATACTTGCTGCTTTTTGTCTTTGTGTTGTGTCCTCCAAAATGCCGCTGTCTACTCAATGTGAAAATAGAACGTAATTGTGCTTTAATCTGCTGATGTGTGCTCATAATAAAGGAGGTAAAGCTCTATTCTGAAGATGTCATTACTAAATCAAAATTGATAATCTTCCACTCCGGCCAACTCTACTTCAATACATTACATATATATATATATGCCTCTCTGAGGAGTTATATTATCTGGGGCTCTGCACGCTAACCAGTTTTTAATTATTTCTCTCTGAATTGTATCCATGTATTTTATTTATTTCTTTTTGTCTATTTTCAGGCGCATCGTCTTTAGACGGATGCTTTTCCAATGGGGAAAAGAGTAATACTCCTCTAAATCACCATGTTGCCAGATCGGTCATCAAATAATCCCTTGGGGATTATTCAAAAGGGAAATCGTCAACCGCTCAAAACGAGCTGCGTGGCTTGGCAGAACTCGGTTAGATTTGGGATCCGCCCACCCAACTCATATAAAGTGTCTCGTTTTTGTGTTGTGGTGTATATGTTTTGAGTAATTGTTAAAACTAATAAATTTGTTTGGTTAAATCAGTGAGTGTTTCTTCAAATGATGCAAACTTTACACTACCTTTTAGTCTTACATCTGCTAATCTACGCCTACTGCTAATCTACACTTCTGATGGATGTCCATGTGTGTGTTTCATCTATGTGATGTGTTTTATCTCTGAAACTATAATATTTTTGTTCTTCTGTCATCAACAGATGGGGTGCACCTTTTTCGTCTATTTCCTGCTTTGTTTTTTATTAAATTTGTCTCCTGACATCTTAAACAAAACTTTCATTCTCCGGATGTAGTCACTCAACTACCCACCTGTTATGTAATTTTAACATAGGAAATATCATTTTCTTGTCATACATGTATCCAATCTACTCTTTTATTTCATGTCATTACATTTTGACTAAAATATCATGCTTGTCTTGGCCATAAAACAGTCCTGTGGATGGCAGTGGATGGCAATCTATTTTTGGGCATCTGGACTGATACAGTCCTCAATCCCATATCTTTAAGAGTCTTTGAAGTGGGGATTGACTTTCGTGGAATTACAGTCTGCGATGTAGCATGCAGGCTATTGGCTGCGGTGGTGGAATCCGGGAGAAGGGGCTTAAGGTAATCTTCAAGACGTGGAAGGTTCATACATGGCTGAGAAAACAGTCCTGACTTCAATGAATGAGGTAACCTGGCATTATGTAATAACAGAGTAAGAGCTTAAAACTATTTTCAGATGAATGAAACATCGATGTGAAGCTCTAATAAAGAACAAAGGCAACCTCAGTAAGCTCTGATAACTCACTGCTATCATTAGTATCTAATGTATATCGACAGTTTTTGCAGCATAACGTTTTTTGCATTGCAAGTATTTGAATTTTTTTTTGTATTGAATTTAGTATTAAATTCTCTTTAAAATGATATAAAATACTTTTAATTTTATGCAACGTAAAATTTTCTATATGTATACAAAATTAAAAAACATAACACTTTTAAAAAGTGTCTACAATTTTGGCCACCACTGTATATAATTCCTGTCATTAGTTGGGGAGGGGAACACTATTCAGGGGTCGGCAACCTTTTAGCTGTGGTATGCCAATCCATTCTACCTCAATATAATTCAGCGGGCCTCTTAGTAGGACATTTTTGTAGCAATTCGATTCCCTCAATAATACATGCAGAGTTAGAGTCAATATAATATAGATTAAAAGTTTTATTATGTTAAATTTGCATCATTTAAAGATATTTCTTGACAAAAATTAGATAAACACCATAAAATCTAACTACCGTAAAATCCGGCTATAAACTGCAACCTATACTTAAGGCTGTATTTTTTTAATTTTAGGTATATTCTTTAAAGCACCCCTTTTACAGAAAAATTTGAAATGTACCGTAAATTTTTATGTTTTGAAGTCAATATTTATTGGTGAATCATCCGACTCTCTTTTGAAAAAATAGTATACTTCTACAATTATACAACCCTTAAGAAGGAGGAGGGGGAGACTTAACAGCGCCGAGAGAAAACATTTGATTCCTTTTCCTTCGTGTATGTACGAGTGGACGATTATTAGAAAAATTAGAAAAATCGGAGACTTATTACTCTGTTCCAGTAATTTTCAATGATATAATTTGAATACGCTTGAGAAAGCGAGTAGTAAAGATGGGTCTGTAAAGTAAAACGAAGCGCCGATTTCAAGATCTAAATGATCAATTTGCAAAAGAAAATTAAAATCGTGCTGCAGCTAGGATCCGTATATATTTAAAAGCTCCATAAGGGAGTGGAAAAAAGAAATAATTAACATGCCAAAGAAGCAAATGCGCTTTACGTAAAGAGTAACGAAATGGTTATTCTAGAAGAAAGTTTCTCAACTGACCAAAACGTATATTTCCTTCTAAAATGAACAGTAATTTTCGTTAATTCGTCAAAAGAATGCCTTTCCGTTTATCCAAAGAAAGTTCATAAGGTAGTTATTTTTTTAAATAAACATTTTCTAGAAAATTAAATTTTTAATATTATTTTTGTAAAGCTCTCATTTTTATACTTGGCGTATAACCGCCAAATTGATTATTTTTGGTTAAAGTGCGTATGCCGAATTTACGGTATATTTCTTCAACAAAAATTTTAAAAAAATTAAAAGTGTACATATATTATTTATTTTTAAATATATTTATTAAAATAAAAGACAGTATGGACAATACATATCTTCTGAAGTTTGACAAGTGCAAATATTTTTGTTCAACTCTAGCCCATTTGATTGTTAACTTGCTTGGCTGTTTCTTCACTTTTGTTTGGTGAGTTTTTATTTCTCATTTCTAAAATTATGCATATTTTGTAATTTTCCTCTTAGCGAAATTTATTTTTGTATTTAAATTTTTAAATCTATTTCTTGTGATTTTTTGTGTTTGTTTGTGAATATGTCAATTGAAACAAATTAAACTGCGAATTCTTGATTATTGCTTCTATTATAATTTTGTGCGTGAATTAGTTATATTTTTAATTGGTTAATCTGTTGATAGGTATATTTTACACCGATATATTGAAAGTGGCAATAGCTTTAAAAACATCTACGTGATTTAGAGTTAATGATATCCATATTATTTGAGTATTTGCTATGATATTTGGTTTTTGAGTCTTATGATTCCAATTCCTTAAATTTATTTTCAAACTGTCTACTTTCTCAAAAGCTATTCTAAATTTTCGACCCATAAACAAAGTAGTTGGCATAAGAATTTCCACTTATCATGCTTTATATTTCTCGTTAATTTCATGGTGTTATATATAAATACTTCTTAGTATTTTGTTAAGTGCGGCCGTGTTAAGTATTAAGAAAGTTTGGAATAAGATTTTTGAAATAAATTTTACAAAATAGGAATGAAAACTCAGTAGCAGTAGATTGATATTAAATCGAGAATTTAGAAAAATATTGGCAAAGAAAATAAGGAAAATTCAGTATTTTGGAGTACTTGTATTTCTTTCTGTTAAATACAGGGTGTCCCAAAAATAGCACGCAAACTCTAAGCAGCCAGATTCCTCGATGGAAGTACATGAAAAATGCCCAAAGAACTGTACCTGTACGATTCAGTTTACAAGAAAAATATAACCCCCCCACAAGGTATGACGTCAGAGCCATATTAGACACATCAACAACAGTATTTGCACTTGTTTATGAAGGCAGATGTTCAATGTACCCGCAGTGCATATCGAAGCAGGCTTGAGTGCGCCGCAGAATGGATCAGTGCACTCGTCGCAGCAGTGCGGTGTCCACAAAAAGAACAAGTAGCATGCAAATGAGCAACTGAGTCTACATTGGCGCAGTCCCGACATCTCGACACTAAAATACCTTGAGATAGCTCCATTGCAAAAGCACTACAGTGGTATAAGATCTGACGATCATGCTGGCTATAGAACAGGATTTCTAATTCCAATCAAGTGACCGAGGTATGCCATTTCCAGCCAATTTTGTACAGTAGCACAAAAATGTGCCAAAGTTCCATCATGAACCATCATTCATTCGATTAACATGTCTTTTGATTTACCTTACTTATCTCGTAAACTGTAGATTTAACTTGAGAACAGTTCTTTGGGTGTTTTTCATGTACTTGCAATAAGAAATCTAGCTGTGCTACAGCTTGAGTGATATTTTTGCGACACTGTGTATATGCCATTACTGTAGTGCTATCGTTCTTTATTTTACAATTACCGTGAAGCTAACATCGAAAATTGTGGTTTTTGAAGATTATTTTTGATGTTAAAAATAGTAGGTTTAAAAGTGTTTGAATTTATTGTTCTTCGCATTGAACTGCCATAGAGTATACTTGTTAAAAAGATTATATGAATGCTAGAAAGTACAATGTACTACTTTGGGAAGGTGTCAACCGCGCGTTCGCTTGGTAGTTACGGAATCGCGGCTGGCTTTTCAGGATTTCGAGCCCTGATGTGTAAGTTAGAAGGACTTCAAACTCAAGTGCCGACTTCGCCACTTGAACGTTGCTCAAACTTATGTTGTCTATCTCGACCACTGATCAGGTTATTTAATTATTTTACAGACTATTTGTGAAGATGTTTTTAACTTATACACATATAGCGCTAGTGTTACTTTAGTGTAATGTTCATAAACAATTAAACTGACTAGTTCTGTAGGGTTCGTATGCTGATGAAATAAGTGGTAATTTAAAACTGGTATTTGTTAAGCAAAAAAAAAATAATTCAGCAGCCCGAAAGAGTTTGGTAAAGATCTTGGAATAAAAAAATTCTCAATTTTGAAATATACTTCTACCTTTTTATACACACTTGCTATACTTAAATCAAATTTGTTTTCACAGGTGTAATGGAATCCATTGATAGCACAAAAGCATCTTCTTGCTGTTGCAAAGGGGCATTTGTCTTTGTTGTAAAAGAAATCAATGTACACCTCAGTGTGGCTGCGGAAACAACTGTGAATGCAATAACATTCAAACCAGTGCATCCAGTTCAACATGTGTTTGTGGTGATAACTGTCAGTGCTGCAAGAATAACACTTCTAAGATATCTTCTGAATGTGTCTGTGGAAACAAGTGCCGATGCTGCAACAAACCATCATGCAAAATTTCAGTTTCCTGTGTCTGTGGAGACAAATGTCAATGCTGCGATAGCGTTGTTTGCAAGTCTTCTGCCTGCGTCTGTGGAGAACAATGCCAATGCTGCAGCAGCGAAGCTTGTAAATCGTCATCTAAATGCGTCTGTGGAGATAATTGCCAATGCTGAAAATCAACGTGCAAAATTTCAGTTTCCTGTGTTTGTGGTGACAAATGTCAATGCTGCGATAGAGTTGCTTGCAAATCTTCTGCTTGTGTTTGTGGAGAACAATGCCAGTGCTGCAGCAGCGAAGCTTGTAAATCGTCATCTAAATGCGTCTGTGGAGATAATTGCCAATGCTGTAAAAAATCAACGTGCAAAATTTCAGTTTCCTGTGTTTGTGGTGACAAATGTCAATGCTGCGATAGAGTTGCTTGCAAATCTTCTGCTTGTGTTGTGGAGAACAATGCCAGTGCTGCAGCAGCGAAGCTTGTAAGTCGTCATCTAAATGTGTCTGTGGGGAAAAATGCCAATGCTGCAAGAATTCTTCATGCAAAATTTCAGTTTCCTGTGTCTGTGGAGACAAATGTCAATGCTGCGATAGCGTTGCTTGCAAGTCTTCTGCCTGCGTTTGTGGAGAACAATGCCGATGTTGCAGCAGCGAAGCTTGTAAGTCGTCATCTAAATGCGTCTGTGGAGATAATTGCCAATGCTGCAAAAATCAACGTGCAAAATTTCAGTTTCCTGTGTCTGTGGAGACAAATGCCAATGCTGCGATAGCGTTGCTTGCAAGTCGTCATCTAAATGCGTCTGTGGAGATAATTGCCAATGCTGTAAAAATCAACGTGCAAAATTTCAGTTTCCTGTGTTTGGGTGACAAATGTCAATGCTGCGATAGAGTTGCTTGCAAATCTTCTGCTTGTGTTTGTGGAGAACAATGCCAGTGCTGCAGCAACGAAGCTGGTAAGTCGTCATCTAAATGTGTCTGTGGGGAAAAATGCCAATGCTGCAAGAATTCTTCATGCAAAATTTCAGTTTCCTGTGTCTGTGGTGACAAATGTCAATGCTGCGATAGCGTTGCTTGCAAGTCTTCTGCCTGCGTCTGTGGAGAACAATGCCAGTGCTGCAGCAGCGAAGGTTGTAAGTCGTCATCCAAATGTGTCTGTGGGGAAAATGCCAATGCTGCAAGAATTCTTCATGCAAAATTTCAGTTTCCTGTGTATGTGGAGACAAATGTCAGTGCTGCGATAGCGTTACTTGCAAGTCTTCTGCTTGTGTTTGTGGAAAGCAATGCCAGTGCTGCAGCAACGAAGCTTGTAAGTTGTCATCTAAATGCGTCTGTGGAGAAAAATGCCAATGCTGTAAAAAATCAACGTGTCACATTTCAGTTTCCTGTGTTTGCAGTGATAAATGCAAGTGTTGTGGTAGCAAAGTCTGCAAAATTACAGTCGTATGTTCCTGTGGAGCCAAATGTGGTGAATGCTGTAAAACCACAAGATGCAAAGCTTCATCTTCATGAGTTGGCGGAAATAAATCTTGATGCTCTTGAAATATACGCAGTTAATGGCCTTAGACTTAAGCCTCCATAACGAAATAAATCTTGCCAGAGAAATGATTAATATATTTTAAATACACGTTTGGAAAATTTCTTTTTCAACGATATTCATATGGAAGTCGATGACTTTTATATATATAAAAGCAATAAATTAAATTCTGTAGAAACTTATATATAAAAGCATAGTGTATGTGTGTGTAATATGATTTTAGATATTCAATTCACAATTAGAGGAAATGACCCGTTTGATATGTTGCTGCATGCTAATTGATAAATATTGCATGGAATAACTGATTGCATATAATAATTCTTCCAATTGTGCTATTGGAAGTGCTATAAAAATTTAATTTTCTTAATTTCTTATTAAATGGTTTAAAATATAATAAATTTATAATGCACTGTCTGTAAATAAATCAAAGCAATAAAATGTGTGCAATTTTCTTTTAAAATCTGTTTCTACTATTGACATTTTAAACATTCACAATTGCTTTAATAAATTCATTAGTTATTTCGAATTTTCTATTCCATGTAAAATGTTATTCTCGAAAATAAATTGCTTAGATCAGCGAAAAGGGGTGGGGAGGAAAATCTTAATTTTGCGTAATATCTCCCAGCCACCCCATTCCAAGGTTCTTTAAAAAAATGGATAGTACATTGTTTTTATTCTGTTTGCATCTCGAGTAAATTAACAGATTTGGGTATAAACGCAAATAATAAGAAAAACATGAAAATTAATTCCTGAATTTAACAAATAAATAACATTTATAATGAGATACGACACGGAAAGCGTAGCAGGTACGCCTCCCATCCGGTATAGTGGTTAATGAAGCTGTCTCCTGTGTCGTAAGGGCCTGGGTTCGAATCCCGGAGAAAACATGGATGTTGGAAAATGAATCGTGCCTTCATGTCATGTGGGCACTCTAAATAAACGTCTATCCACATGTTATCTCATAACTTTAAGAGAAGATAGGCGGGTGGCCCTTGACCAGCCCTAAGGTTTTCTTCCTCAAAATTGGGATAGAACCGAGCAAAATCGTAGTGTCACCTGCATGGTGCTCAAAGCTGCTGCTAACGACAGTCGCGTGCATCTTAGCCCTTTACCACGATGAACCTGACACTGTTGGTGAGTGAGTGGATATTAACGTAGCACTCTTCAGCTACACGAGGGATTTTGGCGACGGACCATGTAATTTTAAACCATGGTCAAGTGACATGGACGACATCTGAGCTGGCACCCCCTCTCTCCTAACTGCCACACCACATCAAAGGGGGGACGTTTTGAGCTCTCGACAGATTTAACGTGCATCTTTCCCTTACACGGCGGGTCTTTAGTGGTACTGGGCTCGAACTTGTGTGTGACAAGGCCATCCATGATCCGATACCTTGACCACTCGGCTACCGCGGCCACGTGACACTGTTAGACATGTAGCATTAGAGACAACAACAAATAAAGATTATACTCCTTTACATTTAAGGGGATGGTGGACCTTCACACACACACAATGTCAAATTTAGGTCAAAACTGCGATTGTGATTTTGTATACTAATAATATTCCTTATATTTCATTAGAATAATTCTCTGTCAAAGAATTTTGTCCTTTTGATCAATAATTATTGAATTATGTTTTTATTTTATTCAAATAAGTGTTTAAAATGCAATTTTCTCAGTTCGTAAATTTTCCCTTTTCATTGTTACGTAAAATGCTCCTTGCGTTTCAAATTACATATCTCTTTTAAATTTTCACTACTTATGAAAGATGACATAATTCATAAATGTGTGTATTATTTTTTAAAATTATTTAACGGATCTTATTTTGTGTTGCCTTGAATACCTTGAATGGGTGATAATTGATGAAATATTTAATGTAGTATAGAAAATTTATCTTTTTTTTTTATAAAATTTTATTCTGAGTTTAAAATCCATGCACAGATATATTTTGTTGTAGCTCATCTATACATATAGAACAAAAATTATGTAGATAATTTAAAAACTAATGAGCAAGGACCATTTTTAAAAATAGTTTAAAAATTAAATTTTTTTAAAAAAAAAATCAGTTTATGATAGCTTTTTTAAAAAATATATATATATTTAAATTCTGAAATATCATAACCATTTACATACTGATTCCATTTTCAGCTTATTAAGGTATCCGACTACGTTCGGAACCGTGATTTTAAAAAAGCGCATAAATGGATAATTTTCATGATATTTAGTGTCACTTAGATTAGAATACATGCATAAAATTGTTTTAAGGACATTTTGACAAAAAAAATTATTTAAATAAAATATTTCGGCAAAAAATTAACTTAGAATAACCTTTTTTCAAAATGTTCTCCTTTTATAAAAAATGCTTCTAAAATAGTAATATTTTGTTGTGTGTGTGTGCTTATATAAAGTAAAGACTTCTCCAGAGAGTCTGAACTATTTTTTTTCAAAATTTCACATTATTTTCAGAGTTACAACCCATTGAAATAATTACCAGCGGGTTTTTTTTGAAAATTTCTCCCCTCCGTTGTCGCAAAGCATGTATAAACCCACTTCTAAGTTATATATTTCAAAAATTCTAGTTGAGCCTCTGTACAGAGGTCTGAGCTATATACAGGCAAAATATTATTATAATAGAAGCATTTTTCACAAAAGGAGAATATTTTGAAAATGGGTCATTCTATGTTCATTTTTTGTCAAAATATTGTACTTCAATAATTTTTTATTGTAATACTATTCTTAAAACAATTCTATATACATTTTCTAATCGAAGTGACACTAAATATCATAAATATTATCCATTTATATGCTTTTGCAAAATCACGGTTCCGAACGTAGTCGGATACCTTAAGCTAACAATTTAAGAAATTAGTTTTACTGGTCCACCGTCCCCTTCAAACATTTCGAATTCTCGTTTACAATATTGGAACTAACACAATTATTCTTTATCGGGATTTTACATTCTGGTTCATTATTTAACAATAATTACACAGCACACCTCTGAGGATAAATTATAGTTCATTCAAAATGATTCATTAAATGAGCACTCATTCAAAATATCTTGCGTTAACATTATTTATCAATCTCATACTTGCAACACAGGTGAATTAAAAAGTCAAATTGTATTGACCATTCAGAGTGCTGATCTTGCAATGCTTCATAGAACGTGGGTAGAAATCTCGTAAAGTCTCGATATTCTGCGTGATATATTTTTTACTGAATTCGTACTCAGTGTAGTATCATGGCGTACGCCCCCGCAAGGCTCGCATCATGGGCGGAGACAGGGGTCTAAGCCTATCTTGTTACGGCAGTGTTTCTCAAAGTGTGGGGCGCACCCCCTAGGGGGGCTTGATAACTCTGCGAGGGTGGCGCGAGCATATTGAAAAATTCGAAAACAAAAGATTATTTAAAGAAAATATATTTATTTTATTAAAAGCAAACAAAATACTTTCTGTCCTAATAAAAAATAAAATTAATATTTACTCTGCTATATAATACACTTATAAATGTATCAGTACTGCATAATGTATTTTATATAATTAATTTAACAGTACTAAGTTAAGAAAAAATTTAATTACCAGTGACCCAATTGGCTTTTCACATTTAATTATTTACAAAAATTAAAACTTTTCTTGATAATTTGTACTGTTTATAAATAATTCCTTTTAACTGCCGATTAAAAGTTGCGCGATTCGCTCCACAATACCACCGTTTTCCTCGAAGAGAGCGTGTGATGTATTGGGGGAAGAAAGGAATAAATAAGAGGAAAAATCCTCTAATATAAGTAAATCCTTCACAACCACGATTTAAGTCCTTTTATTGCATTCCAAATCCTTCGGAATAATTTTATGGATAGCAATGCACAGAAAAAATCGTACTTTGGAAAGACGTATATATACGTCCGGGGAATTTAATGCACAGGTTGAGTAAGACGTATATATACGTCAGTGGCATTTAAGAGGATAAATTCGTATTGTAGTTTTAGCGTCAAAGTATAGTATTATTGAATTAAATGTATTGTTATTTGTGTGTAAGGGGGGCGCGATGTGAAAATTATGATTGAATATTGGGTCGCAAATATTGAAAGTCTTAGAAGTACTGTGCTATGGTATTGCAATCCAGTGTAAGATTCGGCTTGGGGCCCAAAACCTGACTTTGCAGAGAGGGTGGGTTCTAACATTCTCCATTGCGCCACTAACTCAGTGGTAGGTTTCTCTAAGACTTGATTGGAATCTTGTGACCTCTCTTGCCGCGACCGAGAGGTCGTAGGTGCAAGAGAGTTTGGAGAAGAAGCAGACATGGTCTTAAAACTAAAATAATTTTTTCATTTCTAATATTTTATGAATTACTTATAACTTTATTGCTGAACCCTAGGAGCAATCTTAAATCCTAATTGTTTATCTAACTTTTGAGATTATTTAAAAAGACTTAACTGAAGCCGGAGTTTCTTATACCAGTCCTTCTCGAACCACGATAGCTCAGTACAGTTCCACTGCTATTTCCTTCCACAACCCAGGTGGAATCTAAGATGAATATTAATTTCAGGTTGCTCGACTTCCTAGTCGCAATACATTTTCTATTATTCCGAGATTTCACTATTAACCTCACACATCCCAATGTCAGGGTTTAAATAGCATTTACATTTGCATGAAATGAAGTCATCTCTACGCAAAGCGGTTTTTAAACTAAAATCACAGTTAAAGAATAGTAGTTAGGATCAGTAGAAGTACCGCGTTACAACCTCTTTCTCCAAACACTGCAGATGAACCCTAAAACTTAGCTGAGTTGAGTTTGGTGTTTTATGGCGCAAGAGCCAGTTTTGGCTATACTGCGCCAAACATTCATAGGTCTGTGGTCTGGACGGGAAAAGAAGAAAAGAAGAAACACCCTAAAACTTAGCAGAAACACTTTCAGGCACTTTCTTCTTTTTTAACGAAGTAAAATGAAAAACCCTGCTTACACCTAGCTTTGCTTCAAATGAATTTACATCAAAGCTTCTCAATATTGTCGATCCAATATTCAACCGAACTTTTCATCGCACCCCCCTTCCTCCATACAATAACAATGTATTAAATTCAATAAGGCTATAACTTGACGCTAAAGCTACAATACGACTTGAACCTCTCAAATGCCACCGGCGCATATGAATGTCTCGAACAGCCAAAGCATTAATTGCCACGGACATATATATACGTCTGTCTGTGCCCTGCTATCCATAAATTTATTCCGTCGGCTTTCTAATGCAACAATAGAACCTTAACAGTGTTTTTGCGAAGGATTTACTTATTTCTCAGAGGATTTGCTTATATTCATTCCTTTTCTTCTCACCCAACCCATACATCACATATGCAGGCTTTCGTGGAAAATAGTGGTATTGGGGAGCGAGTACCGAAACTTCGAATCGGTAGTGGAAGGGATCAATTATAAACCGTACCAATTATCAAGATAAATGTCAATTTTTATGACAAGCCCCTGGGGTCAGCTGCTAATTCTTAAACTTGTTCCATATTTAGTATTGTTAATTAATCATAAAATGCATTGTGCAGTACTGATATATTTATAAATGTATTATATCAGTGTAAATGGGTATTTTATTTTTCATTACGTCAGAATGTAATTTGTTTATTTTCAGGAAATCAAATTTTTTTTTAAATATTTTTTTTTCGACTTTTAAATAGGCTTTCGCCCCCATTTGTAGAATTATCACGCCCCCCTAAGGGGACGCAACCCATAGTTTGAGAAACGCTGCTTTGCATTCTTTCAAATTTCATGCAATATTTCCCCCTTTTTTTACAAATAATTCATGCAATTTCTGAATGTATTAGTACGTTTCTCAAACTGTGGGGCGCACCCTGGGGGTGACAACTCTACAAGGGGCGCGAGCATATAGAAAAGTCAAAAACAAAAGATTATTTGAAAAAATTATTAATTTATGAAAAGTAAGCAAACAAAATACGTTCTGACACAATAAAAAATAAAACACACATTTGCACTGATATATTGCATTTATAATTGTATCAGTGCTATACAATGCATTTTAAAATTAATTTAACAATACTGTTAAGAACATGTTTAATAACTACCAGTGACCCCATGGGGGTTTCTCATATATAAAATTATAAAGAAAAATTATCACTTATCTTGGTAATTTGTACGGTTTAGAATTAAATTCTTAATTGCCAATTAAAAGTTACGCGATTGTATTGGGGTGGAGGAAGGAATAAAGAAGCAAATAGTCTGAAATAAGTAAATCCTTCGCAAATCATTGTCAAGGTCCTTTTATTGCATTACAAAGCCTTCGGAATAATTTTATGGACATCAGTGCATAGAAAAGACCGTACTTCGGAAAGACGTATATATACGTGCGGGGAAATTAACGCTTTGGCTGAGCAAGACGTTTATATACGTCAGTGCCACTTAAGAGGTTAAAATTCGTATCGTAGTTTTAGCATCAAAGTATAGTATTACACAATAAGAATACATTGTTATTGTATGAAAGGGCGCGATGAAAATTATGATTGAATATTGGGTCGCGAATATTGAAACTTTAAAAGAAGCACTGTATTAGTTACAAACATCATCTCCAGTGACGTAACGTACATCCCTGCAATCCACACATCTCAGGAGGCCCCAGGGTTCTAAGGTGCCCAAAGCCTGACTGACACCAAGTCGCGAATTTTTTGTAAGATCTCACTTGGACCCCAAACCTGACTTTGCAGGGGGGCCCTAACATTTTCCGTTATGCCACTGATCACGTCAAATCACCTCGACTCAAATCCTGTAAGGTTATGGCCATGAACTCGTGATCAAAGTATAGCGTGTTCGAGTTATCGTGACGCTGAAGACCCATCGTGTAGAGCAGGGATGGCGAACCAATGGCACCCGACACAATATTTTGGGCACGTCACCAATCAAAGCGGTTTGCATTTTAGTTCAAAATAACAACTTTCACCACGAAGTATTAGATGTACATGAGAAACCAGAAGAATTAAAAGTTGTTGAAGAATTTATTTTCCATTATTGATTCTTCAATCAAGGATTTTCGGCGAGAGTTTCTCCGTTCAAAGAATTATACGAAAATCTCAAATTTGTTTTGTATCCTGATGTGACTTCATTTGATAAACTGAACTTGTCCCAATTCGCCTAGGTTGCAAATTGTAAAATTTTTGAAATCAAACTGATTGATTTCCAATCCTGTTATCTTGTTGATATGGATTCAAAAATTTATTTAAACAAGAAAAAATTGGAATTGATTGAAACACAGAAATATTAACAAGCCATATAAGTAAAAATACCAATAACGAAATTTTGAAGGAATGGATCTGAATTCGATTCCAGACACATTTAACTGTTTGAAGAATCTGATCGTGCTAACCTATGCCTACGAGTCATTATATTTTCAGAGATGAAAATAACATAATAGACTCGTTTAGAAACCGTTTGGTTGGTTGATTGATTAAATATTAACGTCCCTCTGTTCAGCTACACGAGGGTTTTTGGCGACGGACCACGTAATTTTAGAAACCGTTTGAAAAATGACTCCAAATCAGCATTCATTCTGCTAAAAGTAACATCTTACAATCCTAATATAAGCTATTTGTCATCTAATCTGCAACAACAGTAGTCACACTAATGTTACTTTAATTTGAATTACACGTATAGCTAAAACATTTACTATTATACAGTGCAAAATGTATGTTTTTGTAGTAAATAAAGAGTTTTCCGTTGTTATTTAGCTTTTAGTATGCCAAAAGTATTTGACGGCACGTGTGTACCTCATTAAACATTTCTTTAGAAAAAATGGCACGTTCACCCATAAAGGTTGGCCACCCCTGATATAAAGGGAGTCGAGGCGCGTTAAATCTGACGATGCTCAATGTCCTTGCATTGGTGCGGTAGTTAGGAGATAGGGGTGCCATTTCCAGTGTCGCCCTCGTCACTTGACCGGAGCTTAAACAAAAGAAATCCGTCGCTAATTGACCTTGCGTTGCCTTATAATGAACGTTAATAAAAGGACGTTGTGTCCTTTCGGGTCTAGCAATAACAGAATTCTATTTTGCAAAACTATTCTTATTACCTTGAAAAAATTTACATTTTCGTACTATGATACGTGCTTCATATGGTTTTTATTGATTTTAACAAATTGATTCTTCTTCCTATATCTGTGATATTTCTCTTTGTATATTTAAGCACATATTTAAAATTTAAGTAATATTGATAAAAACTTCTAGAAATTTTTTTGTGTAAATAATAGTCTTACGAAAAAAAGAAACCGTAATTTTGCCTTCATTTCATTGCTGTAGTGAGAATTACGAAACTTTTGTATATTTATATTGAAATAAAGATCAGTTGCAGAAAAATTTTGAGCAATTGTTATACTCTCGCTCACAAATAGAAATGGGATTAATCAAAAGTATCAACATCTGATGCAATGAGGCTATTTTTTGAAAGAATTTTATGGTAAAGTTAAAAGGCATGGTAAGGAATATAATATTCAAAATAATAATAACTTTTTTTTTGTCTTAGAAATTTTGTGCTAGAAGAATATTGATATTTTAAAAAAATATTGAAATTTATTCGATAAATTAGTTATTTTAAAATATGTATAAATGTTTTTTCATTGTTCATTTCACTTTTTTAGTAAATATGGCTCTCAATATACATTCGGGAAATGTATACAATATAAACAACAACAACAAAAAACTGTTATTAAACATCATTATAAAAAAATTTCCCATATTCTTATAGTTGACTTAAAAGCGAATAGATGGCGCCACAAATCAATTATATTTTTTTTTCAATATTTTTACCTTTTTTTTATAAATGTGCAAAAGAAATACTTGAGTTTTAACGATATCATATTTCTTTTCTTATTTCCCGTCCATAAAAGGATTGTAAAAATGCTGGGCATGATGTTTAGTTTAATTTATTAATCATTTTAAGTATAAAAAAAAATCAAACAAAATTTTTTCAAGGGAAATATTTTAATTCGAAAAACAAACGCGAAGAAATTTTATAACTATTATTTTAAGTTTCCAGTAATTTTGAAACATATTTTTAAGCAAACCGAAACTTAATTTATGCATTACATTTTGAAATTTTTGATGAAATATCAAAGTCTTGTATTGTTTTTACCTTTTTTCTTTTTAAAAATTTTTTTTGTCTCATTTTTAAACCATATTCAATGTCAATTTTTCGTTGTCACCTTAGTTTAATTATTACGAAATACATAAATTTGTTACAAAATAATTGTTTTGTTATTTAAAAACTAATTTTATGTCTCCTACTTCTTTAACAGTCCCTCCACCCCTTTTTATACTTTTTTAGCCCTTGCAATACCGATTAAATGTTACTTGATTCGCACCCCAGCGCCCGTGTTTTTCACAAAGACATGCGTTTGCAGTGTATTGGAGTGAAAAGAAGCGGTAAAAATAAGTAAATTTCGCTCTAAAATAAGTAAATCCCCCCTTCGCAAATACTGTCAAGGTCATTCTATTTCATTCCAAAACTTCCGGAATAATTTACCTTACAGCAGCGCAAAGAAAAGGATCGTGTTTCGGAAAGACGTATATATACGTCCGGGGAACTTAACGTACCCCTTGAGTGAGACATGGTGACCGCATTAGCCTAGTAAGCAAAGTAACGGACTCGTGACCGACGTGTCATGAGTTCGAGCCTGGTGCTGCTGAAGGCCCGCCGTGCAGGGGAGCGATGCACATTATACCTGTTTACTGCTCAAATGTCTTCCGGTTGGTGTGGTGTAGTAGTTAGGAGAGGGGTACCAACTCAGGTGTCGTCCTCGTCACTTGACCATGGTTCAGAATTACTAAGTCCTTCGCCAAAAGCCCTTGTTTAGCTGAACAGTGCGATGTTAATATTCACTCACTCACTCAATCACTGAGTGAGACGTACATATACTCCAGCGGCAGATAAAGAATTAATGAAATTTTCACCGTTTTTCTGTTTTGAATTAAAAATTATAAGATAGGAGGGGAAAAAATTCAAATTTTATTTAGATCCAAACAGTTATAGATCCCTTAAGAAAACAGATTTAATAAAAGATACCTCTGTCTATATATCTCTCATTGCATGCAGCCTCTTAATAACTTTTAAATTGGAATCTGATATGTGCAGCATATATGAAATGCGCTTCTTATGTAAATTTGCTTACAATATTTAAGTTTTACTTGTACAAACAAAGGATTTCTAATATCTGTCTGTCAATATTTATATTTTATAGGGCTGATTCTCTATGTGTGTGCGTACATTAAACCCTTAACTGATACCGGCGTATATATCTGTCTCGCTAAATCGGTGCGTTAAGGAACCCGAACGTATACATACGTCTTTCCGAAACAAGATTTTTTTCTTTGCTCTGCCATCAATGAAACCATCCGAATTCTTTACAATGCAATAAAATGACATTGGCAGTGTTGCCACAGGTTTTACTTATTTCAGAGGAAAATTTGCGTATTTATGCCTTTTCTCCCCATTCCTTCTCAATGCACCGCATACGCTTATGTGAAAAATGGGGGCCCTGGTAGGCGAATCTCTTAACTTCTAATAGCCAGTTAAGGGGCCTTCACCTTACATTAAAAAACATAAATTCAACTTTGACGCTATTTTCAAACGAAAAAGTACCTCAATTTCGGTATGTATATTCATTAATATTCGAGGCACAAAAATTTATGCATAATGCAATGTTTTAAAATATAGAAATGTTGTTATCCTTCTGACGATCCCATAGGAAAAAAATTCGATGGTGTGAGATCTGGCGAACGTGTTGGCCATCAAACCAGAGCCCCACGTCCGATCCAGCAGCCTGTGAGTATGCTGTATTTAACCAATAACGTCAGGAGCGCAGAAATGCACCAGAGCCCCATCATATATATCATCATCCATTCATTACCATTTACCGTATTTTTCTCGAAAGCTACGGATGGTACATATTCAGTTCATTAGGCCTTTTTTATATACTCCCAACGAGAAATTTGGATGTGCTGAGTTTGTCGGCTATTTCGGGGACACCCCACATAATGGAGCTTTACAAATTTTATTAGAACGTATGAAATTATGACGATTTTCTTCTCATGAATTTACTTTGCCAACATTTCACATATTTACATGTATCACAACAATATCCCACAAAATAGCCCCAAAATACCGAAGAATTCTACGCTATGAGACTTTTCCTCTTGGTGGGACTACTAAAACATGTAATTGGGTAACCACAAGCTGTTTTGTACATACAAGTAAAATAGTCCCCACGCAATCTGCAGGATCGTCTTAAGGCATAAGCGAACTGGACCCGCGCCCATGGCCTCGGCTGCAATAGTGACCTCTTGTCTCGTTCTCGACACAACCTCAATAAAATCATTATTCGAATTAATTTCAACGGTCTAATTTTATTTCCGGTTGTATTCACTAAGAAACTGGGAATTTCGGATGATATGTCAACTGGCTACATGTGATGACCGGTGTCCACGTATAGGCCTAAGCCTTCTACTATACACCATCATTACGAGCCAGTTTGTACGATTGTAAGTCATGCACATTTATTTGCTATGGGTTATTGTTTGTAAGAGTATTTGACAACTTATGCTATGTACTGTCTACTTTTAAGGGTCATAGGCCTACATTTGTGTAGAGGCCCAGAGACTAATTTTGAGTAGGGGCCCAGGGCCTACATTTGAGTAGAGGCTACGTCCTACAAGAAGCCTTAAGACGTCGATGCTAGAAAAAAAACATTTTACAGTAAAACATTTTTTTCAGCAGAATGGATAACTGGCTTCGAAATAGTTCAGAATCAATACTTTTAAAGTGAAATAATTTCCATACAATTTTTTACTCTATATTTTAAAACCCAGCGAAATTATTTCTAAATTTTATAACCAAATTAAAATGCTGCATAATTTAGAAATTACATTTTCATTCCTGTGAAAATCAATAGAAATCTTTAATTCGGTTTTTAGCAAATACAAGCTTAAAATTTTTTTTCTTCTTTTTTTTACATGTATTAATGCATTATGAATATCTGAATGTATTAATAATGTTATGGTCTTTTAAGAGAAAATAAGGAATACAAATTAATATAAAAGCCTCCAATTTTTCTTGAAGGGGGTTCACCCATGTGATGGCTTGTTTTTCAAGCATTTGTAAGGAATTATTTCGACAATCAGTAAAAAGATAGAACTTTAAGTTTTTTTTTATATCATTTATTTGTGTGTATTTTAAGAGTATGTATAAAATTGTTTTCGCCAAAATATCCAATAGAACGTGAGTTATACAGTGCTCTGAACACACATCCCTCGGGAAAAAAATGGACGTTCACTTCCTCCACAATTCCGGCTGAATAGCTTATCTGAAATTAAAAAAAAAAATTAAAACAGCATTTTAATCTGTAAAGTTAAATATACCGGATGGACTATACTTAATTGAAAATACCAAAAATTGGATTTTTTGTAGACCTCTGAAGAAAAAGCTTCAAATTTCATGGGTTTTTTTTGTTATAAAAAATAGAAATATTGAGAATTTTTTAGAATGATCGTGATCTATTCCGTACGTCTATATGTGATGAGTCTACCCTATCAATTTGAAGTCGTTCGGTCCAAACAGTTCTTGAGATATGATGGAGGAAAGTTTGAAAAACACAGTTTTGAGAAAAACGCGTTTAAAAATTCAAGTCTGGTTAAAACTATGAAAATCTTAATTTTTATGCTCCTTTAGGTTACCTTAAATTTATTTTAAAAGTAAAAATAAATATTGTTGTACACCTTAAAACGAGCAACTTAGTGCGCAATTTTAGCCATTTTAGCTTAGATTTTCAAATACAATAATACCTCGACTTAAGTGAACTCAGAGTAACGCGATTTTCAAATCACGTTGATTCGTCTTTTGTTTGAGCGCTACACTACTAGACTACTCATTCCCAGCTTCAAATATATGTAGTAGTGCCCCTCCCCTCTCCTAACGACCACACCACATCAAAGGGAGGACGTTTCAGCTCTCGACAGATTTAACGTGCATCGCAGCCCTACACGGCTGGTCTTTAGTGGTACTGAGCTCGAACTCATAACATGCCTGCCATGATCCGATAACTTGATCACTGGGCTACCGCAGCCCTTTGCAAGAGAGAGAGAGAGAGAGAATTTGCAACCTAAAATTTTTAAAAGCTATTCTTGCTTAAATTTAGATTTTAACACCAACTGTGTTGGTATAATGTTCCGTTTTCTTCGTTATATGTGTTGTTTTCCACAAATCTAAAAAGGTGCATTTTCCATTAGAAAACTATTTAGTTTTGGAAAACATTGTGCTAACTAACTAGTATAGAACTATTTCGTGGAACCCAAGATAATAAACAATATACAATCGAACCTGTTTTTATGCGGTCTTTTTTTTTTTTTATGCGATTTCCTTTTTGTGTGATTTTTTTATGTGCGATATTTTTTAATGCGGTGTATGAATTACAAAGGCTTTGGCGCCACTGCAATGTTTTCTATTTATTTACTAGTGGCGTAACGGAGAATGTTAGAACCCCCTCCCCCATGAAAGTAAGGTTTCGCCTATAATATTTTATAAATTGGGTAAATACGTATTTAGCGTTATTCAAGCCTTGCGCTCCTAGAGTCCTCCCCTCCCCATCCCATGACAGGACTCAATGGCACGAAACTCCACTGCAATATTTTTTATCTGTTACCAGTGGTGTAACGGAGAATGTTAGGACCCCACCTCCTACCCCTGAAAGTCAGGTTTTGCCTTTAATATTTTCTAAATTGGGTAAATACGTATTTAGCGTAAGTCAGCCCCCCGTGACGCGGGGGTGTACGTTACGCCACTGAAATGTAGACACTTCAAGACGCTCTGTTCATTTTGTTATAAACAGTTTCCCGACAATGCCTCAGTTGCTTTCTCTCAACGATCAACAGCCCGCGCTTGATTGAAGACGAAACTTTAGCCAACAGTGACATTATCAATTTGATAGAATTATGAGGACAAGAAGCCAGTTTCTTTGAGAGTGGATAAAAATATGCAGGGATCCAGCTTTCCAACAAATTGGAAAATAGATTCCAGTTAAGAATTCCAGAAAGGACTTCAATCATGTATAGCTGGTTATCGTGACATTTACAAGCAACTGACCACCCGTACTTCGTCACAAAAACTTATGTCTTACTTTATGTTGCCAAAAAATAAATCAATTGAAATTGCACCTTCAAGTGACGAAAGCGATTTTGAACTTATTCATAACGGGACTTGAGATTACGATGAGTAGCGATGAATTATGTATGTGCATTTTAAAGACTTATCCGTATGTACAATGAGAAACTATATGTTTTTAAAATGCTTCCATGTGTAATATTTAATTATTATTTTTGTTATGTAAGTACTCTTACATAAATTTCGTAAATAATTGGCATATTTTATAAATGCGGCTTTTTTTATGCGGTCCCTATTCACACCGCATAAAAAAAGTTTTTTGTAGCATTTCCACGAATTAGTTTGTTATATGAAAGAATTTATGAAATTTTTGAATATTTTTTTGTGCGATTTTTTTATGCGGTCCCTATTTACTGCACAAAAACAGGTTCAACTGTAATATTCACAATCTTGTAAAGAATATATATATCAAGATAAAACGCGTTTTTTAATATTCTTTTATTATATTATAATAAAAGTTTAAAAAGTGTTGCAAAAAATAAAGTTATTATATATAAGTAAAATTTTCAGTTTGAATGAATAGGAGGGATGAGCATTGTTGTTGTAACAAATGCCACCTGATCGGCAAAGACCAGATCAAGGCCCACGAAATTCATCATGGCAGAGGGCTAAGTGACGCCTGTCGTTAGCCGTAGTTTTCAGCACCGAACATGTGAAAGAAGGATTTAGCTCGGTTTCACAACAATTTCGAGGGAGGTCAGGGACCTCCCACCTCTCTTCCTCCAAACTCACGAGAGGACTTGCGGATCGACGGCTATTTAAAGAACCCCCATGTCGCGAAGGCACTATACATTTACAAACATCCATGTCTTCGCCGGGATTCGAACCCAGACCCAACGGCACAGCAGTCAACGTCGCTAACCACTATACCGGATGGATGAGCTTTAGATACCTGCAACGAACTTCATAGAGAAAGTGAAACCATTTTGCGTACATATTTATTTCTTCTAGATTTTTTTATTGTGGCTCGTGGAACCCCTGGATAAGCCTTGTGGAACCCCGGGGCTCCGTGGAACACAGTTTGAAGACCACTGTTGTAAAGTAATGCTAGATACTCAACAGAGATTAACGTTTCGTGGAGGCTATCGAATGTTCTGAAATCTAACTTATGGAGACAATTTGGAGATGTTTTGAGAAATAAAGCTTAAATTGAGGGTTATAATATCACAATTATACAACAGGCCTGACAACAAAAATCCAAACTAGAAAAAATGTGTGTATCGATAGTAATAACATAATTTGGTAAATGCAAAATTATAATCGAAATCATTGGAAACATCCGATATTACATAACCTTGCTTTGCTATTTCAAAAGTATTATTTCTAAAAAATTCTCGAATAAGGACAGCAATAGTTGTTAATCTTTTTAAAAAATATTTTCAAATAATCGAAAATATATAAATAATATGCAATAGATACGCAAATTTAATAGCCTTCTCATTTTTTTATTGGGAAACAATACGTTGTATGATGTAAACTCTCAAACACTAATACCAAATGTTTCCAAAATTATGAATTTTGTATGTTAAAGAAAAACCAGTGTAGAATATTATAATATTATTTTCAGAAACTTTATAAAGTAGGTCACACACATAAGATTGATTGAATATTAACGTCGCACTGTTCAGCTGCACGAGGGCTTTAAGTAGGTCATAAGAAAAAAGCCTCTATATTCTTATATTCTTTTACATTTTTGTTTCTGATGACATGGCATTGAATTCGGTAATGAAAAATATCTAGAATTTATTAAATCCCTTAAATTTTTAACTTTTCGTCACGATTAAAAAGTAGAAAAAAAAATTCGAATGTAGTACAGTAGAAATTTTATTGCCATTGAAAATTTATTTGATAAAAGTTTATTTTATAAACACCTAATTTAGTTATTTAACTTATATTATAACTTTACATATTCCTTTTCTGACTGACGAATTCCAATAACTGAGTTCTAAGATTCGAGCGATTTGTAGCGACTTTTACCTTCCGCTTTTATAGGTGCTGGCTTCAGTACAGGTTTAACCCAAAGGGTGAAGTACTCTTTACAAGCTCGACACAAACTTTTTGTTTTATTTATGGTTTTTACTTTTGAAAATAACAACATCTCCTTTTGCACTAGAGCGTTTTTGCAAAATTCCAGCGTTTTTACGGAACATGGCTGCTTCAATGTTCGTTTGCATTAAACTGTACTTTGGCCATAAAAATGACTAGACAACTATTTAAATCAAACTTTCCATGTTTTTACATTTTGAAATTCCATTTTGACAGCTACGGGGACAATTTTCGAAGAACTAGAGTTTCAATATTTTTACAATAGATTAATTTTGACAGTTTTGCAATTTCTAGAAATTTCGAATAAATACTAAGCATTTAAAAAAAAAAATGCACTTCAAATAAAACAAGAGCCCTTTCAAGCACTTCTGATTTTTGGAGCTGGAACATAGTGTTTTCAACAACTTTTGAAATAATATCAGGTTTTGCTGGGACACTCGAACAAATTCAATAAGAGGCGGTTTTAACATGGACATTCATTCCAGTTTCGAAAAAGGAACATGATCAAAACAAATAAACCGATGCATTCAAAGCGAAACCATTTGCTGCACGGGGCCGAGAAACTGGGGGCTGGCAGAGGCGACACTTCGTACAAAAACAATGGGTGGAACCTGCGCTGGGCTGAAATTCGCGCATCAGGGTAAACCTTCAATGGAACACTTAAAGCGCGTTTCATTTAAAAAGCGGCATAAATTAACCTGTTTTTCACCGGCGAAGGTACTTTGGCATACGAACCATTTTTGTTTTTGGCAAACCGTATTCAGCCGCACCTCTCTCTTCGCCGACACTACCACTTTCCACCTTTAACTTCTTCTTCGTGATTTCATCGACTTCAAGCCGGCGGAAACTTGCTTTCAAATTTTGATAGGCACCAACATTCAGCTCTGGCTATTTCATTACCCCGGACATCCACGATCTTTTCTGCCGCTTCCACAAAATTTCTTCAGCTTCCAGATAATAAAAACACTGAGGTGTTTTGAAATTTATTTATTTCCAGAGGTTTTTCTTACTGAAATTTCTAACATACATACTATTCCATAAAACGAGTTTCATGAAAAATTGCTTGATTTAGCTGGTGCTTAACTTTTAAATGTCATTTTCTCATTCGTTATTATAATGATACAAACTAATTAAGAACACTGACATAGAACTTTTATACGTTTTTACTAACAGAAAACTGCGAGGGATAACGACATTGTAAACATTCGCTTTAGCAAATTTTAACATACATCGAACAGATACTGATACATTTATATGTAATGATATAACGATACAAGATGTGTATTTTAGTTTTTATTATGTCAGAATGTTTTTGTGTTCGTTTTCTTTCAGTAAATTAATAATCTTTTTAAAATAATATTTTGTTTTCGACTTTTCAATATGTTCGCGCTAACGACATAGAGTTATCACGTCCCTTTAAGTTATCCGACTACGTTCGGAACCGTGATTTTGCAAAAGCATATAAATGGATAATATTTATGGTATTTAGTGTCACTTAGATTAGAAAATGTATATAAAATGGTTTTAAGAATAGTATTACAATAAAAAATTATTTAAGTATAATATTTCGACAAAAAATGAACATAGAATGACTAATTTTCAAAATATTCTCCTTTTGTGAAAATTACTTCTATTATAATAATATTCGCCTGTATATGGCTCAGACCTCTGTACAGAGGCTCAACTAGAATTTTTCAAATATATAACTTAGAAGTGGGTTTATCCATATTTTACGACAACAGAGAAAAATGTCAAAAAAAAAAGCCGATAATTATTTCAAATGGTTGGTTCTGAAAATAATATGTTTTTTCAAAAATCATAGTTGCCCGTACGGGGTCTGAGCTATAATATACAGGCAAAATAGAGAACATTTTGAAAAAAGGTTATTCTAAGTTCATTTTTTGCCGAAATATTGTATTTAAATTTCTGTCAAAATGTCCTTAAAACGATTTTATACATGTATTCTAATCTAAGTGACACTAAATATCATGCATTATCCATTTATATTTTAAAATCTGTTCCAAGTGTCGGATAATAACAACAAATAAATGTAAACAGTAAACAAATAAACAAATAATAAAAAATAACAAATAATAAACAAATAATATCAAATAACAATAACAGTAAACAAATAAATACAGTGAAATGCATTTAATGCGAAAACGTTTAAGGCGAAATATTGGATAACACTAAATAATATAGCCGCCCCGATAAACTTCTATGTAATTTCTTGCTTTTTTTTCTCTGAGCACAAAACGAAAATCGCTTAACATGGAAAGATGGAGAAGGAGAATATTGCAATTGAGTCGACACTTAATGAAATGTTTGTTAAAGTTCCTATATTACTTGACTATTCTACTGTATCATCGAAAGAATTCGCTGCAGTAGATGATGATAATGTATATAAAACCCCAATTATGGCAGATAAAGACATTTTTGGAGTTTGTTCGAAGCTCAAAAAATATCGCTATTACAGATTCCGACGACGAATATGAAATGAATAATGCAGCTCCTGTTCCCATGTCTTCCGAAATGGGGAACATTATGAAAAGTATGCGTAGTTATTTAGACGCTTGTTCCAATGGTAAAATGAATAACAAAATAGACCACATCGGACAATTTGTTGATAATATTGTTACGTAGATCCGAGGGTTCGGGGATTTTATGCAAAACAATCACAAAAAAAATAAACAGTTCTTATTTATTATCAAAAATCCAATCCTCTAAATACAGGATTCAGCAGCAATATTCACAGAGTAAATATCCGAAGGTCTTCACACCTTCAATAGCAATCAAACACAATAACCGTGTTTAAAATACACGGTAAAGATTATTACAAGCACAGCCGAGCTAATCACAGTCAAAAAAATCCCCACTACTCACTGGTTTAATCCCGACTCCTGCCTCCCCGGGGACATCTTATTATAGGCGTGACAGAAACTTCCAGAAATATAGCCGCTCGTGACATTAGTGGAGAGATCCACTACTTTCTAGAAGATTCCAGAGGGTTCCGAACTCACCAACCTGGTCACCAATGAAACCAAAATGGTCGCCGAAGTCGCCGCCAACTTGGTCGCCAAAAATGATTCCTACTTGGCTCTAGCGCCAAGATTTCGCCAAATTCTTATTGAATCGCCATTATAAAGTATGGGGCGGCATTGCTTGTGAATGGTACAATTCTAAGATGAAGTAAACATAACATAGAGTAATATAAATGCATTAAACACTCAAATACAAATTATTTACACTATTTACACAAAATTCATAACAATATGATGCTAAAAAGACAATGCAAAGAAAAATATCAGATAATATTTGACAAACTCAATAAAAGTATTGGTTTTTAAAAAAAAAACTTGTGTGTGTGTGTGAAAATTTTCTATATTTAATTTCATTAAATTCTAATAATGTTTTTTGTTTCATTGATTTTTATTAAATGTATGCATATATTCATACCTGAGTAACTAAAATGTACTCTAATAAACTTAATTTTGTTGAATATATGTTTCTTTTTTGGTTTATCCATTAACACGAAATAATATTTCAGTTTCCTCAGTTTCGTGTTAAACGATTTTCATTGCATGCATTTTTATTACCGAATACATAACGCACTCATTCTAATGAAGCATTTCAATTTTCAGGTTTGAACGGATTACAGACGGAAAGAAACAGTCTCAAATTATCAACAGAATAATCGTTAAGAATTCAAAAGGATTCTTCAGAGATCAAGCTTTTTGATTACATTGCATTTATCTTCTGTGGCACGCACTGAGTGAGATGAACTTTTCTAATTAAAAGAAAAACACTGCTCATACAATATGGAATTCCCCAGAACTTTAAAAGTGTCCGTAACAGACAGTCCATTTTTTGAGATAAAAGAAACGGCAATCAACACAGTCATATCCGGACCAGATTACTCATTGCTAAACGTTCTGGCTGAAAAACTGAACTTCAATTACACATTGCATTTACCGAGAGATAATGGAAGGTATGGTATTCCGGACGAGCACGGAAACTGGACGGGGGTCACAGGGATGGTTGCAAGGGGTGAAGTGGACATGGCTGTGATATATTTGATAATGACCGAACAAAGAGCAGAAGTGGTAGACTTTATCTTTCCACATAGTATAATGGACAAGACATTCGCAACCGATATTCCCGGCCCGATGCCAAAATACGCGGAATTTATATCTCCATTTAAACTCGAAATCTGGTTAGCCATTTTCTTTTTATTCGTAGTTCCAAAGCTTTTTCAACAGATGGCATTCCTCAGAAAATTCATTCCAAACATTCTTTCAGAACTGTGGATTAGCGCAGAAAGTCCCGGGAAATCGAGGAATTTTCTGAAACATCGAATTTTTAAAGGATTCTTTTTGATAGCGGAGAATTTTTTGAAGTACTTTTACGCATCAAAACTTTTATCCTTTCTTACTATTCAACGGAGGCAGAAAGGTATTCGGAACATCGAAGCCTTAGCCACAGCTGTAGAGAATGGTCAATACAGGTGCCTTGTACCCCAGGGTAGCATAGACTTGGAATTTTTTCTAACCAGTGACAAAGAAAGATATAGAAGCATTGGAAAGGCAATCAGACGCAACAAGTGGTTTTTTGAAGGGAATCATTTCAAATACAAGACATTGGACAGTAATGTAGCTATTACTGGAGCGCGATTGCCACTTAGGGTACTGTTTGGGAAACATCCTTTCTCAACCGTGTTTCCTCTCAGACGATTCTTTTGGAATTTGGAACGTTGGCATTATGGTTAAGAAAGGTTTTTGTTGCAAGAGTAGACTAAATGAGATGATCTTACGAATCATTAATGCAGGTTTGTATGAAAAGTTTATGAGGGACGAAATGTTTCGATCTCAGTTACGCTTATTTCAAAAATTTTCTCCTGAAGAAGCTGTTAGGCCTTTAATGGTATACGATCTTTCGGGTATTTTCCTTACTCTAAGTATACTGCTTTTACTGTCAATCGCATTATTTCTATTGGAGCTCTGTTGCCATAATCGCAATCTTCAAAAAAGTAGAACAACAACGGCCAGAGATTGAAATCACTATTTTTTTTGGTTTTAATAAATCACACTCATTATAGAATTACGTGATAGAGCACATATTAAAATGTCAGATAAATCTACAAATTTTTGTATGAAATTCGATTATATCAACAAAAATATGGATTTCATCGGATTTTTCTTAAGGTATCTGACTACGTTCGGAATCGTGATTTTGCAAACGTGCATAAATGGATAATTTTCATTATACTTAGTGTCACTTAGGTTAGAATACATGTATACAATTGTTTTAAGGACATTTTGACAAAAAAAATTTATTTAAATACAATATTTTGGCAAAAAATTTACTTAGAAATTAATCTTTTTTCCAAATGTTCTCCTTTTGTGAAAAATGCTTTTGTTATAATAATATTTTGCCTGTATATAGCTCAGACCTCTGCACAGAGGCTCAACTAGAATTTTTGAAAAATTCACATTATTTTAAGAGTTACCACCAATTGAAATAATTATTGGCGTTTTTTCTTAAAATTGCTCCCTTCTGCTGTAAAATATGGATAAACGCACTTCTAAGTTATATATTTTGAAAATTCTAGTTGAGGCTCTGTACAGAGGTCACGAAGTATATATGAGCAAAATATTATTATAATAAACATTTTTCACAAAACATTTAAAGATTATTCTAAGTTAATTTTGCCAAAATATTTATTAAATAATTTTTTGTCAAAATTCCTAAAACTGTTTTGTACATTTCTAATCTAAATGACACTAAAAATTTTGAAATTTCCATTTATCGCTTTAAAATCACGGTTCCGAACGTAGTCGGATACCTTAAAGCGCCTCAGATGAAATTTTCACTCAGTCAGTTTATTGTTTACTGAATAAATATAGATTTAAATAGTTTCATTGAGTCCACTGAAATAACTTTTGCAAACTGCACAGTTTTGAAAATAAATATAGCATATTTTCAAAGTCTTATGAAGAACAATTTGCCCCATTGAAGTAAAACTGTTATCGCTCTTGCCATAATAACTGTAACTCACTGTCTCAAGCAGCAGAAGCGCCCTCTAGAGATCACTCAATTTTAGTACAGGCCAAGTGAGGGAAAAGTATGGTCACTATTAAAAGCCGTTCGTGTTCTCTGTCCTAACCCTAAATTAATAAATACAGAGAAATACGTTAATCTCGAAAGCGCTTAAGATGAAATATCGGTTAACGCGAAATAACACAATGGTGCCGACAAACTAGCATGAATTTTCATGGATTTTTTTTTCCTTAACATGGAAAGAAAATCACATAAAAAAAAGATTTCTCTTCTGGGAATAAAAAAAAAAAAAAAAGGAAAACAAACATCAGCAGGGCATGCGAGATTTTAGAGGGTGTGAAATGAAAAAGATGTGGTTTTACATGTTTCTTAGTAAAGAGGCTAACTTGGCTTTGAAATACCTGCCTCGGCTGTATTGCCGGGACGATAATGTTCTATTGCAGGCAGTGCTGTTGAGGCAATAATATTTGCTCCTGATGAAGGCGGTGTTAAAAAGCTGGGGGGGAACAGATGCTGGTAAGGTTTTGGAAGTCCCGGGGGGGCGGATGCTGGTAAAGCTATTGGTTGGAACTTTGGAGTTAGATCATGTTTTGCGTTGGTTGTTCTCTGTCTCTCGAAATTTCCCAGGTATTTTTTTGGGAAATACGTCCCCCCAGAAAGTGACACGTGATGTATATCACTTCTGTTCGGATTTTGTGAAACCATTCTTTATTGGTCAGCCCCCTTCGCGCGGTTATTTTTGAAACCGGCGGCTGGCGTGGGAACCGTGGCATCTTACTGTCGGCTAATCAAGGGAGTCAGTGTTGATTTCCCCCTAGGACATCAGCCCCGGGGTTTGCCCACCCTGGGATATTTTCTCACGAGAAACTACTTGACCGTTGAAACGTCAAAAGAAAAAACGTCAAGACCGTTGAAATGGGTCTTTGGTGAATACCGCCGCATACCTTTGGAACAGCCCGTCCATTTTCTTTTTTTACTTTCACCCCCCATCCCTACAAATACACCTCATCGTCCCCTTTTTTTTTTTTTCTGCTAAAAATAAATAAAATTTTTTTAAAAATTTTTATTTAATGGGTTAAAATCCCTTTTGGAAAGATTCATTCGCTTAAAATAATGTTTCCAAAATTTCAAAAAACCAAAAAATTTTTTTAAAATTGATTTAAAAAGAAATTTTAAAAATTTTGATGTTTTTTTAATGTTTTAAAAAAGGCCAGAAAATCCTGTGGGAAAAAAAACCCCCCCATATTTTTTGAATAACATGTTTTTTTTTTTGCAATATCCTTTAACAGGGAAATTTTTTTTAATACAAAAAAAATATTTCAGCCCCCCTCATTTTTCATTTAATCCTTTCCCCCTACAACCCATTCTGATTTATTGAAATTTTTTTTCCATGCAATTTTTTTTTTTTTTTTGAATCACTACTTTAAAAAATTAAAAGGGATATCCCATAAAAAAAATACTCAACTTTGAGAAATTTAATCCGTTAGAGCTATTTAAATTTGAAAGAATCCCAACTGAAAAAATTTTAAATTTATATTATTTATAAAATAAATTTTCAAAAAAAAATTTTTCCTAAGGTCTAAAAAAAAAAAAAAAACTTTTAACTTTTAATTTTAATTTTTTTTTCGGAAAAAAAATAACGGTTTTCGCAATCCGCTGAAAACGCAATTTCTGCTATAAAACTATTCACTTTCCCCCCTTAAATTTTTCCCTCACAAATCCTGCTGCCATATATCATGAAAGTGTGGATTTAAAAGGGCATCCTGCTAGGTATCGCCCAGGTATTCGAAAAAATGGTTTATTCTTTTGTAATTTTTTAAAAATGAGTGGATTTCTTAAAAATTCCGTCGGTGAAAAAAAGATTAAACGATTTTCACTGTAATTGTTACACTAAATAAGGGTATTTATTGAACCCAATTACGAATCTATCACTTTTAGTTTAATCCTTAACGTCTTATCTTCTACAGCTTTATTTTTGTTGGTAGGCTACTATAATATATTTATTCACATATACAGGAAAGATTCTATATCATGGGTAATCGACCTTTTATTTCGCCAGGCTACTACACACAAATGACAACTATTTCGCATGGGCCGTAACATGAGGATTAATGGGGTGTTGACACTAAAATATCAAGGTCATTTAAAATGTGGAAAACTGATCAAAATATTCAAACTCATAATTTTGGATTTTATTTTAAAACTATATTAAACTCTATAAAACTCTACTAACAAAAAAGTAGGTTTTATGCATTATTTCCCCAGTTACGGGGTAGTTTCGATTTCCTTCTATCAGTGATCCCGACCTCTTTGTTTATATTCTACTGTCATTAAAACAAGGCTACCATTTTTTCTTTTGATAAAGCCTCACGTATTTATTTATCCGTTATTAATTTATCAAGTGTACGATTGTAGGAAAAGTTTTTATTTTATTTCAAATTTATTAAAATACTTTTTGATTTCACTGAAAAAAAAAACACCCCCAACAAATAACTGAATTTATTAAAAAGTCAATCAGAAGCACTTAAAAGGGATCCGACCACGTTCCCGGGAAACCCTGATTTTTTAAAAAAGTATAAATGGATAATATTTATATATTTTGGGACCCTTTGATTAGAAAATTATATAAAATTTTTTAAGAATAGTAAAATAAAAAAAGGGATTTAAAAATTCAATAATTTTTTACAAAAAAGAACATAGAATACCCCTTTTTTTAAAAAATTTTCCTTTTTTTTAAAAATGTTTTTATTATAATAATATTTTGTCCTGTATATAGCTCAGATCTCTGTACAGAGGCTCAACTAGAATTTTTGAAATATATAACTTAGAAGAGGGTTTATCCATGTTTTACGACAACAGCGGGGGAAAATTTTAAGAAAAAAAACACCGATAATTGTTTTTATTGGTTGTAACTCTGAAAATAATGTGAATTTTTCAAAAATCATAGTTGAGCCTCTGTACAGAGGACTGAGTATATACGACAACATATTAATATAATAAGCATTGATTCCTAAAGGAGAACATTTTGAAAAAGGCTATTCTAAGTTAATTTTGCCGAAATATGAATTTAAATAAATTTTTTGTCAAGGACTTTAAAACAATTTTATCAGTGTATTCAATCTAAGTGACACTAATATCATGAAAACTATCCATTTATGCGCTTTAAAAATCACGGTTCCTAACATCAGTCGAATAAAAACTACAGAACAATTTCTGTACCAATTCATATGCTTATCCTGACAATTTTCGTATGTTTATCAATATATATAATGTCACAAATTTTTTTGGCTGGTTTTATCACCTCTGCATTTTATGACAATACCATCTACAAAATATTTTGTTGCTGTTGCAAGATTTTTTTTAAGAAAAGCCCATTTATCTCGTCTTGAAAGAGATCCTCAAGAAAAGAAGCATTGAAAAATGTGTGCTTGGAGATTTAGTGACGAGCAAAATGACATTTTTTTCAATATAACATTTTCACTACAAATCAAACAAGTGTTTGATCTATATTTGCTTTCTGTGTGAAATAGTCAAAATTCAATCGTCTTGAAACAACATATATTCTTTAGATATTTTTCGCTTGGAAGACATGAGATTAACTAAAAGTTAGTTTCAGCCATAAAACGATCGCTGTTTCACTGTTATTTCTGTAGCTGAACAGTGCGACGTTAATATTCAATCAATCAATCACTGTTATTTGTTATCACTAACCGTTAAAATTACAAAAAGAAAAAAAAAGTTATCTCGCTATTCGTATCAGTACAACCTCGATAGCAAAATTGATATATTTGATTTGATAGAATTTCTCGTTGAATTTTAATACATCTCTAGGTAATTTAATTTGATAGTACAACGGGCCATGACCGGGCCACTCAGAAACGTCCGCTGGGTCGCAGGTTCTACAACCTTTGATAATAAAGTTTGGTAAATAGTCCGTAAAATTAACGTAAATGAAATGTTAACGAAAGTTACATTACTGTCCTTTGAAATAGTCTCCTCTCATAACTGTGCACCCCTAAGATCTGCTATACAAATCCTGGAAACTTTGCAAGAAGTCTTCTTTTGGGATGGAGTTCAAAAGCCTCGTCAAGTTTCGTTGGATGTTAAAAATACAGTCATTATCGATAACTCGTTTTTCTACAAATTACTATGTACTTTCATGCATTTTTTCAATTCCTACTATTAGCTCGCACTGTCTATATATATATATTATGTATTTATATATTTGTATATGTATTTATTTATCTTGGTGGAATTTTCAATCGTTAATAAAATACATTTCTAAAGCGCTGATGAGCTGAAATTTTATATACAGGACCATTTTAGATGTTAAGTACAAGTAATTTAATTATAAGTAATAAAGATTAATTGATTAAAATCTAATTATTTAAAAGATTACAAAATACGAAGCCACGTTGGCGACTTAGCGACCCTTTTGGCGACTCGTGCCAAAACTTGAAAAGGTTTTTTCTCTCACGTGTTAAAGCATTCAGTTGGATGAAATTAAAAGGACATTAAGATACTTTAATGAAAAATTTAAAAAATAATTACATAAATTTTTGATTCTGTCCCATGTATATACATATTTAATTATTTAAAATTTTAGAAGTAGCTAAAATAAAATTTTCGTTTTGATCAAGTAGAATTGACTTAAAAAATTTTTTTTATTACTTGTTTTTTTCTTAAAAAAGGGGAAAACGCAAACAAAAAAAATGTCCCCTTTTGGGGAAATTTTGAAACTCGACCGACGTAAATGTTTGAAAAATTTCGTACTGAACTGTCTCCTAATGTATCATCGGAATAATTCGCTGCAGCAGAGGAGGAATGTGTTTGCAGCCCCAATTATGGCAGACTAAGACATTTTAGAGTTTGTTTAAAGCTCACAAAGTATCATTGATGCAGATTCGAACAACGAAAATGAAATGATTCTCATGTCATCCGAAATGAGAAACATCATGAAAAGTAAGCAGAGTTTACTCAGACGCACTTTCGAATGATGAATAACGAAATGGACGGCGTCGAACAATTGGTTGACTATTTGATGCTAAAAAACACAAAATAAAGATAAATATTAGATTATTTTCTAAAATCTCAACAGATTTTGTGTTTATCGAAAAACTTGAAAGAATTTTGTATTAAATTTCATCAAGTTTTTTTTCATTGATTTTTTTTAAATACATTCATGTATACATACATATCTTTTTAAATAAAATGTACTCTAATAAACTTAATTTCGTTGAATATATATATTTTTAGGGGGGTTCCAATATCTTTAAACACAAAATTCTTTTAACACGAAAAAACATTTCAGTCCCTTCAATTTCTTGTTAAACGATTTTAACTGTATAAGTAAATTGTTATATTTTTATTTTATATTCAATTTACAATAAAAGTATATTTTATTCCATCTTAAATTATTGATGCCTAGAAATAAAATGAATAGCGTTCATGTCTCAAAAAAGAATTTGAGGTATTTAGTCTTAAAAACAATCTTAACTGAATTTCACTAATTCTTAAAACACAAATTTTCCTAGCAACATGTCTCAGTTAAGAGAAAGTTACATTCCGAATTTTTTTTTTTAAGAAATTATTTTGATCATATCGTGGCTCCATCTATGAAATACATTCACTACTAAAATTGGACTTGCTAAATTAAGATATGTATACAGAAGTTTAATTTATAAAATAAATGAGGTAATGACCTTGTATTTATGAAAACCTATTGTTTTTAAGAGAAATACTTTTCCTGTAGCTAATTTTTAGTTTTGTACAATCTAATTGAGTTTCAAGTGAATATCTGATTTAAAGGGTGTAAAAATCATACGAAGGGTGGGGCAAAAATCATGGCATCTGTTTTTTTTTCTTGAAGATACCAGTCCGGTTGGAAAATATGACATTTTCAGACGATAAGACAAGGTGTTAACTCAGTGTTTTCCCAAATTGGGGGGGCCCCGGGGGGGCGATAAACCCCTTTGGGGGCGAGCATATTTTGAAAATAAAAAAGGGTTAAAAAAAAAATTTAAACTACTGGAATGAAAAAAAAAAAAAATTTCCTTTATAATAAAAAAAACAGATTTACATTGATATGATTTATATGTATCATCTGGGAAAAAGGCCCCAAAAATAAAAGATTTACTTTTAACGCTCATTAGCTATCTTTGATTCTATAACCAAATAAAAAAAAAAATTTTTGTTTTTCTTTTTGCTGTAATCCCACGATGGGGATTTTTTATTACGTTTCTTTTTTAAATTAAAAAAATTACTTTTTTCTGGCTTTCGAACTTACTGGTATGGTTACCTCCCTCCCTTTCTTTTTTGGGAAGGTAAATTATATAATTCTTTTGTGCGCTTTTTTTTTACAATGTGAAAGAGTTTTTGATACATGGATAAAAACATTTTTGGGGAATTTTTAAGGATTAATTGGCCAAGGGTTTATTTTTTTTGAGTATAATGGGAAAAATATAATACAAAAACGTTAATTCTGGGAAAAAGTTTATTTGTTTTTTAATGACCCCTTTACAGAGAATCCTCTAATATTGAAGGGCTTAATGGGGCTAAAATGAATTGATAACATATCTCTTTTTTTTTTGGGGGTGGCAAACGTTTTTTGAATCTTAAGGTACTTGTTTTTGACCAGTTCCCGGCACGACCACTATTTTTTTTAAAAATTTTCTTTGAACATTTCATTTTCCCCCATGAATAACAGTGGTTTTAATTTTTGATGTACGACTGATTATGGTTTTTAAATGAAATTAGCAGAATCTAAAAAGAATTAGCATCTGTGATTTTCTGAAAGGAAAAAGGGAAACTGACCCAAAAAAGGGGGAAAACTTGTTTAAATAATGCATATTAATCAAAGTTAGCGAAAGTAAATTTGAGAAAAGCAATAAACATGAAACGAAAGGAAAGTTTTCAATAGCTACATTAAGAACTTTATCAAAGAAAATATGAAGCCATAACTGTACCGCAAAATGCACTTCGCCCTCTCAAAAAGACACAAGCAAGAAAAAGTTCAACAGGATATTTGTCGATCATCAAAGGATATTAAAATTACAAAAACGTGAACAAAATGTGACAGTTTTGCTTGCAAATAACTTTCCTGTAATGTTAGCAAAAAGTGTCTGTGATTTGTGTCCTTTATTAAGGTCACGCACATTTGGAACAATTTAGTTCAGTTTTATTGGATATTTTCTCAAATTATGAAAGACAAATAGAAAAATCCTTGAAATAGGTAAGTATATTTTCTCTTAGTTAAATTATTCACTGAAATTGTGATTTTTATCTTGTATATTGAAAATAATTATAAAAAAAAAAGAATTGGGGTGCATCACTCCCCGCGACCATTAACGTTAGTATCGAGTGCACACCTGATCCCGGGCTTTCTCGCTTTAAATATTAAAAAAATAACACAATTGTTATTCATTGAAATTTTATATTCTTTTTATTACTTAACATTTATTCTAAATGCTAATTCTGCGAGGCTTAAAATTACAGTTCATTCAAAACCGTTTATAATATGAGTATTCATTTCAATAAATCATTTTACATTTTTGTATACATTGTCATGCACTTGGTTTTACTCTCCTTACAATTAAGCTATTATATCAAGAATAATATATTATCATTTTTTAAAAAAATAAACTCGTGTTAAGAGTGGGTACTTCAGCCAGTATAAGAACAAGTTTAATAATTATCAGTGACTATCCATGGGCTTGTCTTGCAGAGAAAAGTTTTTCAAAGGAAGGCTAAAAATTAGAAATTGACACTCAGTTATTTTTTGATATTTAGCTCAGATCTATATTTTGTCTTCAAAGTAGCCATCGCAGGAACTCCGGATTCACAAAGGTATGATGTTAAAAATGGTAATAGTATACGAAATGCTTTTGTTTTCAGTGCAGAAAATTCAGCATCCACCTCTATCCAGAATTCAAAGAGTGATTTATTACAAAATTGCCCTTTAATTTCGTCACTGGATGTGAAATCTATGAGGATCTCTATTTCGGCAGTTGAGAGCCCTTCTGAAGTATTTTGAAATGGATCCCTAACTCTTCGTAACTTGCTATCAATTTGCCCTCGTCTGTGTACTTGTTGATG
>BMAV01020691.1:0-11431 GCA_019973955.1 Trichonephila inaurata madagascariensis | reverse complement strand
GTTTCCAATTTAACTGTTTGAAGAAGTGGCTCATGTTTTTTAACGATATTTTCATCTACCTATCCCCAAAGAATCATTATTTTCAGAGATGAATAACGTTTAAGACTCACTTAAAACCATTTGGCAGATGACTTAATTCAGCATGTGTTCTGCAAAAAGTAATATTTTACAATCCTAATGTAAGTTATTTGTCATCTGATCGGCAACAACAGAAGTCACACTAATTTTGCTTTAATTTAAATTACACGTATATCTAAAACATTTTCTGCTATATAGTGCAAAATGTATTTTTAATAGTAAATAAAGAGTTTTCAGTGGTTAGTACATTTATTATTTTCCCAAAAATCACAAATCAAAATTATTTGACGGCACGTCTATCCCCCATTAAACAAAAAAAATGGCACGTTGATCTAAAAAGGTTCGCCACCTCTGCCATAAACATTCAAACTCGTGAGTTCTGAGGTAACTTTCCTACAGTTAACTGTCACTGGCATTTGGCGGTTTTTCAATTTTTTTCGTTGTATTTTTACAACTCCCCAAGACGGAAAAATATATATCTTCTTTAAAAATAATTTTATGTATAAAAAAGATTTTTTTTTAATTACAAAATTCCAAAAAATGTTTGAAGTTTTACAATATTTTGTTTCAAATTAACTTGGCAACGTTAGAAAATGTTACAAAATGTATCAATCTGCTTGAAAAATAGTTTTATCTTTTTTAGGAATTTAAATTAGAAAAAAAATGTAATGAGAAATTTGTAAAAAAATGTAAAACATTGTAGAAATTGAGATTTTAATAATATATTTCAAGTTAATTACATGTTAAAAGCATTTATTTAATTATGCAATCAATAGAGAAACGTCATGAAATTCAAGTTTGGCTGAAAACCGATTTTCGACGCCAATTTTTGTCATTGTTTTAACAATAACAGTGTTACAACAATGCAAACAAATCAAAGTTAGCACCAAAAATATTTTTTAAAGGGTGGATCACCCTTATCACTTAAGGGTATGAAAAACAGTTTACGTCCTATTCTCAGACCTACTGAATATACGCACAAAATTTCGTAAGAATCTGTCTAGCCGTTTCGGAGGAGTTTTGTTACAAACACTGTGACACGAGAATTTTATATATTAGATTAGTATGAATGTCTCCTTTTGTGTTAAACACAATAACGCTTTTTCTCATTTATTAACCATTTATTTTTTCTAGTTTTAAAATTTTTGGTTTTACTTCACCTTCTGTTTTTCCTTTCGTGTTAACCTTCAAAATCTTGCATTATTCTGTTACATGTTTCTAGCTTTTTCTTCTAAAATAGTTCTTATAAAACAAAACCTTTTTATAATCTTTTTTCAGAAATCTATATCGTTTTTAGAGCATTTTCATCTTATATTTAATCCATGCAAATAAGAAAGCCTGTTTTCGATCTCCATCTATTTGAAAAATCTTTAAAAAAATTACCTTTCCTAATAGAATTTACTTCAAATCTGAAAGTTTGGAACAAAAATATTTTTACTAGAGTTATGCAATTTCATAAAAAAAGCCTTCTTCAAAAAACAAAAAAATATTATAGATAACGAAACATATATAAGCAGAAATGTTTTATCTTATTTTCTGTAACACATCCCTTCAAACTTCGTAAAGAACCTCAGTAGTATATATTGAAATACTTTTATCTGTGAAGTTTTTTTTCCAAGGAAACAAATATTTTAAGATCTGTTTCTTGTTCTCAGTTTCATGAAACTAAATTTATTTTGAGATAAAATTGCTTTTCTTTACTCGTTTTTTTTCTTCAAATATGTCACAGTAGAAACTCACAATTGGTTATGGTGAAGTAACAAATACTTAATGTTTTATCTTAAAAACTTAAATAATATATACTATTTTTAGTAATTATTATTTACTGCATTCAGTATAAATTATTTTATGACAAACAGTACAATTAATAATATCTGCAAAATATATGGGAAATGGATAAGATTACAAAAGGATAACAAAAACTTTGAACGTAATTTATGAAATTTAAAAATGCAAACTGAAAAAAGTGGTAGATAAAACATTCCTTTTCTTATATGTGTTATGTATAGTAAAATATCACTTAAAATATTTTTTCTACTTAAAAACTAAAAACTTTTTACGTATAGTATTAAGGAAATTTCAATCTCCCATTATGAAACATGAAGTAAATTATAATAAATATTTAACAGGTGCCAGTACTGAGTAAAATTTGTCTCGAAAAATTATCAATTATGGTTATAAATTTATGTATTCTTTTAGAATATCGTCTATATAAAAAGGAATACAAGTATGATCTCATACAGCTTCTAGCCTTTTTTTCTTAACTAATCCGTTACAAAGAACTCTTTTTACATGTCAAAACAAATATTCTTCAATGAATATTTTCGTAGAACAAACTCGCCTACATTCAATTTTAACTCTATAATGTCAGCCATTTCCTTCGTCAACTTAATTTAATGAAATTTCTCCCCGATATTGCTAAATAACCATATTTATATTCCCTCAATCTTAACTAAAACACTATATTATAGTATTTCCGATCACGTTCGGAAGTGATTTTGCGCATAAATGGATACTGTCAGGGATATTGGTACTTTGTGATTAACAGCATGCATGTGCCTTATGACATTTTGACAAAAAAAATTTATGAATACAATATTTTTGACAGTTAGGTTCATCTTAGAATAATTTATTTTCAATGTTCTCTTTGTTAAAATGCTTTTATTATATCAATATTTTGCTCGTATATAATTGGTATCTTCTACAGAGGCTCAACTAGAATTTTGAAAAATCTCACATTATTTTCAGGGTTACCACCAATTTAAATTATTGGCGTTTTTTTTTCTTAAAATTGCTCTCCTCTGTTGTCGTAAAACATGGATAAACCCACTTGTAAGGTATATACTTCAAAAATTCTAGTTGAGCCTCTGTACAGAGATCTAAGCTATATACAGGCAAAATATTACTATAATTGAAGCATTTTTCTCACAAAAGGAGAATATTTGAAAATAATTATTCTGCTAATTTTTGCCAAAATATTGTGTTTAAATAATTTTTTTTCGTCAAAATGTCCTTAAAAAATTTTACATGTATTCTAATCTAAGTGACACTAAATATCATGATTATCCATTTATGCGCTTTTTTAAAATCACGGTTCCGAACGTAGTCGGATACCTTAGGAGAAAATATTGTCACAGCTTTAATTTATTTGAATTTCGGCCATTTGTATTTTGAAATAAATTCATTGGAGTAAGTAATGAAGACTGTTTCATTACTTGCATTTTTCTTAGAATTCCAAATGAAGGATTTGCAAATATTGTAAAATTATTTCTCTTGCGTACATGATTGTAAACTTTAAAATTATTTCTTTCCCTCTTTAAGTCAACATGGTACCATCTTTTTAATTTTTTTTTATTTTTAATTTCTGAAATTTGGTTTTAATTGTATTTTAAAATGTCATTATTAAATAATAATTCCATATAAAAAATTTCAAATTTTTTGCAAAATGTTTGTAATTTAATTAATTTGTAATTTTATTAATATTTGATTTTTTTTAACATTTTTTAAATTCCTAAGGCTTTTTTTGAATATTCATATTTTTTTTCAAAAAAGTTTTTCGAAGTACCTTATGATATATTACATAAAATTGTATGTTTTTTTTATTGTTGCTCATTAATTTTATATTAACTTTTCTTATTTAACTTACTTAATTTAATTTTAAGTAATTTTGTAATAAATAATTAAAACGCAATATAACTTTAATCCTGTACAAAAATGTATTAATTTATATCAATTTTCGTTAAATAATGAATCAAAAAATGTCTACCGCTGGCTATGAAATAACTGCTTTTATCTGGATATTTGATTTTTCGATTAAATATATGTAACTATGAAAAAAGAACTATGGAGGGAAAGCCTAAAAATTTGTTTACATTCCTTGTATAAAAAAGATTTAAAAGAAATAGTACTACTTAATAAAATATGGCAGCATTTTCCTATATTTTAAGGTCTTTCAGCAAATTATTTCTCTAAAAGAAAACTATCAGTTGCGATGTATTATGAAAAACTAAGATTGTATTAATTATTTTATATATGAAACAATGTGAATACTTTCTCAAAATTCAAACTAATAAGTTGGATTTGGAAAATCACTGGAAAATTCTTAATTTACACTTATTATAAAAGAAAAAACATTAAAAAAGAAAACACTATTATCTGACAAAAAAATCTTTAATCTGCTTACGTATTTTCCGTAAGTTTTTTTCCGCACATGCGCCATAAGCCAGGGATGGTGAACCAATGGCACGCGACAGAATTACTTCGGTACGTCTACGATCAAAACGGTTAGCATTTTAGTTCAAAATAACAAAGTTCACTATGAAGTATTACGAATAAACGCGAGTGATCAGTCGCGTTTTTACGGACATATGCCAACATTTCAAAATAATGTAAAGCCTCAAGACACAAATAAAAAGTATTATCTTCAAGAGGAATCCCAATGCTTTTGACGCTAAATTGCATATTTTCAGAAACGATATTATTACAAGAAACTACTAGTGTTTCCCGAACTTGAAGAAATCAGATGAAGAAAAAGTTTTTCAAGAACTTATTTCCATAATTATTATGTACCCTGATGTGACTTCATTTGATAAACGGAACTTGTCCCAATTAGATTGGAAGAAATTTAAGAATTTGAAATTTCCAGTCTTTCTTAATTTCCAGTCTTGTTCGATATAGATTCAAAATACTCTCAAAAAATCATCAATTTTGATTTTGAATTTTTTTAAAATAAATTACCCCAGATCTTAGAGCTAATTCCATGCACAGTTTTACAAAACATACATTTTAGACAACTTATAAAAAATTTCACATCCCTACTTCAATTATCAAAGTAGCCTTAAGGTTTTAATAATATATGATCAAAAATTAAAAATTGAGAAATATCAGTTTGAAGTTTTCATTCCATGAATAGCATAATGTAATATTCATCAAATAGTCTGAAACTTGTATGTCATGTTAATTAGCTTATATATTTAAAACTGTTTAACGTAAATCTAGAACAATTAAACAGTATATTAGTATAATGAATATATAGAAGAAAACAAATGAAATATCAATATTTTATAAAACTTTACTCTTTAAACGTGCCTGCGCATGTGTGCGTTGTAGTACAAAAAGCAAACATCCGGATGCAAAAAATATTTTTAGCTCGAGAAAAGTTTGGTTTATTTTAAATATAATGTATTTCGTGATAAGAAAAATATATTAACAAACATGCAAACTTTAGCCAATAGTTTTTAAAAGACAAAAGGAAACATGTCTAGTATTTTATACTGTTTGCCAAGAAAATTTATTGGAAGAAAGGTAGTGTTTTCTATATTATATAAAGCATAGTTAAATATAGATTAAGAATTATTAAGAGTGAAAGAATTGTATGAATAAAGATCACATTTTTATAAGTAATAAGCATTAAATAACAAAAATGACAAATAACCCCTAACTTGTACAAGTAACAATATGTTTTGTCTGTTTTTTTTAACTTTTATCACAATATTTTTAAAACATACAGCATATTATTACAAAATCCTCTTAATTTTTCAGAAAAAGGTTGAAAACTATTCAGTATTTTATATTGATATCAAAAATATATGTGACGAGCTTAAGATCAACTTTACACACCGACGACATGAAGTACTTTTAACAAGCATTTCTTTTCTTTTAAACGCATACATCAACTGTCATTTCTTCAAAAAAAATCATATTATTCTCTCAAAATGCAACAATGAATAATTTTTTTTTCATTTTGCATTTTGCTGCTCAAATCATAAAAATAATTTTTATAAAGTACTAGCATTCCTTTTAATTAATTACGATTGAACAAATCACGAAGTACACTTTTTGAATGTAACATAATTTGTGAAAGTGTCCAACTTCTATTGCATTAATGCACTTACTTCTCTTCTGGTAAATTTACACTTTTAGTCTCTTGCATAATTAATCTTTGGGGACTTTTTTATGTTTTTCTTAAATTAATTTCTGGATGTGTTCTAAGTATAAAGAAATCTATCACCTAAAAGCTTTTAATTACTCAGAGTTCTTCCTGAATACGTTATGTCTTGAAAGGACCTCTATTGCAAAGGGGCTGCTAAGGTCGTTCGAATTAACTAAGTTTCGCTCCACGTGAAACTGCAACTGCAGCTATCTTTTTTCTCTAAGTATCATAATTAAAATAAATTCTAGGTTTAGGGAGTTCTCATAATTATGTTAAGGCTATTGGCGAAGGCTCTCTTGAATTTAAACTACGTAACTCATCGTTTCTCAAACAGTGGGACGCACCTCCCCCTGGGGGCGTAATAACACTACAAGGGAGGCGAAAGCCTGTTGAAAAGTCTAAAACAAAAGATTTTTTTTAAAGTTATTAATTTACTGAAAGTAAACAAACAAAATGCATTCTGACATCATAAAAAATAAAATAGACATTTACACTGCTATAATACACTTATAAATGTAACAGACTGGATCATATATTTTATAATTAATTTAACAATGCTAAGTTAAGCACAGGTTTAATAATTACCATTGCAACATCAACATGAGCTTGTCAAATATAAAAAAATTACATTAAGAATTAACACTTATTTTGATAATTTTTTTAACGGTTTATAATTAATCCCTTAACTACAGACTAAAAGTTATGCGTTTCGCTCCTTAATGCCGCCGTTTTCCTCGCAAGCACCCTTATTTGATGTATTGGGGAAGGGGAAGAAAAGAGTTAACTAAAAGCAAATCCTCTGAAATGGGTAAACCCTTAGCAAACACTGTCAATGTCCTTTTAGAGCATTCCAAAGCCTTCAGAATAATTTTATGGATGGCAGTACACAGAAAAGAACGTACATTGGAAAGACGTAAATGTATGTTCAGAGCAGTTAACGCTTTATTGAGCGAGTGTGTTGGCGCGGTACGCCGGGAACACTTAAGAGGTTAAAGTAGTATTGTAGCCTTAGTGTAAAAGTATAGTACTGAATTCAATACATTGTTATTGTATGGTGGGGGTGATGAAAATTATGATTGAAAGTTTGAGAAGCACTGATGTAGCAGTCCCACAATATATCTCTTAAGGGTGTAATTCTATACTCGCAAGTTATGATTCGAACTCGATATGATCCAAGGTCAAATCGATATGACACACAGCAAGAAGAAATAACCACAAACACAAATGCTTAATTAACAATTATTAATTATTAGACTAATTCAAGGCACGAAAAAAAATCATTTTAAAAAATTAATAATACATTTATCTGTAAGCATCAAAACATTTGCAGCCAATCTTGAAGCTGAGTTTTCACACAATAAAATGGATGAAACCCCCACCCAGCAAAATGAAATCGTTAAAAGAGTTGGATTGGCCAATGTCTCAGCCGTGATAATCTCTTTAATTGTAAGGAAATTCTATTCTTAGGAAGTACCGGTTTACTATTTGATTGAATCAAAAGCTCACAAAATATGGTAAATGAAATTCAATTATCCTTTACCCGGACAAAAAACCTTAATTTTAAAACAATTCAAATCCAATCTATGTATCGTTTTCAATGTAAGGAAAGGTAGCTAAGCTTTCAATATTCCTTAGTTCTTCAATTGTTTTATTTTATTTTTAAGCTACCCAAAGTTATTTTTGAGAGAGAACCTCGCGGGATAGTTCACTACAAGTAGAATCATTTCAGTTGGTATACTCTTTTTTTTTACTTTCAATATCATCCAGTGTGTATAGTTTGAAGATGATTTCCATTAAACTACCAGATTTGCGTTGTTGACCATATATATGTAACTGAAAAATTGCTAAGAACTCTTAACAATCTGCAACGAAAAATTCAAACATTTCTTGATTTTTTTAACAAATATTACGAAGAATGTGGGAAAATTAAAACCTGCATTATTATTCAAATAATCAAACAAATATTTATTACAGAAATTGAATGGAATATGGCTGTGTTGTAAATTTGGCAATATCACAAAAAATTTGGAAAAGCAAAAACAAAGAAGCTCATAAACTCAAAAAGAATTGTATCAACGACAACTGCCAAGATTAAGTATACATGTGGGGTAACTGCTGTTACCAAACGCTCCTTGATTTCCTTTTCTTTGTATTTTTTCTCTCTCTAACGGCTTAAAATAAACCAAAACAAAACTGAAATAAACAGTTGTAGATAAATTACGCTTCATGCATCTAATTGAATTGGAATCATTTCACTGAAATTATTTTGTAAAATATTTCGTGTATTGTAAAGCTGGATTTTTCATGATTCTCATAACCAAATTTAAAATTTATTCATACAAATATCAAAAATATATACCAATTCAAAAAGAACTGGTACTGGTACTGAGTAGAAGTATTTGTGGTTTTTTTTGAACCTTTTTTTCCCCCTTTCTTGAGATTTTGAGAACACTGAAAAAGATTCAAAAAATTAATGTAATCATGAATAATGGTGTTAAAATAAAACAATTTAACTACAAAAAAATATTCTTTTTCTCTATCATACTTCCCTTTTGGGATAATTATAAAAAAGTCAACTGTTGAACAGTTTTCTAAGTTCAAATTAAAAAAAAAAATGTCCCCTTTTTTTTGTCTTATGGAAATTCAAAAATTTTAATTTTTCCAAAGGGGGGACCAATTCCTAATTATTGACAAATTTTTGTCACATTCTAAAAAAACTTATAACCGAGCATCTTAGTTATTCTTTATAATTTAAAATTTGGTAGAAAAGGAATAATTAAATATCAGGGGGAAATAGAAAAGTTCTCTTGGATTTAACCCTTTTTGTAAAAAAAGAAAGAAAGATAGTTTTCAATTTGAGGGGAATTAACCAAATATTTTGTTATTGATTGTGTTTTTTAAAATATGGTTCAAGGGAAAACAAAAAAATTTTCAAAATTTTAAAAATATTTTTCAGGTGTTTACGGTTTCATTGGTGTTTTGAACCCGGAAATGCTGAGGACAACAAAACACACATCCAATCACCGAAATAGCCTTATGATTAAATGCCTAAAACGATGGTTGGAATCCCAAATCACCTTATGTGCGTCAGGGTAGTGTCACTTGGCTAATATTTCTTTTCCCACCCCCTACATCAGTTCCCATCGCACAAAGAGAAAACTCCAAACAAGATCCAAAAAAAAAGCGAAAACCAACCAGAAGCTCCGCGGATCTGATGCTGATGATCCCCGACCAGTGAAAGGAAAATAGAAACAACAAAGATTATCCAGTTTTTAAAACGATTACGAAAACGTATCAACCTTCTGCAAACCTAAGCCACTGAAAAAAGCAGACTCTGCTTCCAAAGTGTTTTATATGAATCCATCCCATCCTCATTTCAACAAAGCTATATACGCTTTTCCCAAAAAAGTGGAAAAATTACGAAATACCTTCATCCAAAAAGTATATTGTAGAACGGGGAAATCTCAATGTATATTCCCCCAGTTGTTGCATCATCAAACACTCAGATGTACCCTGCACCCCAAACCCGGGTTAGAAGACTTACCCATTAGATTATGATGATAATGGTGGCTCTTTCTTGGTCCCAGGGGCAGTTTTTCCCCGGCCGTTAGAACAAAATAGCTGAACCAGGACAAAAACAACCCTGTCACGGACCAGAATGTCATCAACACCATAAAGGGTTGGGGTTTCTATTGGAAGGGGGGGTATACCCTACGAGAGGGGTAGGAGAAAGGGCCAGCTAATTTGGGGCCCCCCAAAGATTTGAAACAAGAAGATTCCCCGAAGAGCAAAGCACCTGATCAGAAGGAGCTTTATTTCCCAACCAAGGATGAAGATGATGATGATGAAGAAGTCGGACACCCAAAAATCATGAAGACAATGAAGATTTGATGAAGATGAAAGAGATAGCACTAACGCGAAAACGGCGACCGGAAATGCATCGGTCACGATTTAAACGAAGGAACTTTACAATGATGATAATAAAAAAAATATCGAGATAAAAGAAAATGCTTACCAGAAGCGAATGGAAAAAAATTTTTTAACAAATCAAAAAATACAAATTTTAAAAAAACAAAAAAAATTTTGGGAAATCAAAAAAAAAATGTTATTATTAATATCCAAAATTCATTACAATTAGAATAGAAAATAGATGAATGATATCAAGGCATTGACAAAACTGAGGGAAAAAGAATTTGGAACACATTCAAAATTTTATCAAAAATTATCATTGTTAGTGGTTTATTATGTGTTTCTTCGTTTTTAAACTTCTAATTGGGTTATAAAAAACTAATTTTTTTAGATTTCAAAAAATTCTATAAAAATTTGGAAGGCTTTTTATGTTTTTAAACCATTTTAAAAGGGAAATTTATATATATTATATATATATATATATATATATATTATATATATATATATATATATATATATTATTATATATATATATATATTATATTATTTTAAGTAAAAAGTAATTCTTAATAAAGAAATTTTAAAAAATCATTGTAAAACTATTTTTTATAAATGATTTTTTAAAATGCTCATTATTTTTTTTTATCTAAAAATTTATAAAGATAATTTTTTAAAATATTTTGCTTAATATGGTAACAAAAAATATTTTAGAATACATTAATAAAAAAACTATAACCCATTGAAATTATCGTAACGTTACGCTTCAGCCTTTTTATTCATTTTAAAATGCATATTTATTATAAAATTATAATAGTTACTTTTAAAAAAATTTATATATCACTTGATTCTGAATACTTTGCCCCCAACCCTATGCTTTGTAAAAGAAGAGTTTTCTTTTCAATGTATCTATGTCTCAAATATTTTAAATGTTTAAAAATTAACACTTTTATATGCATTATTTAATTTATTTTCTCATTCTTTTTTCATTTTTACATTTTATCTGAAATAGAAATAACTGATATTACTGAAAAAACTTTTTTACAAATATTGTTTGGCATATATATAGCAGTTAAAAAAATTCTTTTTTTAAACGTTCTGTTCCCCGTAACCTATGTTTAACATTATTTTTTTACTACACTGAAACAAATCCATATATACTACATAATATACTACATATTTTTTTTGTTAATGTCTTTCGTAGGTCGTCTTGAGTTATGTGGTAAAAACTAAAAAATAACTTCCCACAATCAATCTCCAAAAATACGGGGGAAAATTCTTTCTCTTAATCAACAGTTTCGGCTGCTTCTCTCAAAAATTTAATACTTTCAGTTACAACGATTTTGATACACGCATGTGTCTTACAACCCAAAAAAAAATACAGCTTTTTTGTCATGCTTTTGTTGTTGCCAGTGAAAAGAAGCAAAATTTTTTGACCGTATATATTCAATTTTCTAGTAATACTAAAAAGTTATATTTTGGGTTCTACTCATTATTTCAGTTTTTTTGGTTTGC
>BMAV01020690.1:0-11707 GCA_019973955.1 Trichonephila inaurata madagascariensis | reverse complement strand
ATTTTTTGTATTCTTTTCCAAATTTACCCGGGAGAGCGTAAAGGCCAACCGGCCGCCGCGTCCAGCACCCCCTGGATATGAAAGGGGTGGGCCCACAATCGAAATGTGCTGGTACACTATCAGACATGCCCACACGTTTCGGTGTGCAGTGTCTGCTACTTCATGCTGCAACTCCGGAATGACGTGCTGTAGAAAAACAAGTTATTTTGCATCATTGAGTCGTTAGATCAATGTATGTTTATCCCAGTATTTGTTTGGCCACTCTTCCTCCCGGCGGCTACTATTATTACAATGTTCACTGACTAAACATGGTTTGTGACCCCATGTTCCGTAGTGATGTGTCATCCCCATGCTGCTATCACCTTCCTGAATTTACCGGTCGAATTCGGCAACACCCTGTATATGAACGATACATACATTTCTAGTTCATTTTGAAAGTAATAAATTCTAAACTTAGAGCTAACAAGTTTTCTAACAATGAAAAATATTTTTTTTTATATCTTAGATAATAAAAATTAGAGAAAATATTGTTTCGATCAAATCATCAACGTCTTCTCAGGATTTGAATACCGAGTGATGTCAGATGCAATACTGAACTTATTTTATGAATATCGGATGAAAGGACTTTTTTAAAATTTATTGATAACAGAGTAATAAAAATTTTCAATGACCTTTGATTTTTTAAATGTTCTGTAATCATATTATTGACAAATAATTCCGAGACCTTTTCTTGATTGAGTCTTGGGCTTCGAAAAGTGATATTTTAGTTCCCGATTCAACTATATATATATATATATATATATATATATATATATATATATATATATATATATATCAGATCAATTTGCTTATTTCGATCCACCAAAAATAACGGTTTTCGATTCAGTTCCTAATTAATAATCTTATTTTATGTATATTCTTATTTGTATTAAAAACATAATTATATCATAAGCAAAAAATGCACGTCATCAAAATTCTGAAGCTTTTATTCCTTTTTTTAATTGGTACATTATGTGAATTAATACAAATAACCAGCATGTACAATAAAAGGGTTAAGCAGAGAACGGTGAGTATTGGCATTGTTATCCATCATGAAAATCGCGTTTGACACATAAGTTCATAGTTTTCTTTGTGCATCTTAACAGTCTATTCAAACATCCATGGATGATCCTTGCTGAGATGCTAAAAATATAACCCCAGACTAGTGTTTTACTTAAAAAAACATCTATACTTCTTCAAATGAATTAAATTTTCCTGCTACAAGTAGTTTCATTCGAAACTGAAACAGAAAAATAGTAGTGAACATCAAAACAGGAAAATGAGAAGCTTTGTACATGAAATGATGGTAACTATATGGTTGATGTAAAATTAGAAATTATTGATAAGTTGCTTACAAAAAACAAAATTATTGAAAATATATGAACCGAATTAAATCGATACTTTTTTCGGTTCAGTTCCGGTTCTAAGCCTTGATTGAATCTAAGATGCTTGGCATTTTCATGAATGATTTCTTTAATGCCCCTAAATATCTATAACCTACATTTGCAAGTAACATCTTTGATTTTCATAAATTTGTAAAGTGGTTGATAAAGGGTTAAAAAACTTTTTTTTTTGCCATTGTTTTGTTGAAGTGTTTTGTTTTTTTTTAAAATTTTAAGCTAGTTTTTGTTTGAAAATTATGGTCAGCGAAATCATAAAAGTGCATCTAAATGCTTTACATTCGATGTTTCAAGTTTTCATGGGAGAGTGTTTATTAACTTCACAGTATAAAACAACACAAGGTTATTGGCGGTAGATCTCGTAATTTGCATTACTTTGGTAAAATTCAGGACAACACCACCCAACTGGAGGGCTTGAACATGACAAATTTAACGTGCATCAGCTTCTCTACTCAAAGGATTTTTAGCGGCACTAAGACTCGAACTCATGACCCTTTAGCCACGAGTCCATGACCATGACTATGAGACTGTGGCCCGAAGATTTCTTTGAAAAAGAATGGTTAAAGATTTGTTTAAAAACACTTTAAGCAATGTAACCGACTAAATAATATCTGAGAAACCGTATCACTAAGTAAGAGATTATACAATTTTAACATGTAATATAAAATTCAAAGGAATAAATTCGATCACTTTAGTTTTGATAAAAAACATTAAATTAAAGCAAAAGAAATAAAATTATAAAATATGAATTGTTTTCATAACTAATTGATTTCCTGAAAAATAAATTTATTTTAAAATCTGTCAAGAATATATAACAAATATGTATTAATAATAGAAAGTACTTAAATAAAAAAGTTCACAGGCAAGATATTTCAATTAATCAGTTTTTAATGTAATGAAATTTTTAAAAAAATTTTTTCTAGTGCATTTAGTTTTTCTCAAAAATGAATGAATAAATAAAAGCATAGTAAAATATTATGTTTGTTTGCTTAAGAAACCTTGCCAATGATTAAACTCAGTCTGAAATATGTCTGTAGCAGATTCATCTTGCTTCTTCTAGCACTGGCATTGGATTCATGCCAGAGCTTTTTAATTTTTGCCTCTTTTAAAACATCTATTTACACAATCATTTTTCATCTCGAAGACAAGTGGGTTGAATGAAATGGACTGATATTTCCATAGTTGCAAGTCATTGGATCTTTTTAAGCCATACTACATCACATTTTTCAGAAAAATCAATGCAGTGTTTTATTTTAAAATATACTATGACTATGAAGGGTTCATAAAATATTAACTTTTGTGCCCTCTGTATTAGCAGCAGACATAAATTTGTTTAATTACACATGTATTTATATCATCATTCTTTCCTTTAACACAACAAATAAAAGTAGAAATTAGTAAAAGTTTTAAAACATTGTAAAGATATAAGAATGTGACATTTTCACTTTAAATTATTTATTACTTTTCACCGTCTTTTAAGATTAAAATTAAAAAGCATGCAATATTAATTCTTAAGAAAAGGTTTTACGCTATTTTTACATTTTTTATACATTTTTGTCTTTATGAAAAGGTTATTCATAATTCTTTCCGTTAACAAGCGCTGTTAGAATAACTAAGATGAGAACAGCAAAAAAGAACATTTGAAAGAATCCAGAAACAATTCAAGTTTTATTTACATACTTTTAAAGTGTTCTATGTGTAAAACCTTGGTTACATGGTGTACATTAATTCAATAGGCTTGTTTCCTGCCACACCTCAATTCAATATGGTGATATCAATGTTATTGACAGCACGTGTTGTTCTTTCCATGTTACCTGAAAGCTTGGTTTCTCATATAAAACCAAATTAACACCATGTGATGTAGTAAAACTGCATAAAATAATACCACGTGCTGTATTTAACAATTATAGTACTACATTAAATAGATATGGGACAGGAATCGGGCTATCACATTGACGTATATTGTGTAACCAAGATTTCAATCATAGAACACTTGTTAAGTATGTAAATAGAACGATTTGGTCTGTGTCCTTTCAAATGTTCTTTTTTTGCAGTGTTTTCATTTAATTTTTTTTACTATGGTACTTTGGAACAATAGGGGAATTATGAATAATCCTGTATATTTGTATGGAATATATATTTCTCAATTGTTTTCTCTAAAAAATTCTTCAGTTTAAATGTAAAAATCTTTGAAATAGAATTTACAAGAAATACATCTTATGTATGGGTACCGAAACAAGATGCTAGCCTTATGAATACACATATTATTAATTTATAAGATCAACAATTCCTTAGTTGAATAATATTAGAAACATTATTTTACGATTATTCATTGATATATATTTTTTAACATTTGGTAACGGTCCTGAAATCGCCTAAATATCCGTTTACACTATACATTAATTTCTCCTTTTTTGTGAAATTAATTTTGATTTTCTTTATATTGCACACATGATGTGTTTAAAAATATTTCAGAATTAAAATGGTAAATTGTATTGATTGGTATTAATTGCTATTATTTTGTTTCGACGTGAATTTTCATTGATTGCAATAAACGAGGAAATCAAAAGCTGAAAAGTTTTAGGCTGAAATGAACTTGCGTTAAATTTGATTTATAGCAGTGGTTCTCAAACTTTCAATACTTGTGACCCAGTATTCAAACATAATTTTCATCGCGCCCCCTCCATATAATAACAATGTATTGAATTCAGTAATACGATACTTTGATGCTAAATCTACAATAGGATTTAAATCTCTTAAGTTCCACCCGCGCAAATAAACGTCTCGTTCAGCTAAAACGTTCTTTTCCCCGGACGTATATATACGTCTGTCAAAAGTACGATCTTTTCTGTGCACTTCTAATGTTCGCAGGCTTTGGAATACAATAAAAGAACACTTATATTCTTCTTACCTTTTTAAAGGTACTTGTATTTCAGAAGATTTGCTTATCTACGGTATTAGTTACTCATCATCTAATGATAAAGTTGAAATATCGTATATTCTGCAAGGTATATAAAAAAATAAAAGGTCTAGTATAATTCTTATTAAATATTTCTTCTCATATAATATAGCAGCTTCTTTCATTGCAATCAACAAGTTATGTTTAGTATTACTATTCAGAAAATTATTTTTAACATTGAAATTCAAGTAAACAAATGATAAAAAGTTTTCAAATATTTTGTTACGTTTGTAAATTATAAAATAATTACAACACTATACCTACATCCATTAATATAAATTGAATTCGAATATATAATTGAACTATTAAAAATTGAATAGATGAGTGGTCATTTTTTCTTACTTTTAATCTTTTTAATATTTTGCAGTAAAATTTCTATGGAAATAATGCTTAAATATGTTTTTACAAAGCCCATTTTGAAGAAAAACTAAATAACCCTCAATTGTTGTATTTTTAAAAAAAATTTCAGGATTTCTTGCTTTCTTCTACAGAGTAATGAAACCTCGAAAATTCCCACTATTTTCCATTTTATCGTAAAGAATGTTCATTATATAATAGTTATCAAGAAAAGAGGCAAATTTTATGAGTTTTAATTCAATAAATAAAAACAGATACACAGATTTTCTTACAAAAAAACTAATGAAGAATATATCTTAAATAATCCTAAATTAACACTACTTTTTAAAATTTTGGTTTGAATATTAATAATACATTTAAAATTTTAAAAAATCAATACTAACATTATACAAAAATATTTTTTTTTTTTTTTGATACAAAGGAGAGATATTTTTGAAACATGGTATTTTTTATGTAAGGCAATATCCTTTTTTTTCTTAAATAAAAGGCAATCTAATAATAGTGTCTTTACAGTATCAACCCTATGCCCAACACAACATAACTTACAGGTTATAATGTCTATACAAGAGTGATTCACTTTCAATGGGATACCTACAATTCACATTATTGTCTTGAAGTATCTCTAAACGTGTTTCTGAGCTAGTCAAGATGTTTAAAGACAATATGAAGGTCACCGATGGATCAGAAATCTACGATAAGACAAATATTTGATTTAATTGTTTGAACAAACCATTTGACATAAGAATTTACAAAAAATATTTTAAACGATCAATTTTTAACATTTTAGATGTAAACTGTTTATCGTAGCGTATTAATCAAAAAATTTAGGGAATCATTATAATCTACTATGGATAATGAGAACCTGGAATTCCCGAATCCTTCAAAATCTGTCTATTGACCCTAAGAATACAAAGAAATAATATCTTACTCCATAAAAAATTTACTTTCGTGCTATGCTGCAGGAATCAGGTAGTCGGGGATAAAATGTTTCTATTGGATGTCTCGGAAATATAAATTCATGTTATAATGTAAATCAAAATGAAAAAAGTTATCTGAAAACGTTTTATGAGTTTACAGTCCTCAACGTTCACGTCTCCATCATTTTCCGACATTTTTTCGTTAACTGTGTCATCAGTAATAATTTCTGCATCGGGCGTAAAGTTTTGCTCGGTATCGTTCTGGGATCACTATTCCGCCATTTTTATCAGGGGTTCTGTACATCCAGGAGCTTTTTTCAGGAGATCGAGTAAGTTTGCAGCTTTATTCGTCCTGCAAGGTATGGCCGTGTTTTGGATTGTGCTGAGTTATCGAGTGCAGAGTTTTCGGGTTTCTACGGCACCATGTTGAGTAGTGTGTGGCAGAAACTGGATGATCTCACTGATGTTCACCGTTTAACCAAGGTTTCACACATAGAACGCCTGTAAAATATGAAATTAAAACCTGAATTGTTTCTGTATTCTTTCAGATGTTTCTTTCTTTCTTTAATTCTCTTACTTTTTTTATTATAGCACTCCGAAATCTTAAAGAGTTTTAGAATAGCATGCATGTTTTTAATAAAAATAAAAAAGGGTAAAAAGGGTTTTTTATTTGGGGGTGGGGAAAAATTAAGGGTTAAAGAGTTTAACCCCGTGTAAAACCAAAAACCCTAAAAACATCCCAGGGTCCCAGAATCTTAATCCCCCTTGAGAGGGGGGACATTTTGCCACTGACTTTGATGTACTAGTAGTCCTCTCTTAGGCTCTATTGTAGCTTTCAGAAGTTGAAGATGAGGTTTGAAGAAAGGATCATACGAAAAACTAACATACCAAAATATATGTTAATATTCTTTCTACATAATTCTAGATTTACAATATGGTGTGTTTTTTTATGGTATTATTTTTAAAGCAATGTAGGAAAATCAATTAGGTCATCTAAATTTCTAATTTATATAACGAAAACTAACAAGAATGTAAGGCAATAAAGCAAGCATATGTCTAATTAAAACTTTTATTTGAAATTATATTAAATTTAGAACATTTAAATATTAATATTTTGGGTGGTTATAAAATAGATTTTTTTTGTTCGTTTTCCTATACAAATTGCTAGCTTAAATAACTAATTATAATTTAATGAATTTGCATTACATATAGTTTTTCCAATTCCTACTATTATCTCACACTCTCTATATATTTATTTATTTACCCTTTGGGTTAAATTTTTTAAAAAATAATTTTAAAAACTCAATTATAATTATATATTTTTTAAAAAATAAATTTATTTAATAATACAATTATAATTAATTATAAATAATAAAATTAATTTATTAAAACTAATTATTTACAAATTACAAATACAGCCACGTTTCATTTTTAGGGGACCCTTTTGGGGTGAAAACTTAAAATTTTTTTTTCACTTTAAAGCCTCAGTGCTGAAAAATTTAAATAAAAATGGGTTTTGGGCAAAAAAAAATTTAATTATAAAAAATTTAAAATTAATTTTTTTAAACAAATTATTTAAGAATACAATACAGCCACGTTGGTTTCTTTTTTAGCAACTTGGGTGAAAATTTTTAAAGTTTTTTTTTTCACTTTTTAAAGCATTCAATTGAACTAAAATTTTTTAAAACGATTGTTTTGGATGACAATACGATACTTGAATGATAATGTTTTTAAACCACTTAATTTTGTGATTCTTTTTTATATACATATTTTTTTTAATTGTAACATTTAAAAAAGAACTAAAATAAAATTTTCTTTGTTGATCTAAGTAGGAATTGACTTAAAATTTTTTTTTATATTTCTTGTTTCATATAAAACTACTATGATTCAAATCAAAGTTATACATAACAGAAAGGTATCATTTTATTTTACTTATAATGTTTTCTTTTTTTCCGTATATAGCCATGAAAGAGAAACGAATTACATTATTGATGCTATAATTCCCTGTTCTGATATGTTTCTTTCCTACGTTTCTTAACCTTTGTTATTTGCAACTGCTCTAACAATGATTCTAAATTTTTATCTAGTTCTTTTATTTTCTTGTTAGATAGGATAAAATGATGTACAGATGTTTTGATCTGTTTACCGCTTTCCTAAAATAGATGATTTTCGCCTCCTACGTATACATCGCATAAATTATGTTCATTCAGAGAGAAATAAATCATAAGTCGAACAGTAAGAAATCGAATGGAGCAATTCATGATATTTTCGGGATTTGTATTTGAATTTCTACGAATATTTCGATTTTATGAACACTTATTATTTACAATATGAAACTTTATATGTTTCTTTTTACAACAAACACTTTTTAGATACCATTCACAAACACTATATTTAGCTTGTTAAACTAAATAATATACAAAAAAAATGGATGAATAACTATTATTACATAATATGTATAAAATATACAAAAAATAGGAGTAATACATAAAACTCATAAGTATAACTTCAGCTTTTAATGAAATTAATGTTAAAGTACAGAAAAAAAAAAGAAGAAAAGGAAAAAAAAAAAAAAAAGGGGAAAAAAAAAAAATAAAAAACCCGTGGGGGAATAATTTTGGGAGATCAAAAAAAATTTAAAAAAAATTGGGAGAAAACTATACTAAACTTAAATTTTATATCATTTTGGAAGATTTTGTTTTTTATATTAAAATACAATCCATGTAGTAATATAATTGTAAGCATCTCTTCCTTCTTTCCTCAGTGGCTCGACCCCCAGGGGGAAACCTTTACCTTTTTAAAACCCTTTTTCCAGGACCTTTCTTCCGTTATGTTCTCCAATTCTTAGTTCTCAAAACTAGGAGATATTTTTCTAGGCCATCAATGCATCTAAGATTTGGCCTACCATTTCTTCGTGTGCTAATTGGTTGGGCATTGAAGACTTTTTGAGTGGTATGGTCTTCGTCTATTCTGACAAAAAGTATCTCTAAAGCAAGTTATTGTAGTCGATTCCAAAGCAGTCATTCAGGCTATAGTTATAAATTACGACGCAAACACCCTGATTATCTCAGAAATAAGTCAGACCTTGAAATTTCTTCATAAATACAATAAGATAATCGGTTTTCAATGGATCCCTTCACATGTGAGTACCGATGGTAACAAAAAGGCAGACTCATTAGCCAAGAAAAATAAATATTTTTTGAGCCACAAGACAAAAAAACCCAAATTTCCTTCAGAATATTTAAAATATTTTTTTCCAGGAATTTCATACACTTAAATCTAACCATGCAGCAAAATCAACAAGGCCTGAGCTAACATTCAAGATATGCGGAAAAAGTTTTTCCAAAGCCTCGTAAAGAGGCTGTGGCAAGCTTCAGACTGCAAACAGGCCATGATTGAGTGGTATCTTAATAAAAAAAGACATCCTTCCATTTAGTATTAATAAATATACTGATGTGTGTGTGGTGTTATTTCAATAATTTTGGAGTTCAAGTTCGTCATTTCCCGGATTTATTGGTAACATTAAATTTCAACAACGAACTTAAAACTCAAACAAAAAACTTAATAAGCTTTAAAAAATTAAATCTTCAAGTTAAAATATTAGACTGAAGTATTTTTAGAAAAAAAAGCCCAGAAAAACAACGGCACCGGGGTTACATCGAACCAAGATCGTTTAAGATTTGAGGCAGAATCCGTTACATATGATTTTCCTCGAGATAGACTATGGGGGCCCGGGAGTGTGGTGACAGCAAATTTCCCCCCAAATTCGCCCCATCTGGTCCATATAATTCACAACATGTATATACCAAATTGATCGTTCAGTCTTCATGACTGCAGAGCATCTTCTTACATGCCCAGAACTAGATAAAAAGTTGTGAGATAAGGAAATTATACTGGAATGCCGGAGCTTTTTCTTGAACTACTTGTAAAGACTACATCTCTTATGCTCCTTTCCTCGTTGTTAAAACCTTTTTATTTCTGTTCTCATGTTAATTTATCCAGGTTATTATTTTAAATGTTTGCTCTTTTTTGTTATTTATCAACGTTATTGTGGGATACTTGAGCTATTTTATTTGTTTGGGTTTATCCTTTCAATAAAGCCATATGTATCAAACAACAACATAATTGTAAGTTTTTTTGGGTTTTAATCTGCCGAAAGGAAAAATTTTTTTAAAAAATAAATAAAATTTTTGCTATTCATATATACTTCAAAAACGGAAATATTGATATATGCTTAATATGTTGAGCTTTAAAAACCCCCCAAATTCATGGATGTTTAGAAGATTTAGAGGGTAGTTCGGTTTCCTCGTTTTTAGCCTTGGGTTTAAAATTATTAGTCCTTTTCTAATAAATCTCGCATAGTTTCGATATACGACGTTAGTTATCAATCTGTCAACCAATCAGAGGGTAACAGCCAAATGCTTTAAACATTAATTTTACAAAACTGTAGCTTTTTTGTTATTTTTTACAAAAAATATCTACACCATGGGTGTAACTACTGTCGTATCAGCTGTATGTACTTCTACGATGTACGCTCTTTAAGACGATATAACCTGTTACAACTTCATTATTCTTGCAGATAATGTATATTTCAAAGGAATATAAAAGGACTTTTTGATGAAAAAATAAATATGTAAGAATAAGGTTTTACGGTCACCCTCTTTTCTTTAACAAAACCTTGGGGGTTTTTGGCCAAGATTAATGGCAACCTTTTCCAACCAAACCCAAGAAGCGAAATGTGCAAGTGAAAAAAAGATAGTTTTTAAAAAAGAACAGAAGTTTGGCATGATGGCAATTTGGGGAAAGTTATTTTTGAAAAGTCAAGGTGGATTGACAGCCAATAGTGAAGTTACCGGGAAAGAAAACTAAATAAAGGTGCATAGTCGCGCGCCCAGATTTTCCCACATCAAGATTGAATCAAATTTTGGGATTAAGGTAGGATATTATTTGAAAAGGACTTGTAATAATTAGAAGTGAGAGTAGGCGGATAAAATAACTATAACTTAGAAAAGTGGTCTAAATGCGTTCGGTTTTTAATATCACTGTGTGTTTGTTCATTATAGATTCTCGCTTTTTAAATTTTTCTAAATTGTTGGGAAATTTTAAATTCTATTCTTAATAAAGCATATTAAGAATCAAAATGTCATTCCTTTTCAAACCCCAACCCCTAGCTCACGCTGACAATCAAAAATATGGTCACCAAAGGGGCGGTATCACAAGAAAGGGGAATACAATGAGGGATGTAGCTTTTCTACTATTACTTCAGATTACAATGATTTATTTACATGAAGGTATAAAACTTAGGCTCTTTAAATATCGTTTTAATTTTAAATTTCCGATTATATTTGTTTGTTTTGTGAAATTTCAGTAATAAATTCAAAATAAATATTTGATTTAAATAAAAACATAATTTTCTTATTGTTGCTACACATTTTTAGAAGTCAAACTATAGTTAGAGATCTTCTGTTGGTTTGAAATTTTTATCATGTTGCTTATGCCACAAAAGTAAGTATAATCCCATGAAATACCTCGTTAAAATTTTTTAAATGAGCTTTCTCTTCAGTTACTTTTATAGGTTACTTTAGCATTTTTTCTAAACCTAATTGTGCAAAATTGTAACCGACTTCTTTTTCTACACTAATTAGGCAAAAAATTTGTTTAACTATATAAGGATATACATAGAAGAGCTCCACATCCTCATTTATTTTAAAATACATTTAATGAGGTACCCGAGATATATTTTTGAGAATATTTTTATGTAATATAAGGTGTACTTTAAAAATATATAATTGGCCAACCGAATTAGAAAAATATTCTTATAAGGAAAAACTTCTAATACTAGCTATGAATGCTTCATATTTTATTAAACGCATTTCAAAAAGTGTGTAACAGTTATAAATTAATTATTTACTATTCTTGTATATTATCGCTTAACAAGCAATATAAAAAAAATTTAAGTCAATTCCTACTTAGGTCAACAAAGAAAAATTTTATTTTTTAGTTACTTATTTTAAAAAAACAATTAAAATTAAAAT
>BMAV01020688.1:7500-31972 GCA_019973955.1 Trichonephila inaurata madagascariensis | reverse complement strand
TTTTTAAAAAATTAATTTACTGAAAGTAAAAAAAAATACATTCTGTTTAAAAAAAGAAAAATATATTTTGTTGGTATAATATCCCCATAAATACATCAGCAATGCACAATGTTTTTTATGATTAATTTAAAATCCCAAAGTTAAGAACAAATTTAAAACAGGCCCCCAGTCTTTCATATATTTAAAATTTAAATAAAAAAATTAAATTACCGGGGCAATTTTTGTCAGTTTAAAATTAACCCTTTAACTGCCAAAAAATTTTCCTTCAACCCCCCAGTGGGAAAGGTTGAAGGGGGGGAAAAAAAATAAATTTTGAAATTTTTAAAACCGTCGTCCGGGCCTTTTTATCGCTTTCCCAAAAACCCTCGACAATTTTATGGATATCAGTGACGGTACTTCAAAAATTAATATATATGTCGGGGAAAAAACCTTTGTGGCTGAACGAGATGTTTATATACGTCGGTGGCAAGAGTTTTAAGTCAGAGTTGATCTTTTAGTTTTTATTGAATTCAATACATTGGTATTGAATGAAGGGGGGTGCAAAGAAAATTATGATTGAATATTGGGTCACCAATATCGAAAGTTTGAGAAGCACTGTTCTAAGCATTTGTCAAGCAGTATATAAAAAAAAGCTTAAGCTAAGAATGTTCTTAGAAATATTATTAACTATTAAAAGATTATTTTTCAAGTTTGGTAGTTACTAATCTTTGTCTTCAGTCATCTGTTTGGCTTTTTGATGGACAAAAAGCTATTTTTTTGTGAGTAAATCACGCAGTTCTTAACAGATTGTGAGATTAAATACAAAATAAAATTTTGCGTGTTCATGTGACCATTTTATTTTGAAACGTTTTTTTAAAAAAATATTTTTAAACAGGGTAAATAAATAACGAAAAAAATGTTCAAAATATACATTAAAGCAAATTCAGAGCTATTTCTAAAATTTTCCTTCACAAATTAAAATCGTTTTTATTTATTTCAATTCTTTCGTTTTTCCAAATAGCATTTGAAAAATATTTCAAAATATTTCTCCAATTCATCATTGAAGAATAAATAAATCTACTATTCCTGCTTTTGTTTTTTTAAAGCTTTTCAAAATCAGGTATTAAATTCATTTTTTCACCCGGGTTTTTTTGTGAAGAATATGCTTAATTTTTAAAAATAAACAATTTTTGAAAATAAAAATCCTTCATTAATTAATGAATTTCTCTGTTACAAGGTGCGAAAACAAAAACAAAAAAAATATTTAACTATAATGAATTTGCTTTAAACAATATTTTACAAAGATTACAACCTTTTCCCGAACAGTGGTATACGCCGCACGGGGGGAATTTTTAAAAATTAAAAAAAATACAGACTGAAGGATAAAAAAGTTTTTTGGGTTTAATTTAGTGAATTGTAAATTAAAGAAAAATATTTGCATATCCAGCGATCAAAAAATCCCGTTTCCAAAAAAAATTTTAAATCTAATATAATACGAATTTTTTTTTTTTTATTATTTGTTTTTTACGCACCGTAGCTTTGTTCGATTTTTGAAAAAACCTACCTGCTCAGCAAAAGTAAAACATTGGGCCCTTTTTTTAATAAATGGAAAATGCTAAATAAAAAGATCTGGGTGTGTTCTGTTTAAAATTCTTTTGATGCGTTAGATTTGTTTTTGTTGAGAGGGGGGAAAAAGGGCAATGACCTTGACACTGTCGATGGGGTGAGGATAAACCAAGATCAAAATAATCTAAGTAGATTAGGGGGAAAAAGCGAACATAAACGAAGCCGCAAGGAAGGGGTGAAGAGACGATGACCTTTGACAATGCAGTTAAAGACTGTAAAAGCATTAGGATCAAAGGACATGAACGGAAATGTCGAGAGTGGTAGCAACCTAATCAAACAAAAAGTTTGATATAACTGTAGGAAATCGTTGAGCATCAAAAGGCTCAAAATAAATCCCTACTGAATAAAAATAATCCCTACTGAAATAAAATCCCTATTGAATAAAAATAATCCCTATTGAAATAAATAATCCCTATTTGAATCGGATATTGCTCACTATATCATTGGTATTAATTTTATTTTCTAAGAACTTAATTTTTCTTCTAAAATAAAAGAAGCCTAAGTTACTCCTTATAACATTAGCTATCTGCTAGTGAAAGTTCTGACAAAATTGGTCCAGCCGTTTCAGAGATTAGCCGGAACAAACAAACAGATCGACAGACAGACAAAAATTTTAAAAACTCATTTTTTCATATAAGTACCGTATTAATTCCAAATTACAAACAGACACTTCATTTTTATTTATATGTATAGATAATCCAAAAAACTGATGAATAACGAAACAACAGCATATGTTTTTAACTTTTCAATTTTAGATCATTAAGTATTGAAATATCTCGCATCATTTACTTAAAAAATGCTATTTTATATAAAACTAAGATTTCTTTTAATAAATAATAAATTTTTTAAAGTATTTATTATAAATAGTATATTTATAAATGCCGGTTTTTTAAATTTCGTTATGTCATTTAAGAAATCAGTGGTATGTTCTTAGGTGGTATGTTTTGATTTTTTGAACAAAAAGGCTGGGGGGCCACATACTTTGCAGAAATGATAAATGACGAGGACAAAGCCTGTTTTTAAGCATCCCCCACACCAAGGGGAAAACTTTTATTCCAACATATTAAATATGCCTCAATTTTTTAACTGCGGGTCGAAAATTTATAGACGAAAAAAGGTTTCGACAAAGTCAAAGACGGGTTTTTGGTCATTCATACTTCGGCTGCAAAAATATCATTCAAATAGATGTGTGAGGGTAACTAAAAACCACTTAGCTTGAAGTCAATTTTTTCAGGCTGAATTTTTTATTAACTTTTTTACCAAAATATCCAGAATCCTTTTAAGTTAAAAAGTTAATATGGAACATCATTTTAAGAATAGTTTTTTAATTACAAAAACACTCAACCTTTTTTTCGTAGATACGTTTCCCCAGAAAAAAATAGAAAAAAAAAACGAGTAAAAAAAAATTTTTCGACGTATAAAATTTTTAAAATTCAAAATTTTAAAAAATTCGTTAAAATGAAAAATTTTTAAATTTTTCCCAAAACCCCAAAAAGGCAAAAGTTTGTAAAAAACAAAACCCCTTTTTTTTTTATTTTAACTAATTATTTTTTTCTTTCTGAAATTCAATTTCTCACCATCAGAGCTCAGGTGCCCCCCCTGGGAAGGAAACGGGCGTCAAAATTATTTGCCGAAATTTGGGATCGCCTATATGGTGCCGAAATAAAAAAAAAAAGTGATACCAGGTCCTGGGGAATGAACTAGGTCTGCAAATGTAAAAAAACACCAATACGCAACCCCGTTAGAGAAAAGAAAATTGTTAAAAAAATTAAAATTAGTGTACAATGAAATTTCAGTCTAAAATAAAAAATTTGAAATAAAATGCATAAAAAAATGCAAATAAAAATTGGGAAAAAAAACTCTCAACAAACATTCATCTTACTTAATAACAAGTGTGACGTTTATTATGAAATGGATAAAAAAGTGGGTCATCAGAAGATGCGCCAGATATGCAAAACACAAATGTCGGTTTGATTAAAAAAAATTTTATTCGTTATTAACGTCCTTTTTTGATTCTTTTTTTTTAAAAGTCTTATTAGGGCGTCTTTTGGTTCCTGGGTTGATAAAAATTTTTGATACCCTTAAACAATATTACATTGAAATTTTAATTTTGCCTATTCAGGAGAGGAATAAAATATTGTTTTATACTTCCCCCTAAACCAGTTTTTAAATAGCTAAATTTAAAATTTCGCTTCAACATCCCCTTTATTGTCAAAAAGCCAAAAACTCGCTCAAGTCGTCCTCATCCAAAAGGCACGAGTTCCTTTTTTTTAATTCGTGCAAAGGACAAAATTTTCACGTAAAAATCTTAAATTCTTTAATTTTTTTTAAAATTGTGAAAAAGAAGAGTTGATGTATATATATTTACCAATAGTATCCGACTACGTAAAGAATCGCGATTTTGCAAATACTTTAAAAACAATATCTTTTTAATACTTAGGGCCATCATAAATAGAATATACGCATAATATTGCCTTTAAAATATTATTACAAAAATAATTACATGCAATTTCTCGGAAATAAATAAAGAGGCCCACTTTTTTAAAAAACATTCCCCTTTTTTAAAGATAATGTTTTTTAAAAATTGAGTTTTAAAAATACGTAAAGATTTCCTGCAGAACCTGAACTAGGGTATTTAAATATATAATTTAAAAGGATTTTTTCATACTTTTAATATATCAGAATATAAAATATTTACAGAAAATAACGATTATTATTTTGATTTATGGGAACTCAAAAAATAATGTAATTTTCAAAAATGTAGCTTAGGGGCTGTGGAGAAGTCAAAATGTATATATATTTGTGCGTTATGTATTTTTTTAATATATATATATATATATATATATATATATATATATATATATATAGGCAAAAAAATTTTTTTATAGAAGTTTTTTCCATAAAAGGAGGATATTTTGAAAAAAATGCTTTTTTTTCCCTTTGCAAAGAAATGGTGTTGAAATGTTTTTTGTTTTTGATTGTAATAACATTTACAGAATAATTTTACATGTATATTATAACTCAATTAACAACTTTCGGAATTATGGTTCGGAACACCGGATACCAAGATAGATTTCCATTTGAATGTCGGCACTAGCTGAGTTTCAAAAAAATTCAATTTTTTACTATTATGCAATTTCCATAAAAAATTGATTTATATCACATTCGAAAGAGATTTGGAATTCTTCGATTCTTTTTTCAGTTTTTTTTTTTAATAAACTGATGTAAAAAAATATAACCCAAAAATCTTGTCTAAAATTTACTATACCTTCTTATTTAAACAGTTTAAAAGGTTCTTTTGGGTTTATTTTTTAGAAAATTCTCTCAACCTTCATATTTCCCGGTAATTGAATTTATTTTTTAGCTAGTAAAGTTAATATGAATGGCAACTAATTCAACTATGGAAGAATATTGGGCCAGCATCTGGTATACAATTACTTAGAGCAGTGATGGCGAACCTATGACCCGTGGGTCAGACACTGACCCACGCAAGCTTTTTAACTAACCCATGATTCCTAGGCAACCCACTTGGTTTTTTTCGTGGGTTTATTTAAATTTTCTAATTTATGTGGGTTATTTTTTTTCTATTTGTATTTTTTTCAACCTTTTTCATTGACACAAAAGCTTTAAATGTGTCTTTTAAACCCTCACTTTGATCACAGTTCCCAAAATTACGCAAATAAAATATGAAGTATATAGTATGATATAGTAAGAAAGTTATATAAGTAGTATAATAGCGGTATATGAAAGTATGTAGTAATTTAAATAAAGCAAAATATTTACAAAATATCAAATAAAGTGTATTGTTTAACTCACATGTTGTTTGTTAAAAAAAAAATCGAAAAACCGAAGCAAATAACTATATTTAAAGCCCTTTCTTTGGATGAAAGGCACTCTTGTAAGTTTTGGTTCAGTTATGTTTGCAAAGAGACTTCCATAGCGACCATTTTTACCTATGAGAAAATTTAATTTTAAAGGTGTTTAGTTTTAAAAATACTCAGTTAAAAAATTTTCATCTTAACTCTGGTGCAAATAGGCATTAGTGACCCACGAATTGGTACTAAAAAGTTATGAACAAAATTTGACCCACGTTTCAAAAAAATTCAACATCCCTGACATAGAGTCTGCAAATTGTTTTAGCGGTTTTTTGAAATAAAAGTTTAGTAAAATTAAGTACTGACTAAGTTCACAATATACCCAACACTTACATATATAAATATGCATTGTATTTAAGTAAATATAAACTTAATAATAATTTATCCTGCAAAACAAAGAATGGAAAATTTATGGAATCAAAAGTGAAGAAGAAAAAAAAAATTATAACTATGCATATGTAAAAAAAGACACGAAAAGTTATTGTTTTTTCCTGGCTACACTGATTTAGGATGTTAAAGCAGAGCTTACTTTATGGGATGCCAATCTTCCCCTTTAAGAGAAAATTTTTGCATAATAATGCAAGAAAATTTGTAGAAAAAAATAAGTTTGAAAAAAGACTTAAGCCTAACTATAGAGGTGGAAACTTATAATTATTCTATTAAACAAATAAAATAAAAAAGTCTGACTATTGTATAAAAAGGAAAGATTAAAATGAGAGATTTTGATTTTATCTAGTTTGACCGTATATTTGTATATATATATGCTATGTTTCAAGTCAGCATCAAAAACTTTTGTAAGAAATAGTTTAATTTTGTGAGTAAACGACACATCTTTTCTCTAAGAAAAACGAACTCCAAGTGATACGAAAATATTAAATAGACTAATCATATTTCCCAAACCCGTAATACTTTTGAGTATATATTTCCAACGGAAAAAGCGCAAAAACTATATACGAAAAGCTAAAATTTGGATGCCAAAATGGTCCGTATATAAAATTTCACTCAATTCAGCGCTTTAAAATGTATTTTTAAGATTGAAAATCCACCAAGATAAATAAATAAAACAAATAAATAGTGAGATTATGAGATAATAGTGGGAAATGAAAAAAAAGGGAAAAATAGAGTATTTTGAAAAATTTTTGGGGAAATTCTTTAAACCTCAGCCCGCTTCTTCTGGGGGGCGAACCCCGGGGACGGGAACCCGGGGGGGGGGACGGTATATCGAAAAGTCGGAAATAAAAGATTGTTTAAATAATGATTAATTTACTGAAAGGAAGCAAACAAAATACATTCTGACATAATAAAAAAATAATATACACTTATGCAATGATATAATACACTTATAAAAGTATTTGTACTGCCAAAAAATATTTCATAATTTATTTAACAGGACTAAGTTAAGAATAAGTTAAATAATTACCAGTGACCCTATGGGCATGTCATAAAAATATACAATCAATTTAATACTTATCTTGATCATTTTTATGGGGTTTATAATTTAAGTTGCATTGTAGCTTTATGTCAAATTATATTATTATTGAATTCAATACATTGTTATTGTATGGAGGAGGGGCGTTGAAAATTATGATTGAAAATGGGGTCACAAGCATAGAATGTGTGAAAAGCACTGTCTTAGTCAAAAGTTTTCTAATGACTTATTAAAATGAATTTTTAAACCCCGAATCTGTTGGTAAGCAATATAGGTTGATAAGTTCTTCTAGTGATTTAAGGTGACTGCCTACCTTGAAAATGTCATTTTTCGTCTACATAAGGCATTTTTTTATTTCAAAATCTTATAGTTCGAACATTTTTCTTTACAAAACAGCTTTTCTTTTTCTTTTACGCGAAATAGAAATAAAGTTATAGTGATTTTAAAAAAAAACTCTACTCTATGCAAAAGGGCATTAAGAAAAAAGTTAAAATGAGTTTTTTTCAAAATTATGTTTTCGAAAGAAACACTTTTATAGATACGTGATATCTTAAGAACCAAAACAGATAACTTTTTGAAATTTCTTTGGGAAATTGTTAACTGTACTATTTTTCATAAAGAAGACCGTAAGTTTTGTTGTAGATTAAATATTTTTTCATTTAGAGAAGTTTTTATAAAGAAAAAACTTAAAAGATATTACAATTTTTATATTATTATGCATAATTGACTGTATTTTTTTGTATTTTATATTTTTCTTAGATTTTTTCTTTTTTTGCACCATAATATGTATGGTGTGTATAAAGAAAGTTATGATTACTCTGTATTAGAAATTTTTATACAGTGTTACCCGGTTTAGTAAAAATTTGGTAAAACTTCCTTGAAAACAACCAATTTTTCTAAAAGTATATTATTTATTTAAAAATGTTTATGTATTTACATATTTTTTTTTCTATTTTTCTTCCTAAAAGCACTCAAAAATGAGTGATATTTTCAAAGTATTTCCAGGAAGAATGTAAATAAGCGATTAAATTATTATTAACTGAGAGCAAGTTATTTTATGCAAAAACGTACAAATTCTAAAATTTTAAGTGACTCTAGTTGAAAGTCTAGTTGTCGCGACCTGGAAATTGCGGGTGTGGGAGGGTTCGAGGAAAAAGCAGACATGATCTTAGAAAATGACTGATTTATTCAACTTTTAACACTTTACGAAATGCACTTTTATAACTAAACATTGGGAACAATAATAAATCTTAACCCAAATTTAGATACATCTAAATTATGGAAAGTACTTATCTTCCTTAAATCTCTTTGCGTGGTCCTGCTTGAAAATTTCTAGCTCACTCAACTAAAATGGCAATGCCTTCCTCTATTCAGGTGGATTCTTCTTCTATTATTAATATTCAGATGAGCGACCACCAATCGCTGTCTACTAACTCTTGGAAATCAGTTTTCGATAAGCTTAACCATTACCCCGCCTACTGAACGACTGGCACTTAAATAGTGGTTGCATTTGCATAAATCAAGTCCTTTTTACGGAAAACGGTTTTTATTCTGATATCGCAGTTAAAGAATATTTTCCCCGAGAGGATTAGTAGAAACCCGAATAGAACCTATTTGGGGTCGTGACCCCTAGTTTAAGGTATCCGACTACGTTCGGAACCATGATTTTAAAAAAGGCGCATAAATGGATAATTTCCATGATATTTAGTGTCACTTAGATTAGAATACATGTATAAAATTGTTTTAAGGACATTTTGACAAAAAAAAAAAATATTTAAATACAATATTTCCGCAAAAAATTAACTTAGGATAACCTTTTTTGAAAATGTTTTCCTTTTGTGAAAAATGCTTCTATTATAATAGTATTTTGCCAGTATATATCTCAGACCTCTTTACAGAGTCTCAACTATGAATTTTTAAAAATTCACTTTATTCTCAGAGTTACAACCCATTGAAATAATTATCGGCGTTTTTTTCTTAAAATTTCTCCCCTCTGCTGTCGTAAAACATGGATAAACCCTCTTCTAAGTTATATATCTCAAAAATTCTAGTTGAGCCTCTGTAGAGAGGTCTGAGCTATAGACAGGCAAAATATTATTATAATAGAAGCAATTTTCACAAAAAGAGAATATTTTGAAAATTAGTTATTCTATGTTCAGTTTGTCAAAGTATATTGTACTTAATTGATTTTTTATTGTAATACTATTCCTAAAACAATTTTGTATACATTTTCTAATCTAAGTGACACTAAATATCATAAAAATTATCCATTTATACGCTTTTGTAAAATCACGGTTCCGAACGTAGTCGGATACTTTAAGTAACACTGCTCTAAGTGATAGAACAGATTCATTGACCGTAGACATGGTCAATGACCTATAATACTTTGCATTTCATCTATCTAATAATATTGAAAATCTTCAAACATTTCGTATGATAATTTTATAAGCCTAATGGATGTATTGTGTTCATATTTTCCGTAATAGTGAGAAACTAATATGTCTCCAGTAAGCTAATTACTATTATTCACAAAAAGAAAAGAAAAAAATTGAATTTCAAACTATTTCAATACGTCTATTCGTTAAATTATTCAAATTAACGCTTGAGATCAGACAAGGAAAAACAAAAAAAGGAAGTACCTTGTCTCAAAATGTATATTTTGTATAACACTGCGTGAATCTAACCTTTGTGATATAATGCAATCCACTAAATGTTACATACAATAATGCTAATTTAATGTGGCAATAGTCTCAATCATTTATTAATGAGATTTGACGTCACATAGTTCTTTGACTATTGATAAAAGGTCAAATATTTTCCACATTCCAGGGTATATAAAAATCATAATAAATTTGCCTTAACTGTACAGTCATATTTATAACTATTTTTACACAATGGCACACACAAGGGGTGAAGGAACCTTGATTTTTTTTTCCGATTAATTATAATCCTATGTATATAGCACTTAAAATTTACTTTATAATTTGTTACTAATAATTTATTTTACTAATCAATGCTAATTATTTATTCAATACTTTATTTCTTACTGTTTTCTGTTCCTGACAATCGACAAAATCAAAAGATTATATTGTATTGTGGTATGATATAAGAATGGTGGACTTTCGACTCTAGAACCCTTATCCCTTGAAAAATTCTTATGTTCACAAATGATTTTACGTATATTCCTTATCATGATTAAATATGGATTTTATTTTCGTATTTCGTTATGAGTGAGTGTTTATTAAAATCACACTTTAAAGCAACACAAGGGTGTGCGAGCGTTCCTCAGAATTTTGATTTTCGATCAAATGACGACGCCAATCATCTGGGCTCGTGGTATTGTCTGATGTGGTCCCGTCATGGATACGACATTATAATTTCTTCACCAATTTTATCACACAATTTCAGATTCAGAATTTGATGTTTCTTCATTAGAAATTGAGAATTTTTATACATTTCGAAGAACAAAGTACTGCGTTCTTTTCCTTATAATGTATTTATCATGCTTCTCTAATTGACTTCATGAATACCGATAAAAAATTTGCATACAAGTATATATGTTTGCATACAAGTATATAAAGTTTTGGGATATGCTTTAGAACTATCTATTTATTGTACGATTTAACACAGTGTTTCTAAAACTGTGGGGCGCACCCCCTAGGGGGCGTGATAGTCCTACGAGGGGGCGCTAGCATATTGAAAAGTCGAAAACAAATGATTATTTAAAAAAATCATTAACTTACTGAAAGTAAGCAAACAAATACATTCTGACATAATACAAAATAAAATACTCATTTACACTATAAAACACTTATAAATGTATCAGTATGGCACAATCTATTTTATAATCAATATAACAATACTAAATTAAGGACAAGTTTAATACTTACCAGTGGCCCCATGGATTCGTCATATATAAAATTATATGCCAACATTTACACTTATCTTGATAATTTGCATGGTTTATAATTAATCCCTTTAACAGCGATTAAAAATTTCGCGATTCGTTCCCCAATGCCACCATTTAGCCCGTAGGTAAGCGTATGTGGTGTATTGAAGAGGGATGGGGTAGAAAAGGGGAATAAATAATATAATACTCTGAAATAAGTAAATCCTTAGCAAACACTTTCAAGGTCATTTTATTGCTTTCTAAAGCCTTCAGAATAATTTTCTGGACAGAAGTTCACAGAAAAGACAGTACTTCGGAAAGACGTACATATACGTCTTGGACAATTAACACACTGTCTGAGCGGCACGTTTATATACTTTGAAGGAACATCGGAGGCTAAAGTCGTATTGTGAGTTTAGAGTCGAAGTATATTATTATTGAATTTAATACATCGTTATTGTATGAAGGGGGGCGCGATGCAAATTATGATTGAATATATTTGGTCACAAACATTGAAAGTTTCACAAGCACTGATTTAAAAAAATGCTGTAAATATGCTGAATAAAACGGCTGTTTTTTTCAATTAAGAAGACATAAGTTATTTACGCAGGAAAAAAAAAGTTGCATTGAAATACATCATAAAAAACGAAAATTATAGGCAGACTACAAGGCTCTATAAACTTTGGGACAGAGTTAAGATAAATATGTGTGACTAGAAAGAAAAAAAAGTATGAAAAAAAGGAAAACTCTGGGCTATGTAAAGTTTCTGCAAAAGATATCAGAAGCTTTTGAAAATGGAAAATATATTGGCTTACAGCTTTGGTGGATATTCAAACAGTTTAGAATTTTTCTATGTGTCTTCTATGTTGTGGCTCATCGAAACCATTTCGTTTTTCCTATATTCACATTTTGCAATGCACTTTTCTCCAGAGAAAATTATGTACATACAGTCGTCTATTATGAGGTTTTAAAAGTGGCGAGATTGCTCAACAGCCTTAAAGCCTATTTTTTCTTTAAAAAACATATTTTATTTATTTTTTTTAAAAAGCAGTAGATTTTTATGATTTTTTTTGACGTTCTTGATATGAAATTTTTCAAAAAGTTTCCTTTGATCAAATATAAAAGAAAAGGTATATATGTGTAAATATAAACAAAAAAAAAAGACTTTATAATTTAAAATTATAAAGGTTTCTATGGTGAGAGATATTTGGATCCAAAAATTCCCAAAACACTTTGTTACTCTAAGAAATACTAAATTTAACTTTCTCGGCAAGTATACTTGAACGTTGTGTTAATGAATACTTTTGAAGAATAACGCCGAATATAGCTGCATTTTATAGAATGTAAGATCTCAGAATTCCATCATAATAAAAATGAGTTTACTGTTACTAACAGACATGATATACTTAACAATTTTTGTCTTGAACCATTTAAAAGGGATGTTGGGATGTCGTATGCGAGTTATATTTGTTGTTCTTGTTGTTTCTGATGCCACCTGTCTTACGTATTCAGATCGAGGCCCACGAAATTCATCGTGGCAAGGGGCTAGAAGCACGCCTGTCGTTGGCCTTGAGCTCCATACAGGTGACAGACGGCAAAATTCTCGATGAGACGATAGATGGCGAAACCACCGATCTCCACCTCCCCAATTTAGGCATGGAACTGAAGGGGAGAAAAATATTCTCCAGTCCCCTGCGCTCATGATACAGCCCACAATACTTTTTGGATCCACTGATTTAACAAGCACGTACTCTGTGTGTACTCGGAGTGTATTTGGTGGTACGGGCATCGAATCCAGGCGTTCCGGTCTGGAGTCCGATGCTCTAGCCCCTAGGCTACCCAATTTGGTCTTTTCTTTGATACTGAGAAAAAATATACACCAAATTTTCGAATTAGTGACAGTTTTATTATCAAATCTTTTTGTCGTACTACGAATATAATGACTTTCAAATGAGTGAATATTGGTGTGTCCCTGTTTAGCTACTCGAAGTAATTCGGCGGTGGACCTAGTAATTTTGAACCATGATCAAGTGACCAGGACGAAACCTGAGCTGAATTTCCTATCCAAACTACCACACCACACACTAACGGGAGGACGTTTGGGCTCTTGATAGATTTAACATGCATCGCTCCCTTACACGGCGGGTCTTCAGCTGTATTAGGCTCATACTTATGATATACGCCAGCCATTAGTACGTCACTTTCACCACTAGAATACCTCGGCCATAATGATCTTCAAAAGCTCTTATTCCTGAAAATTATATCAGCAGCATGTAGAAATATGGATACTGAGAATCAAAGAAATTAAAAACAGAAAGATAGGGAAATGGAAAAGGAATTATTGTAAAATATTCAAATACACTCCCTTCACTTTCTGTACCAGAAGGTAATAATGCAATAATTCAGATTTACAAAAGTAATTAAAATGTACTCATCATATAACCATTGCTAAAAATAGTTTTAAATCTGTTTCAAGAGTGGCAACTATGTTATTGATAGTACAACATCTTAGTTAATCAGATTGGTTGATTTATGGTAATTCTTTACCAAAAGGATGATTGCTTTCATTGAAAGGAGCTCAAATTTTTTGACTTGATCATTTTCTTGATTTCATATGACGAGGAAAAAGAAAACAATGCATACAAGATACAAACTCAAATTGAAATAGAACGTATTTTACTTTGAATCCCAACTTACGGAATTTTACTTTTATAATCTACAATTCATTCCTACTATAAATCCAACAATACTATGACACACACAATTTGTACCTTCGCATGAATGGAAAACCTCTACAATTACTTCAGTGTTGTATAAAACATTTCTTTGTCAACCTAATAAATCTTATCAGTAATTGAATTTGTGCGGGAAATTGTGAACTACAAACTAAAGGCGCCTTAAAAATAACAGTAGTGCATTTTTTTTAAAGGTATGGGGAGACGGAGACAAATAGGAGACAGTAAAAAATGTAAAATAATTGATTTTAAATTCATACAACTCAGTAGCATCACTTTGCGCATAATACTCTCCAAACTGCTAGAGACTAAAAAATGGTAGATTGTATCTGCTGCTGCCATTTCTTTATTTATGTTAACGTATTTTCTTATACTTTGTTTTGATTTAAATGCATTTAATGTACATGAAATTTGAGTTATAAAAATTAATATTCAAAATAAATTTAGGAGGTTAATTGCATTTGAAGTTATCCAAATTTTTAAATATTTAGGCAACATAAATAAACATCTTAAACCCCGGGTCATGCGCCTTTTTTTGCTATTTCCCTGGGGGTGTGAGAACATTAAACTTTAACGCGTTATTTAATTATAAAAATAAAAATTAAATTATGATACATATTTATAAAGTACAAGATGTGTTTTTTTTTTCAAATAAAATTTTTAATTTTTTCACACAAATGAGATTAACATTAATTTAAACTAAACATACAACATTTTCATTTTAAAACCCCTAATTTTATATTTTTCAAAAACCAGTAAATCGAACCCAAAAAAATATATTTTTAAAATTTAAAGAGAAAATGATGTAGAAAGTAAAAAAATAATATTTTAATCTTTTTCCAAACTTTCAGAGCAGATGTATACAAATGCTCAACTCCGGGAGTTCTCAGCCCCCCAGATAAATTTTTCAAATTTTAAACTTTCCAACCTTTCCCTTTAAAGAGGGATTGCATCACGCCAAAAAGGTTAAAGACCTAAAAGGGCAGCTCAAAAAAAAATCGTGGTTCTGCACTTTTTTTTGAAATCTGGGAGGATTTTTCTTGTTGCTGGGGGGGGAACCCCCCGCGCAGTGATCGCGGGTTAACATATATTGGCCTGAGTCTAATTTATTAAAAGTAATGCAGATTTAGGTACCTTTCATGCCAACAAAAATGATAGCATATTCGGGGGAATATGCCGACTTGGGAGGATTGATTATTTGAACATTTAAATTTTCCGGGGTATAGCTATTCCATCGTGATAGCGGGAAAAAAGGGGAACCCTTTTCGGCCAGTCGTTAACAATTTTTTCCTCCTTTTTTTCTCAATTTGTGGAACAATTTTTCGCTTATCCCCCTTTCCCAAAAAGATAGTTGTTTTTTCTGTTGAGGAACTTTGGAAGCAATACTTAGGGAAAAGTTGTCTTTCCAGCCATCACTGCATTTGTTATATATCTGTGGTTTGTGTGTCGTTGGAACTTTATTTCGTTGACGTTGAGTAAGGTCTGTTGTTGAGATTGCGGATCTACTTCGCGGGTGCACTGTTGCGGTTTGAATCAATAGTTGTGATTTATTGGGAATGTCTTTTAGTAAGACTATCTATGGATAAAGGTATAATCAATCAATAGTGTTAGGGGGGAGGATTTAGTTTAAATTTTGGGTCACCACTTCGGGCGTTGGTGACGCGTCATCCATGGTGATTTTGGAGACTCTTTTAGGGTTCAGAGGATTTGAGATATTCACCTTCAGGTCTGAAATGCACGCTTTAAGCGACTGGGAGGAAAAGGAAGGATCCTTCTTCGAGGTAGTTGTTAAGCACTTTTATTCCTGTTCTGTGTTGTTCCCGACTTACGGAAGAAGGGATCACTGCACGTGAGAAATTAGTTTCACAATTAAATTTACAATTCTACAAAATTAAATAGGTTTTTCTAGCAAATTTTAGATATAAGCAATTTTAGAAATCAAATGCAGATATTGTCAAAAATCATACATGAATTTTGGTGTGTTTTAAATAAAAAAAAACAAATGTTACTTATTGCTCTTCAGTCGAACACTGTATGACTCCTATACGAATGCAGTGACTGTGGTAAAGTAGTGGTCACGATCACGAACCTGTGATCTACGTAGCATAAGTCAGAGCCCTAGTGCCACTATAGCCCTTTCCTTTGGGGGGAGTGAGGGAGAGCAAAAATGTTTGTTAAGGCCGTTATACGTTTAATTTTTCGCCCAAATTGTGAAATTTTTTATTCAGTTCCCATAAAAGGCTTTAGAACAACTTTTTCTATAACCAAAAAAGTTTTTCCCAAATAAAAGTTGCTTAAAATTTCCCACCAATGGGGTTTTCGGGCCCTATGTCACAAAAAAAGATGGCCCCTTTCCCTTTCGTCTAACACATCAGATATCCCGTATAATATTTTAATGGTATAATATTTTAAATAGGGTGGTGCTCCTTTTTGTTTTTCACCACCAAAAAAACGCAAGAGAAATAAAAGAAATAATTGTAGAGGTTCGTTTTTTCAACAGAAAAAAAAACGGCGAGAATTTTTCAATGTGGGGGGAGAGCACGGCTGACGTCAGAGCATACGTTTTGTTTACGGCAACCCCTTCCCCCCAGATTAGACCAAAATTGAACAAAAAAAAATTTCATGGAAAATGTACTTGATAAGACCTTTAGAAAAAAAAACTAGGGTTTTTGGTTTCGACCCTAATTTTAAAACTCGGTCAAGTGATTAGGATGATACCCCGTTTCTCCAAACTTCCACAACACATCAATGAGTCTCTGTATATTTAACGTTTATCTCTTGGTCGCTTCTATACGGTGTATATCCATTGGCACCAGGACTCGAAGTGGCGGCACAAATTAATAACCAAATTACACTTTTGTAATATTTAATTTTTCTATGAACAACAGTTACTTGACTCACAATTTTTCGTAAATGGCGCATTTTCTTTTGTCTCTATATTATGAGATTTTTATGTTTCACATTTTTTCAATTTTGTATTAAAGTTTATTTGCAACAATATTTACAATTTACTACCAAATGAAGTGTAATATTCTTATCTTTCTTGCCCAAACACCATGAAACTTGAATTACATCAAATCCAAAAATTTAGAGGATATTGAAGTGGGGTAGAAAGTTACAAACTAAACATTGACTTAGAGGTAACTAAGTTTCTAAAACTTGTTATATAAACGCTATTACGTTATCTAAATTTTGGTTTTATCAATGTTTAATTTAGATTTTTTTTTTTTATTCGCTAAGTTCAATTTGTTTCGTAAATTGAAAATATATTAACCTCGATATTATTAAACCGTATTTTCTCTATATGTGAATGTTTTAAAGTAGCTTTAAATAGATTTTAATTAAAGATTTATGTAACTGATGCAATAACTGCCTTCTAATAATAACAATCCCTTGTTCAAATATTACAGAAAATATTAATCCATTCTTAGTCTCTGAAAAATGATGAACTATTATATGAATGATTTTGCAGATTTATAAGTCGAGAATGTGATCCGCGAGAATGTGAATGTTTATCCTCCCAAAATGTGGATATAGGAGACGACTTCATTTTTTAACAGGATAATAGCGCCAAGCATGCTGCTCTCAATGTAGGCCGCTTATGTCTCTATAACTGTCCCCAAATGCTAAAAACACCTCCTCAATCACTTTATTTAACCGGGTAGAACATATTTGATGAGAATTTGATTAAAAAAAAGAAAGCATGACATATAAATACAAAATGTGAAGTAAAAGCAATAATCTCAGAAGCATGGAGGAGAATCGATGTAGAAATTACAAAAAACTGATTAAATCTATACCAAGACGTTTAAAAGTTATTGTGAACACTACAAAATATCTTATAAAGTACTAAATTAAGAAAGAAATACAATGTTTAAAACTATGTTGAGATTTTTGTAAGGCGTATGAAAACTTTTGTGGAGTAATTTTTAGTAGATTTTTGATTATTAATTTTTAAAACTAATAGTTGTATTATTTTTAAAAAAAATTAATTACGTGATTTCATTAAGTACACAAGTTGTGGATATCATAAAAAAATAATAATTCCGAAATATTAATTTTTATTAGTCGAAAACATTATTTTTTTTTAGAAATTGTAAGTGTACGAACACTTTTGTGGTCCACTGTATAATGTTTCTATTCAAGAAATTGATACGAGATAAAATTTTGTACATATTATTCACACAATTTTAAAAAAAATTAATTTTTTTAAAAAATTATGGGAATTTTAAAATAATGCGCATTTTATATTTATTATTGTTTTAATTGTGAAATGTTTCTGTAGTGTATTCCTAAGAATTTTTTAAACAAATTTAGCGATCTATTTTACAATCATTTAATTAGTTTCGGGAAAAAAAATATTGATACGTATGATAAGTTTAACTAAAATAACTCCTACACTTATTTTTTTTTTAAATAAAGTATTAAATTTACAGCAAAATTTATTCCTAGTTTTCTACATGTATTATATATGAAACACAGGGAAAAAATGGAAGTGATTGGTAAACAATTGTGGAAGAAGAAGATATTTGAATGCAAAAAAGCACAAACTGAGAAAAACCACCATAATGATTATAATTCTAAAAAAATATTTATGATAAACTTAAATAAGCATAAAATACCACTTTAAAACATTAGCTACATATTTTCTTAAAAATAATAGCATTTCCGTATTATTTCAACCCATATATTTTATAAATGATCCTTTCTTAGAGAGTATCAATTGCATAAGAAAACTCAAGGAAAATGTTTAAAATTGTTTTTCTGTCATAAAAAAAAAAAACCCAGAAAATTTTACTTCACATAATAATGAAATATTATACTGCTATGGAAATTATGCCATGAACAAAAACTGAAGTTATGAAATTATTAATACAATATGCCTGAATTAAAAAAAGTTATATGCATCATTTAAAAAAATAAAATTGCATTAATTTAATACTTCAGAAATATCCTGGTTTATGTGTAACACCTTCTTTTATTTTAGTTATTATTTCCTTTTTTAAAATAGATATTTTTTATATCAAAACGCTCTTTTTGCTTATTTTTATCTAAAAAGGGGGGGGGGTTGAATTCCCTAATTTGTTTGTTCACATTTTTCTATTGAACTTTTCTCCCACTTATAATTTTCAGGCATACAAAGGTGATATATCATTCGAAAGATATTAATGCGCAAAGAATGTAACAAAATAAAAATGATAATTACGTCATTGTTTGAGGGTCAAGTCCTCTTAAGAGCTTTTTGCTTAACTAATGCAGGGTTAAAAAAAAAAAAAAAAAAACCGAGACTAAGTGTGTAACTTGAAAAAAAAGCGGTTTTTACAACAACAGTTTGGTGACATAATCTCACACTCTTCCTCTATCCACGTGGACAGTTTCGCTTTAACCAATCTCGTCATTTGGGAGTATTGCGTCATTGAGGGAGCACGAGCAACTGCATTCAGACGAGGAAAAAAATGTCAAAAAAACATAAGTTTCGGCCCTTAAAAAGCAGCCCGAAAAAATTTCAAAAATTTAAACAAGGCTTATAAGATGAAACTTTGCGCATGTGCTTGAACGGCATAGGCGATTTCAGGTTGAATTGAAGTATGAACATGATCAACTTGCTGGGCGCCGAAGGTCAGTAATTAGAGACCAAAACATGGCTTAAATTCGTGATATGAGAGAATCCTCATTCACATCATTGGTCAGACTGTAAATCAATACTACATTAAAGTACTAATAAGACTTCGTGAAAATATTAAGAAAAATAAAGAAATAAATGGGGCGTGATGGATGGCTGTTGCTTCAAGACAATGCATCCACTCACATGATCCCATCTTTTGGTTTCTTTAGAAAACGACATGATTAGGCATCCTCCATTCACCCGATTTGGCCCCATGCGACTGTTTTATTTCCCCAGTTGTCTTGCGAAAGGGGCTTATTTTACTCAGTTGAAGAGGTCCCGACAAAAAAAGGAGAATTCCCGGGTTTAAAAACCCCGTTCCCAAACTGTTCCAGCAATGTGGTTAAAACCCAAAATTTAGGGAAAACAGGTAGAAATGTGGAAGAAAGGTTGGAAAAAAATTTTTTTGTCAGTCAAGATTTTGAGCTGGTTGGGAGTGCCAAATATTCCAAAGGGGTGACTTTTTCCCATTTTTCTAGTTTTAAAAAAAATTTTTGGGAATATTAACTTACATGACACTCTCACATTTTGCTGCGGACTTGGTCAAGAAATCAACGCTTTCATTTTCGAAAACTCCAGTATGGCCATGAAGAAAACTAAAAAATTGTGTTTTAAGGATCCGCCCACGTTCGAACCATGATTTTGAGAAGAGAAAATGGAAAATTTTCATCATATTTATTAATTTAGAAAAATTTTTTTTAAAATTTTAAAAAAATAAATTTTTAAAACCTTTTGGGGCAAAATTAACCTTGGGAATAATTTTTAAAATTTCCCTTTTGTAAAAAATGTTTCTATTATAATAATTTTTTTACCGGGGTATATAGCCGGGCCCCCCCTACATGGGCCCTCGGTGGGTTTTTTCCATTTTTTCCGACAACAGAGGGGAGCAATTTAAAAAAAAAAAAAAACGCCAATAATTTTTTCCCAATCGGGGGTTTAACCGGGAAAACAATGTGAATTTTTAAAAAAATTTAGTTGAGCCCCCCTGTAGAGACGTCTGAGCTATAAAACGGGAAAAATATTATTTAGGGCCTTTCACAAAAGGGGAACTTTTAAAAAAAGGTTTTCTAATTTAAATTTTTTTCCCAAAAATATTGTATTTAAATAATTTTTTGTCAAAATTTTCCCAAAAACAATTTTATGCATGTATTCAAAATCTGAATAAACCCCAAATACGTGAAAATTTTTTCCATTTATGTTTTTTAATCACGCTTCCGAACGTATTCTGATCCCTTTAACGATTGATTTTTTAATTCCCACACGAACATTAACGCATAGTAAAATTTTTGTATAAGGGAAGAAAGGAAATCTGAACAAATTAAATACAGAAAAGTGTCGTTATGCTGCCTGATCCATTATATAGTATGATTTAAAAGTTTGAAGATAAAACAATGATTTATTGGTGAATTCATAATTTGAGGATGTTCAATTTTTTCTTTATTATGAAAAATTGCAAAAAACCCAAAATGATTGTTGATTTTGATTTCCTCGGTAAAGAAAAAACAAATGCATAATTTTCTTCAATATTACTGGGGTGGCTTATTTTATAGATCACACTACGCTTTAAAAGATGTGCGAGATCTGAAAGAATATCAAGCAGTCAAAACTAGACAGAGAAGACGTAGAGAGTAATTCTTTTAAAAGGGGAATACTTTTTCATATGGACCCCCGGGGCCCAATGACAACCCAATGTGGGTCCACGGAAAAAAAAAAATAATTTGAGGGGTTTCCCGGAGTTGTAAATGGGGGGGGGTGGGGGCCCATTAATTTGGGGTTGGCCAGAGCGTGACTTTTAAATTTAAAGGAAAATTTTATCAATGTAAACGATTTACTTTTTTTAACAGATTTATTTACTAAATTCAAAAGTTTAAATTTTTATTTACAAGGTAACAAAAAAATTTTATTAAAAACTGATCACCCTTTCAAATGTTTCTAGCTGGTTTTAGGCCAAAGGAGTAAGGGTTTTGACGTTGCGGGAAATTTTTTCAGTTTTAATTTTTTTAGTAAAAAACTGCCAGGAAAATAACACTCAACCTATGTTAACTTTTTATGACATTGATTCCGATTTTAAAAAATAGGGGTTTTAGAATGCTTTAAAAATGGTAATAATATAGTAGGAAAAGAATTTATATGTTCACATTGAAAAAAATGTCAGATTACAAGAAGGAAAACCGATAGGCATACCCAATTGTCAGCAATTTTGGGTTTTAACAAGATGCAACTGTTACTTATCCTAAAAATTTGGGGAAAATCTTTTAGAAAGGTTTTGATTGCATTTCCCGGGGAGAAGGAGTTTCAAAAGTGGTTGCGAATCTCCAAAAAAAAAGACAGAAAAAAAAAAAAGAAGGATTGGACTCTATTAACAAGGGAGATTTGTATAAACCCACTGGCGTACCTATCCCCCAATGGGCCCCCGTATCAAAAATTCCTTTGGGGCTTCAATTTTGGCTTTTTGACATTTTATGATTATACCTTTTCCAAAAAATGGGGGCCCTTTTATTGGGGAGCCCCAACTAATACGGCGATTTTCTTTATACGGCCAATCGGGGGTAACTAAAGTCCTGTACAAACCTGACAAGATTGATGGCAAATGTTGAAAATTTGTTAAAAAAAATATCAGATTCACCCCAACATTAAAAAAATTTGTTTGTTGCTTAGCTATTTTGTATAAGTTTTTTTATGTTTTAAATTTAAAAAATTTTAATTTAGTTAATTAACATGTATTTTTCTTAATTTTAAATATTTTACTTCCACAGTAAGAAATATAAAACTTTTTTAAATAAGTAAATAGTGCTGTCAGTTAACATTTAAATTGATAAATTTCCCCTAAATTTAGTATTAGGTAAGTAGGGTTCATCCAAAAAATAAAAAGTGGGAAGGGGGCTATGAGGCAAAACAGTTTTGGAAACCCCTATTTTTAAAATATTAGATTGGAAACAAAGAATAAAAAAGAGAAAATTCTTTTTTTTGCAAAAAATTACATAACTAAAAGTATGATAACCCACTCAATAAAATATGTCTTGATATGCCAAGATTAAAGCAGATCTTTTAAGGTTTCCACCGTTCGAACCTGATTTTAAAAAGTTAAATGGATAATATTTATGATATTTTGTGTAACTTAGATTAAAAGTGTATATAAAATTGTTTTGAAAAGTTTAAAAAATAAAAATTATTTAAATACAATATTTTTAAAAATATTGCCAACAAAATTTGGAACTTAAAAAAAATTTTTTTTAAAAAGTTCTGCTTTTTTGGAAAAAAAGCTTCTATTATAATAATATTTTGCCTGTATATACCGACCCTGTGAAATCAACAGAATTTTTGAGAAAATAACTTTGAAGTGGGGTTTTTCCATGTTTACACAACAGAGGGAGAAATTTAAAAAAAAAGATAATTATTTCAAATGGTTGTAACTTGAAAATAATTTAATTTTTCAAAATTATAGTTGGGCCCAAAGAGGGCCAGCCATAAAAGGTAAAATATTAATAAATAGAAGCATTTTTTTCAAAAAAAAGAACATTTTGAAAAGAGGTTATTCTAAGTTGATTTTTTGCCAAAATATTGTATTTAAATAATTGTTTTGTCATAATGTCCCTTAAACAATTTTTACATGTATTCTAATCTAAGTGACACTAAATATCATGAAAATTATCCATTATTGCGCTTTTTTAAAGTCACGGTTCCGAACGTAGTCGGATACCTTAAGAATATGACCAAAAATTATGTTATATTTGAAATTATGCTATAAAAATTATATTTATATTATTATATTATATTTACCTCAAGTTGGTATTGTCTTTAAAATTAATAAGTCATTTGCCTAGTTTTAAAATTTGTGCTCAAAAATTCAAATTCGAAACTCATTTTTCAGTTTTAATATCATATTTCCTTAGGAAATAGATTTTTTAAAAAATCCAACGCTTCAGTCGCTAAGGCATGAAGGAGATATGTTGTGCTATAGCAAAAAATATAGATAAAATGAAAGTAATATTCAAAGAAATAGTTATTTCTGTTTATTCGGATTAAATAAGAAATATATATATTACAAGAAATAAATTAATTCTCTAAGCATAATGCATATTTTTTGTTGTAAGAAAAAATTAAATTGTCGCTTCAGTTTATTACTTAAATTAATTATTAAATGTATAATTTAATGACCAACATAGAAAAGGAGCAATAAAACTCCAATTTATTACACGTTATTATACTTAGGGAATTATATCGGTTTATTCAATGGATCAATAAGCATATTTCAGTGCCGAGTATTCATTAGTCAGACGAATAATTTAATTATTATTGTTTGAATTTCTAATCAGACTTTAAAATTGGCCATTGGAAATGTTAAAGTTATTACTAAGTATTAAATTAATTTTATTACAATTCTGAAAATGAAGTCAAAATAATGTAAAATAAAGGGTATATTAAATTTAAGTTAAAATTTTAATTAAATTAAAGTTTAAACAGTGTTTAGAAAAACTTAAGATATATCATTATGACATTGGAAAATCATCAAGTAATTAATTAAATTCACCGATAAGATTAAAATATGCCCAGACGACTGAAACTGTATTAGTGGGTTTTGATTTCGAGCCCTTATATTAATTTTTCGTTACTTTAGGATACAAAAGACAAAAAAATTTTTGTAAAATATGCAACATTTGAAAGTCCATGGATTTTTATTCATTCATGAAGACAACTTTCAGCAACTTATAATTACTATAAACAAGTCACTGGCATTAATTTGGGGTTGGTTGTATATTGTTTTCCCATTACTCCTAATTATCATCTTTAACATAGGTTTCTAGAGTATGGTAAATTTCGGTCTGGGACTATAAAAGGAAATGAAAGTTTGGATGATCTTTTTTAATATAGTGCTAGAAGTATAATTTTGAAGAAGTATAATTTTGGATATGACATGGATTTATTATATTTACCCATTTATCTATAAATATGTATATAGAGGAGCAAAGGGACTTGCTAATTCTCAATCACTCACACACTCCTCAGAAGATTTCCGAAGCTATTAGAATTAAAGATTTGAAATTTTACAAGCTTGTTTCTTTTATTGAATAGAGATCCGCTATGAATAGATTTTGTGCAATCAACTACTACGAAAGGTCGGTTAAGGGGATGATATAGATAAAAATCCCAGTTTTTTCTATTAGACCCACTGACTTGAAATTTGGGGAACATATTTTTTTTGTTGTAGAATACAGATCCATTAAGAGCAGGTGTCAGAAATCCACACAGAAAGGATTTTTTCGGGTCTTACGG
>BMAV01020688.1:0-2500 GCA_019973955.1 Trichonephila inaurata madagascariensis | reverse complement strand
TTTTTTTGAAATTTTAGAATTAGATTCCCGTAATTTTATATTTTTAAAAACTTTTTTCCCATAACATGAGCAGTCAAGACAAATAAAGCTAGCTGTGTTTTTGTAGGGGCCCAACTCTCTGTTTTTTTTCTTAATTTTAAATTTTTTAAAAAACCCCCCATTTTGAAGTTAGAGCCCTTACAAAATAAACACGAGTTACTTTGAAAAACCGGGGAAATCCCAATTAAGTTCTTCTAGGGAAAGCAGCCTTCAGTATTCTTTTTCTCGAAAAAAAATATTATTATTAGACGGATATTTTTTATTACAAAAACAAAATTGCTTTCAGTTCTGTGATTTGCGAAATAGAAAATATTAAAAAAATATTTCAAATGAATTATTTTTCCCGTTTTTGCAATAAATATAGAATACTGTGTCATTCGGAAATTTGTTTCATTAATTTGGGGCAAAAATAAAATTAAAAATTTCTGCAGTAATTTGAAACGATTTCTCCTGATATATATATATTTTAAAATTTTATATATATATATTTTTCTAATTCTGTACAAACGAGAGAAAAAATCCATCAATCAATTCGAAAAAAACATAGACAAATAGGAAAAAACCACAATGAAGACCCTGAACAACCGAGATTAAAGGATGCTGCAGTATTTTTTAAAAATTGATGACTGAGGACAGCTAATATAAAAAAAAATTTTTAAAAAGTTTTTGAACATGTTTTTTTTCCAAACCTTCCCCTTTATGTTAATAATACTGAACAAAAACATATTGTGTGAAAGTAATGGATAGGAATATCTAAATCTAAATCAATTACATGATATATATATATATATTGCTAAATATTGGTTTCAATATTCTTATTACTTTTTCATAATTATCATCTGATATAGCTAAACCCGATATACGGCGGTAACAAGAAATAAATTTCCCACTTCAAGCGGCTCTAGTATCCATTCCATTAGTCCAAATGAAATAAATTTTTTATTTCTCTCAATTCAAATGATACACTAAACATTTATTAAATAAATAAAAAAAAAAAAACATGAATATACAAAATTCCGCCGAAGGTGGCATTCTAACACAAATGGGGTACCTATATGCATATATTCAAAATCAGAAACAGCATTTGAGTTACAGCGCATGCTTTTTTGGATTATTCTTTGGATAAAAGAAAGTCAGATTCTGAATGAGCCGTTGTTGCTTCTCTGAATCTCCACTATTTCTCCGTTGCAAGTAAAAGCTCTATTAGGAAAATTGTTCTACCAGAACCATTAGAATTCCTTTGCAGCTGTGAAAGAAATCACTGAGTAAAGCGGAATGTTTCCGTATGTCCTGTGCAAGATAATACAGAGATTTGAAACGACTGAACAACTTAGTAATATTTCTAGGTAGAGCGCAAGTATTTCCCGCCATAAAGTATTGAAAGTGTGGCCACAACAGTCTTTGAAAATAGCAGTCAGTCACCTAAATTACACTACGGATAATCCTCATACTTTCCTGAAAAACCCCTAGCTTCCTAAAAAATTGACAGTATAGGGTGGTTTCAGGGCTGCCATCACGAACCAATTTTTCTTCTTTTTTTTGACGAGATAAGATTAAATGGAATCCAAACATGTTCCGTCACAAGAAAACAGTACAATGATATGCAGAGAAGCTTCGTAATTCCACAACTTCAACAGCGGGGATGTCTTCTGATTATAACTTTTGTACATAATGGAACACCTCCTCACATTGATATCCGTTTAAGGCAATGGTTATAACAGAATTTCACAAATGCACGGGTAATCCACCATCATTTTCCAACAGCATGGCCTCTATGTTCGCCGGATGTCACTCCCTGCCACTTTTGACTGTGGGGTTTTCTAAAGGACAATATCTACCGTAAAAAACCAGCAATTCTGTTCAATCTAAAGGACAGCATTCAGTGCCATGCTCTCGATATTCCTTCAGGCTTACTCCGATCAATTGTGGAAGAATGGTTTTGCGATTATAGCTCATTTCTGAATATGAAAGGTATCATATTGAGCAGTTTTACTAATGTTGCTTTATATTTTTGATCATTTTTAAAGAGCATGTTAGATGTGGTTATGCGTATTACAACGTCACCTATAGGCGGTACTATGTACCAAAAGTTTCTATTCAACAAATCCCAAGATCCTTTTTTGAACTGTGTGTGGTTAAAATTTTATCTCATTTGGACCAAAAGAACGAATTCTAGACCCTATAAGGTAGGCAAAATCTTTCTTACTAACCCTGTTCATTTAATGGCGTTCCAGAACAAGGTAAAATAAGATTTTAAATAGTCAAAGGTTTCAATAATTAACAATGCAGCACTTTTATGAAAGTGACTTTCAAACGAGTTGTGTCTAGACAGATAGAATATTCACAAAAAACTTAGAAATGTTAAGGGCAGGTAAATTAACAATAAGTTGTTTCTTTTTTTCTTGCCCTGAACATGCATTGAATCGAAACTTTTTGGAAATACTAACTGGGGGAAAAACTA
>BMAV01020687.1:0-33568 GCA_019973955.1 Trichonephila inaurata madagascariensis | reverse complement strand
TAAAAAAAAAAAATAAAAAAATTTTACCCAAAAAGTTTTAAAAAAAATTTCAGCAAAACTTACTCAATGTAAAGCAGAATGTCAGAGAAATAATGCACAATATAACGAATGTCTTCATCTTGATTTCTAAATCCTTTCTGAATTGTCCAGCTATGAAGATGAAGAACTTTTATAACAAATAATAAATATCATCAGCTGTCATGAAATCTACAAATAAAAAGGACATCCCTAATAAGATAAAGGAACAAATCTAGAAATCCTATAATACATTGAGTTTTACGATATGTTTCCAAACATTTGTTCAAATATACCATAAAAGATATGAAAGATAAAATTTTAGATTTATATACTTTTAATGAGAAATTTCTTCAACAGAAATCATTAATTGCACTCTTGAGAAATCTCTAAGTAATTGCTTCTTATTGAAGTTTGTAATGAGAAAATATAACTATTATAGTCATTCCACATAATCAGAATCAATCCAGTTAGATGCGAAATTTATCCTTTAGCTACTTAAAAATGTTAAGGTAGTAACTTTAAAAGACTAGGATTGCTTCAGGGAAAATAAATCTAATTTCACATGTTGAAAAAAAACACTTTGTAAAATGAAAAGCTCCAACAAGAAATTATCCGAATCGACAAGATCCGTAAATACTATGTACCAATATTGAAAACGAACAATTGCATAGGATATTGAGTGTTTTATTCAAAAACAGCTACAACAGCAAAAAAAAAAAATTTAAAAAATTATCTGCAACATGTTCACCCCTTACTTCGCAATATCCGGAAGGGTATTGACTCATAGAGTTTGCTATTATCCTATTTCTAGATTACTTGCCGTAACCAATCCAAGTGGCGAAATAAATTCGATCAATCCAGAGATATTTGAAGACGTCTGCTTATAGGATCCCAAACTTACTTTATTGGGGAGAGAACTAGGGATAACGTAGGCCATAAAAAATATTGGAATAACACAAAACAAGAATTAAAAGTAAAAAAAACTTTTTTTTAAAACAAGCTTTTATTAAAAATTTAAGATTTAAAAAAAACTTTTATTTTTAAAATTTTGCTATCAACTTATAACGTCATTACACAATTTATAATATAAAAAGCTAGTCGCGGGGGGTTTTTAAAACTCTTTTACTTGGTTTGAAAATTTTAAAATTAAAGCCCTATAGATAAAAGCAAATTTTAATTTGCTTTTTACCCTACACCCCGTAAATATCGCGAAAAAAGCTTTTATATTATAAATTTTATTGAATGACTTGTTATAAAGGATAAAAAAAAGGGGTTTTAAACAAAAAAGTTTTTTTTATTTTTTTAAAAAATTTAAAAAAAAAACTTTTTTTTTAAAAAAGTTTTTTTTTTTAAATTTTTTTTTCATTTTTGAGTTACCCTTTTGGGGGGGTTTTCCCCAGTCTGCTCATCCCCATTCAACGCATCATTGCTGCAAGGTCTTTTTGCCGGTTAATTTGAGGCTCGGGGGAAACAATCCTTTTCCCGCCATTCAACTTACATATGATGGGAATATTTCTCTCGGGGCAACAAAAAGAATAAGGGGGGGTATAAACACTGAAAAGCCCAAAAAATAACATTGGAAAAAAAAATTTAAAATAAAATAAAAAAACTCATTTTTTTTAGTAAAATTTTATTTTAAAAAAGAAAAAACACACAAAAAAAATTTTAAATCCGAAATTTTTAAAACCCAATTTTTTTCAATCTTTGTGAAAAATTTTTGGATAATACTATTCTACAAACGAAAATAAGGTTTCGTGCGATTATCTCTAAAAATAACGAAGTTTTTAAATGTTTTATTAAAAATTTGACTATTTTTTGTAAGATCGTAAAATTTTTTGGCATTTTTTTTTTTTAAATGATTGTTTCCCAAGAAGAAAAACCCCTAAATTTTTAGTGTAGAATATGGAATTTGAAACCAACAAAAAAAAATTCATGCGGAACGATTTAGCCTGAGCGAAAACACATCAATTTTGACTCATTTTGGAACAAATTGTAAAAAAAAAGAAATTATGATCATTTTGTAAAAAGAATTATACCGTACCGTACCGTGGCGAAATAAGTTATCTTTCATATTATGTAACTATTTTTTGTCTCAGTTTGATAGAAAGAATAAGATGGTTTTTTTTAAAAAGGTCAAAAAATTTGGAACTATTTTAAAATCAACCCGATAAGCTGCTCGGCAGAATAAAAAGCTAACGGGGGATCAAACGTTTTTAATTAATATTTTTTTCTGCGATACCCAAAATATAAAGGGTTAAAAATCCCATTGTCACCCAAATTTAAAACGTGTATAAAAAATTTCAACTCAATCGGTTGAAGACATCAGCTTCAAAATTGAGTTGCAAGATTCCACACGAACAAATTACATTGCAAAAATAAAAAGCTTTTAATAATAACAAGTAATACAAAAAAAAATTTCATCAATTTCTACTTAGATCAACAAAAAAAAAAATTTTTTTTTTAGCTACTTTTTTTTTAAATAGTTAAAAATAATTATAAATATGTATACACATATGACAAAATCAAAACATTAAAGGGGGTAATTAATTTTTTAATTATCATTAACGTATCTATTGTCATCCCAAAAAAATGTTTTAAAAAATTTTAGTTCAATTGAAAGCTTCAAAACTTTAGGAAAAAAAACTATTTAGAGTTTTGACTCAAGTCGCTAAAAAAGAAACCAAAAAAAGGTTTTAATCTGTTTAAATTTTTCAAATAATTGGGTTTTAATTGAATTAATTATAATTAAATTATCGTATTTTTTCCCAAAACAATAGTGCATAGAAAATTTCAGCTCAAGTGGGGGAAAAAATTTTAAAAAAAGTGGGAAAAAAACCCTTTTAAAATTTTTGACCAAAAGGAAAAGGGTCCTTTTTTCGCCAAAAAAAAGATGCCAACGTGACAGTTTTGGTAATTCTTTTGAATAATTAGTTTTAAACAATTATTTTTTATTAATTATAATTAAAAATTTTTGTATTGTCATCCCAAATAATCATGTTTTATAAAATTTCAGCTCAATTGAGCGCTTTTAAAAATTATTTTTTTTTAACGGGGGAAAAATTTCCCCCAAGATGAATAAATATATAAAAGTGTGGACTAAAGTAGGGTTTTAAAAAAAAAAATTCACGGCCTAAGATTGGTGAAGTTGTATTAAGGGAGAAGGGGCGGTAAAAAAATTAATTTGGGCTTTGGCGATGATAGGTGTGTTTTTCCCAAAGGGGGGACGGGAGAAAAATTCATGCAGTTAAAGTAAAAACACAGTCTGTAGTTTCTCTGTGCAGCGAATTTTTCCACTAGAATTAAAAAAATTAGTGAAATAGATTCTCTCACAAGTGTGGGGGAATAAAATATTCAAAAAAGAAACTTTTATGTGGGGGGATTTTTTTTCACTTTTTCCCCCACCCCTAAACTACCAATGTAAATTTACACGAGCTGGTAAAATGTATCAAAGCTCCCCAAAAAGCTTTATTCAACCCAAAATATGTATGTTTTCAGTTGGGAGTAATCACTCCCAAAAAGGGGGGGATGTGAAGAAAACCTTATACGTTTAAAAAAGGGGGAAGTGACCGGACTGTTCACGAGCCTGCGAGTTCTTGTTCTATCAATATAAAAAAAGTTTGTAAACGTTGTTATATCCCCGTGGGAAAAAATGGTTGTATTATATAAGATTGAAAACACGTAGCTGTGTTTTTAGTGGGGAATTGATTAAAATAAGTCGTGTCCAAATTGAATAAACATTTTAAAAAAACAAGTGACTGTATTGCGTTGATTCTTATCAGTAATTAACCGGGTTAAAAACGAAATCGGGTAGATTTAAAAGGCCTGATATATTAAAAAAACCCTAAAAAAGATCTTAAAAATGTAACACTTTTATTTCAGCTCTGTCCTATATTATGAAAAATGAAACTAAAAAAAAAACGATAAACAAAGAAGATCGTATTTAGTTTGTACGTTAATATTGTTACAAATTTTGTGAAAAATAGTGTAAACAATTTGTATTTAGATGTGTAATGCCTTTATATATCTTACTCTAAATTATATTTAATTTACGTTAAAATTGTAATGTTCACAAGCAACGCCGTCCCTTACGTTATAGTGGCGAATCAATGAGAACTTGGCGATAGAGCCAAGTTGGCATCATTTTTGGTGAGCGACTACTAAACTTGGCTTGATCATGATTACTAATTAGCTCGACTGTGCGTAATAATCTTTTTTCCACTTATTTTAGACACTGTTTAAATTTTTTATGAGTGCGTTGAAAGGGATGTAACTTTCTGAGATTTATTCTGTGAATATTGCTGCAGAATTCTGTATTTTGAGGATTAGATTTTCAACAATAAATTCTCATCGCTCTTAAATAACTTTTTTCCCCTTGACACTGATTTGCATAAAATCCTCGAACCCCGATCAACGTAGCAATACATATTTTCACTGGCATTCCACTATTTAGTAGCTGAAACTTGTTGAGAAACCAAATTTGAAATCAGATTTTAATTAAATTTTAGAGTTGAAACTTATCCTATCTCTACTATATAATATATATTTTAAATGTTTTTAATGTTTTATTTAAACCAACGAATGTGGTAACTAAACAATATTTTAATGGACTCAAAAAGAAATATAGTTCGATTACTCTTAAATTATAACATTAATTTTTCGTTATTTATAATTGTAATCTTTCTCCTAAATACAATATGCATTACTTTTATATATATATATATATTATATATATATATATATATTATATATATATATATATAAATTGAATTAGTTTTTTTAATTTCTGATCTTAGTTCAGATTAATAATATCTTAATAAATTCCTTACAGATTATGTTTAGCTTTGAAAACTGATGGTGGTTTAAAAGATAATGAATGTTATAAATGCTCAAGAGATCTGACACCGTTTGTTTTTGGAGCTGGTAACTGGGCAGCGTGAAATTGTTCTATGTCAAATTTTACATCATATAACCAATTTGGGTTCTGTCTTCAAAACTAACAGTTGTTTCATTTGTTGTATTAAATATGAAAAATGCAGTAATACTGTTTGTTGTGCTTTTTAGAAAACAAATTTCATTTTGTGCAATATTTAGCGATCGTCATCTGTGGTGATCCGAGAATAATTTTTGATGGTCCACAGAAAAAATTAGGACATTATTAATATTTTTATGAAGATTCAGTTTCAAAAATGACAAGTAATAAATGTATTATGAAATACGAATTATACCTTTTTTATAAAATTTTAGCAACTTTTAGCGAAATTTCTCCTCCCTACGACTTCTACATTTGCCGACGTTTGAAAATGAGAGTTGGCAAAAGTGATAAATTCAGGTCATCTTTATCAAAACCCATTTTTTTGCTCGCGATAAAAATTGAATAACCATCACTGAATGAAAGAGCAATTGAAATTTTAATTTCAAACAACATATATTTGTGCAATGAAACAATGAATCTCGGCTCTAAATAAATAACTTACTTGCATTTCTTCAAAAAAATATTACTCTTTAAATTAGTTGCCTTTAATGTGTGCATTTCACATTAATAAAAGTTTTCTGGTTTTTATATAAATGTATTTATCATTTTCTAAATTTATATTAGCGCAACCAAATATAATGGAATATATTTAGTGGCCCTGAAGATTGAAGACTGCTGCAATACATGAAGATTTTTTATTTTTTACTACCTTTTTTATAATTAAAAAACCCAAGAAAACTCCAAAATGTGAATTTAAAACTTTGTTTAATATGGGCTCTTCAACCGTGTTATGAAAATATAAAGGGATAATATTGTGTTTTTTTAGAAAAAAATATTTTTGCAAATTTTAAAGGCTATTTGACAAAAAAAAAAATTTTTTAAATACAAAAATTTTAAAAAAATAAACAGAAAATTTTAAATGTTTTTCCTTTTTTTAAAATTTTTCCCAAAAAATTTTCCTAAATTTAACCGCCCTCTTACGAGGTTTAAAAAATTTTTTGAAACGTAATGGGAATTTTATCCATTTTTCGAAAAAAAGAAAATTTTGAAGAAAAGCAATAATTATTTCAAATTTTTGTACGAAAAATTTTTGTTTTCAAAAACATTTGACCTCACGAGGTTGGGGCCATATACAGCAAAAAATATTAATCAATAGGCTTTTTTTTCAAAAAAATTTTTGGAAAAGGGGGAAAAAACTAATTTTTTGCCAAAAAATATTTAAATAATTTTTTCCCCAAATGCCTTTAAACTTTTTTAATGAAAAAAAATTAAATGATAAAATTATAAAATTTTATTTATCGCTTTTTAAAATATGGGAACTAGTGGAAAATATAAAGAAACTTTAGTTATTTTCTCAAAACAAAATAGAGCTATAAAGGTATTTTTAAAATAAATAAAATGTATATCCTATTCTTTAATTGCTATTTCCCCATCATTTAAAATTACAAGATATACATTCATTCAAATACAGATTTTCTAATTTTTTCAGAACTATTTTTCATGCTTGCATTGAGCCAAAAGTCTTTTGAGTCGAAAACAAATTTTTTTTGATTTTGGTTAAAAATCATATAATAGTGAATACTTGGGTTATTTAATAGACGTGTATAAAATGGGTTTATACTAAACAAATTAAATTTAATCAAAAAATATCATATTTTTTTGGGAATGGGTCTGTTTCTTTTTTAAATTTTTATTTGACAAACCGTAAGGAAAAATAATTTTTTATTTTTGGGTTTCCAGGGAATTTTATTTTCCTTTTCTCCTCCGTCGTTTCGAAATTGCAATTTAATTTGGGCATTCACTCGGCTTGACACAAGGACCATTCTTGTCTGTCTTTTTAATGTAACCTTCATTACAAACACAACTATTGAAACAAACCACAGAGCAAACCTGAGGAGGATTGTTTCGATTCTTGCACGTGATTGGACAATCTGTAGCACAAGTGTCCTTGTGTTGATTTTATTGGCATTCTGAACCTGAAAGGAAAAAATACAATTTATCTTTAAGCACAGTATTTATTAATGATGTTTTAAAAGTTTTAAATATTGCAGCATAAATAAAATCTGTTAATCAAAAAAAATTTTTGGGGCGGGGAAATTTAAAAACTACTAACTATTAATGCGGCCTTGTAAACTTAGAGAAATTCAATGTAAAGAAATAATTAAAATACAAATTTCAAACTTTTTATTCTAATTTTGCTCACACCCCCCTTATATTTATTTATTTATCTTCGTGAATTTTCAATCGTTAATAAAAACATTTTAAAAACCAATTTAGCTGAAATTTTTATACATGATTATTTTGGGTGACAATACAAAAATTAATTTTAATTAATAAAATTAATTGATTAAAACTAATTTTTTAAAAAAAATTTAAAAACAGCAAAAATTTCATCTTTTTTTTGGCCCGACTTGTGTCAAAACTTGAAAAAGGTTTTTTTTCACATTTTAAAAACACTCATTTGAGCTGAAATTTCCCATGCATATGTTTTGGGTAAAAATGGAAATTTAATTATAACTAATTTAAAAAAAAATTTACTGAAACTAATTATTTAAAAAATTTCTGATCACCACGTTGGTTTCATTTTTAGCGACTTGGGTCAAAACAAAAAGATTTTTTTTTTCACGTTTTAAAACATTATTTAATTTAAATTTTTTGAAAGTTGTTTTGGGTAACAATACGATACTTTAATAATAATTAATAAAATTAATTTCCTTTAATGTTGTGTTTTGTTATATGTATATACATTTTTAATTAATTTTAACATTTAAAAAAAAAGTAGCAAAATAAAAAAAAAAAAATTTTTTGATTGTAGGAAAGACTTTTAAATTTTTTTTTATTACTTGTTTATTTTTCCCTTTTTCTTCCCAAAATAAGTTATTTGGACTTTGGATACGTAGTTCACAAATAAGAAATATTATTCATAATTTTTACTACCGAGGAATAACTGATTTTTGTATAATCTACGAACACTTTTCTTTCGGACATAATGTATGAAATTATTTGTCAAATCTTATGCATATTTTTAATATTACATTTAATTCTACTTTATGCGATTTTGATAAGATTATGTTGGGTTTAACGGAAAAAATATAGTACAATTTGATATCCTTGGAAAAATTAAGATTACAAATGTATTTTCAAGAGACATCAAGAACTTAAAAACAACCAAATTTTTTTAACCTTTCATTTTTTACTGCTGCCGTTATCTCTAGCCTAACAAGGTTTTTTTAGGGAGGGGACCACCCTCCCTTTAAAATAGTTACTTTTCTACAATATATTTGTATCCATCATCATCGTTTTCAGGTATTGATAGTAGGAAACCATGGCCGAAGGTGACGTCACAAAAAATACGGGCTTCAAATTTTGAATCAGTTACAGTTTGAAAAATGAAGATAAATACTCATTACAGTAGATATAATGGTTGCTCAAATAAGAAGTGGACAAGTTCAATAAAAAAATATATTTCTAGGAAATCAAAACAAATTTCCATGGGTAGTGTGTTATAGATCCTTCATTTTGGTAGCAGGTCTGTGGCTTCACTCTAGAAAGAACATGTAGGACTCTCGAGTAAGCCCTGCCCAGCTTCCTTTATTTCATCGTCCTAATAGAAACGTAATACTCTCTTAAGTGGCCTAAAAGCCTAGAGGTCACAGGGTAACAATCCCGAACTGTACGGTGGGTGTTCTAAAATTACCCAATGAAACTTTAAAGTTGCCTTGGTTTCACGGAGGACGGGAGGGGGACATTGTCATGGATATCCGATATCATTTGCCACCCTTATCGAAAACTTTACACCAACTGTTCCCAAACGTTCAACCTAAAAAGTTATCACCATAGACTGCCACTATTCATCTATAAATTTTCGCATTAAACTCACCTCCTGCAATCAGAAACAATACTATCACGCGTTGTTCCGATCTGGATGCATCCTTATTATGGCACAACTTTACTTCCAATTAATTTCCTCTACTACTAGCAGGTTTCACAGTTAAACGCGTTTATAGTGTACTCTAGTCCTTCGTGGTTCTCACAGCTGCATTCAATCTGAAGCAATCACATATGTCCACTTTTCATTTGAGCAACCCTTATATTTCAAACAATTACACTACCGAACACCGTTTAGATCAGGGGCACTTATCTTTTTTTCTGCCGGGCCACATACCTATGTCAGCTATTTCACGCGGGTCGCATACATTTATTAGCTATTTCACGCGGGCCACAACATGAGGATATAGGGGAGAAATGCTTTAAGACCAAGATGATATCTTTGGAAATTTAAAATGTGGAAAATTGATCAAAATATTAAAACTCCTGTTTTGCTTTTTTTAATTATAACTTTTTATTTTTGTCACTAACACTAAATTGGAAGCAATTAAGAAACATTTCTTCACAATTTCAACGTCAGTAAAAGATTTCATATGATTACCAATAATATAACAAACTTCATAGGATGTCTGTTACTGCTGTGATATTACCACTGACAAAACACTTTGTTGCTGTTGCAAAGATTATTCAAGAAAGCCTATTTATCCTCTCTTGAAAGAGATCTTCATGTAAAAGGGTCATTGAATAATTTCTGTTAATTGGTATCTTTTAAATACAGCATTTTCGTGACAAATCAGACAATTACTGATCCATATTAGTTTTTCACTACAAAATAATAAACCTCCCAATTGTCTTGAAACAATATATTTTCTTCGAATATTTTTCTCTCTCAAGATATGAAAGATAGTTAAAAATTAGTTCTACCCCCAAAATTGTCGCTTCTCCATTGTTGTCTGCTATCACTAACCATAACCTTTCCAAATAGAAAAGGAATATCAATTCGCACCCATACGACACAAACAGCAAAAAGCAAAATTGATATATTTAATTTCTTGACAAAAAGTTTCCCAGCGAATTTTAATACAATGTTCTTAAAAAAGTAAATTTCTCAGAGCAATGGCCCATGACCGGGCTACTTAAAAAGGCTCGGTGGGCAGCAGGTTGAGTATCACTGTGTTTTAGACCATTTGACCTTTATATCATCGATAATTACTCATCCCACAATTAATACTACGTAAGCAAATTCTTGTATCAAGCATTTAATCCTAATTGTAAAGTGAGTAATTAAACCAACAGATTCAAAAACCATAGCAGCAGGATTGAAAGTAAATTCATTCGTGTTTTGTAAATTCTTTAAGCTCTCTGACAACGATATAACATCTAACGACAGCTTTTCCTTAGCAGAATTCTAACTACGCCTAACACCTGTAACTCACAATTAGTAATACTTTCACATCGAGTGAATTCTTGTTGAATCACAAGCATTCTTAGTTCCTCACAGTATTTAACACTATTTAATTTTTATAAATTTCTTTTGCTTTAAGCTCATCACTCAATCGCTAGATAATTCATAAACTTCATAAATGTCCTTTCCTCCAAAAGGCAAATCATCTACAAAAATAAACCTTTCTCATGATCTTCGCACTTAAAAATTTAATATCTCGATATTATACATAATGTGTTTCTAAATCATTTCGATTAATATAATTGTAGATGTCTTACAAAACAAAAAGCAGATGGATCTTTTCTCAGTTTTGAAATATTTATTTGGATTATCGAGAAATCCTTAAAAAAAATTATTGTTCTTTTTCTGTTGCAGTAATCATTAAAAATGTAATTTGATATCTCTGCTGAATGTAATTTTGAATTTCCTAAAATTGAGAACAATATGCAATACACCAAAATTTATATTGCGATCTGTTCCTCTATTTTTTAAAAATGCTGTTGAAAACAATATGAACTTTATTAGTGTTTTTATCAGTTTTTTTGCAGTGTGTATAAGGGTACAAAATATTTATATTTAACCCTACAGCATTTTTAAAAATATTCTCCAAATAGTTTGATCTTCAAATTACATCCTGATATTTTTCCCTATCCCATTCAATTTTCTCAAAGTTTTTTTTCAAGTCCTCAAACATTTTTTCTCTGGGCTAAAATTATTCATTAAATTAGTAAAAGCGTAATTTCATAATAATATTTCTTCTTCCTTGTCTCCCATATTACTTTTAATTCATTGTTGCAAGTCTTTGTCCATATCGAATAACTTTTCGTCGTCGCATATTCGCATCCCAAATTCGTATTCTAAGTCTCGTCTTGTATATCGGGGCTTGCATTCAAATCTTGTGAAAAACTATGTACTACAATTTTTGTTTCGACTTCCCTGCTACGTAAATCCAGAAGATAGTGGGATGCAACACAACGAATCTTTAATTCTCTTAGCTTAGAGATCAGCAATAATATGTTAGAATACACTTGCTACAATTAATATGTCTACATGTTTGCCAAAACAGTCACGTAAATGTATTAAAACAATCCATTTACTATCTAAAACGATATTGAGTACATTTATAACTTTTGTAGCCAAAACATCCATTTCAGTGAACTTTTTATGTTTATTTTTGTTACACAATATTCTTATTTAGCTGCATCGTAAATTTCCTCTACTGTATAAAACAGCCATAAGTATTGAATAAAGGAGAATAATTATTAGAATGCTAATGCATGCTTTATTTTATAGAAATATGTTTATTGTTGCTTTTTAAATTTTTTTTTTTTAAAAAAATTAAATTAAAATTAAATTATAAGAAACAGATCCAAAGGTAACGATTTTTTTAAGATCTTAAATTTTTAAGGAATTTTGGTCAGCTTTTTAAATTTATTTCTTTAAATGATTGCGTAAGAATATTTGAATCCCTATTTATTGACTTGAGACAAAATATAAAAAAGATGATTAAACAAAAAACAAAAATTAAACTAAAATTAAATTTTTAAAATTTAAAAAAAACTAATCAAAATTAAAACAAAAATAGTATTAAAAATATGTAACGTATTCCAAATTATAAAGGTCCTCATAATTACTTCGACGGCAAACGTTTTATTTTAACAAAAGTTTAAAACTATATTAGTAAAATAAAAATAGTTTTTGAATTGATTTCACGTGAATAAGTTAATACTAATAAAATTATATCATTTTTCATTTCGATTAAAAAAATTTTTGATAAAACGCATATTTTAGCAAGTTTACATTTATACGGATATTTCAGGTTTTTTTTTTTTACAATTATTCCTTGAATCAATGCTGAATGATTCACTGAAACAGAAAACGCCAGAAATTGATTAAAAGAAAAGTTGTAGTATTCCAGCAAAATAAGGTGAGACCTCATACAATTTGATAACTCGTAAAAAGCCTTTAAAGCTTGTAGTACATGTACTGCCCCACACACAATATTTTTCAAATATGCCACTTTTTAATTGTTATTTGTTCCTGTCTCTATAAAACATTTACATGGTATAACTTTTACTTCAAATGAGAAAGTTTAAAAATCACCTGGATCACTTTTTTGCCTGCAAAGAATAAAATTTATAACAGCATGGAGTCCTGTTACTGCCAGCAAAAAGGGCAAAATGTATTGGACAAGAATAGACAGTACACAATTCAATAAAATGCTTATTTACTAAAAGAAAATCGTCTTTCATTTTGATAAAAAAGAAAAAGCGAAATTACTTTCCGAAAAACCGGATATTTCATACCTGAAATCAAACAATTCAAATTCTTATAAGACTGATACACCCTTAAACTTATACATAATCTTTAGCATATCAATTCTAATCGTGCTAAATTAATTGCAAATAAATGATAGTTCGATCACAAAAATGTCTTTTGCTATTTATCTTTTTTAATGAAGCAAAAAAAAAAGTATTGTAGTTGTTATAACCGCAATAAGTGTAACAGCTTTTTTCTAAAAAAAAATAATTATGTGTGTGTGTGAAAAGAGTAACCTTTTCTCCATTGTTTTTGTTATTATTTTTCCGTGGTTTTTTATTTGAGTACAAAAATAGGTTGCTTTGATTGATTGAATATTAACGTCGCACTGTTTAGCTACACGAGGGCTTTTGGCGACGGACCACGTAATTTTGAACCATGGTCAAGTGACGTGGAAGACACCTGTGTGAGCTGGCACCCCCCTCTCCTAACTACCACACCAACGGGAGGACGTTTCAGCTCTCGACAGATTTAACGTGCATCGCTGCTCTACACGGTGTTTCTTTAGTGGTACTGGGTTCGAACTCATGACAAGGCAAGCCACGGTCCTATACCTATACCACTCGGCTACCGCGGCCACCAAAAATAGGTTGCAACTAGTTTATTAGGAGCCTAGTGAGTTTTTAAATTAAAAAAAAACTACTACAAGAATATGTAAAACGAAATATAAAAGATGTTAAGTATCTCATTTCTTTCTACCTGAAAACAAAAATTCGCTACAAGGTAGTACCAGTAATTAAATTTATAGCAATATGTTTTAAAAATTGTCAACACTTACCCATTGCAACACTAAGTGTCAGAGAAATAATGCACAATCTAACGAATGTCTTCATCTTGATATCTAAATCCTTACTGAATTGTCCAGTTATGTAGATGAAGAACTTTTATAACAAATAATTATCATCATCAGCTGTCATGAAATCTACAAAATCAAAGGACATCCCTAATAAGATCAAGGAACAATTTTTGAGCAATCCTGTAATACAATGCGTTTTACGATATATTCCAAACATTTGTTCAAATATACCGTAAAAGATATTAAAGATAAAGGATTCTTTAGATAAGAGACTTTTTTATAATGAGGAATTTCTTCAATTGAAATCATTAGTCGCATTCTGGCAAAATCTCTAAGTAATTGCTTCTTATTGAAGTATGCAATGAGAAAATATAACTAATATATTCATTCCATATAATTAAGAATCAATCTAATTAGATGCGAAATTTATCGTTTCAAATCAGCTCCTTAAAAATGTTAAGATAGAAACCGGAAAAGTCTAGAAATGCTTCAGGGGAAAAATTTGTGTTTCACATGTTGAAAGAGGAACACTTTATAAAATAAAAAGCGTTGCAACAAGAAGTTATCCGAATCTGAGAATGATCGGCAAATACGACGGATTAATATTGAAAACGAATCATTAATAGTTGCGAAGAATATTGAATGTTTTTATTCAAAAAGTATAGTTATAACAGCAAAAAAATATCTGTATCGCTCACCACTCCGCATATCTCTGCTGTCTGCACCATGCTAAGCGGACTTTCCTTTTCGTACACGTGAGCGGGACACAAACAACAGGTTTTCTGGCAAACAGCCCTCTCTCATAAAGTCTTTTTGAAACAATCACCCTTGATACACGGATTCATGTGACTGCATACAAGTAACGAGAGTGCTGAGAAGCTGTAGCCACGCGTTCTGTTACGCTTCGCTATAATCGACAAATGGCGATCTTCTCTCGCCGTCGTGGCTCTCGTATGACCTTGCCCAGGCTTTCTCCCGATGGATCCAGTATCCTGGAACTGTTTCCATAAGTTACACACTGACGTTGGGCGTTAAATTGAACTCTCTACAAATCTGGAATTGAAACTGGTCTGCTTCTAGCTTCCCCACAATTCGCCACCTCATTCCATCATCTAAGCGTTGGTGGTTACTCATTTTTACTGTTACAATTTGAATTGAACCGATTGCTGAAAATATCACCGAGAAATTCGCCGAGGTATGCCGGCGAACGAAATACGTCTTAAATTACACGCGTTGTTTTTCTGCTGGCTTCACCTACACACACGTGTACGCTTACGTATTTGCCGTACAAGAAGCAGTTGCCGTTTTATCCAGAAGCAGTGGTTTTTCCTTCAGCTTAGTTCTTTTTATGCAATTCGATAAAATAGGCAAATTCTCTTAATTTATTTCATCAGTGTATTTTATCATCAACTTACAAAATGAAGTTTAAAGGACCTATAATTACCACACATATTTATTTATTTTCTTATAACAAAATTACAAACATAGAACATCATCAAAATATGTGCATTTTCTATCAGTTGAATAAGAAATTATATTACATGTTTTTGAAGGTAATTTAATTCATTTAAACATTGTTATTTAAAATATCATAAATTTGCATAGCATGGGCTACATACAGATTTACCTATCAAGAGAACAAATAAATATTTAGTGTTGACAGAATTACTTTGAACTTACATAGATTCATTTCATTTAAGTCAAGGAACTTTTAAAATAGAATGTTTTGAAAAAAATCAGTTTTTGAAGTACAGGGTGATTCTTTTTAAACTGACATTATTCACAGCCACCAGTAACTCGATCTAGTACCCAAATTTGTATCAAACTAGGTATGGAGAGACAAATGATGATATGAAATTAAAATTCGACGGGGATTAGTTAAAAAGTAGCCGATAGGCGTATTTATAGCTCTGTATGATGCCTAAAGTGTTATAAAAAAGGTAATAACACGTACAAAATTACAGAGAAATGTTAAGTTTTACTTCTTCATTCACTACACCCGCGGTGAAATCGACTACATTCAATATGCTGCCATCATCAGAGACTGTGCTTTCTCTGCACAATTCCTTCGGCAGTACGCAAACTTATCACAAAGAATATTCCATATTATCTGAGATATGTGTACCATCAATGGTTCTCTGTGACTCATGAATGATTTGTGGCCGCGGTAGCCGAGTGGTATAGGTATCGGACCGTGGCTTGCCTTGTCATGAGTTCGAGCCCAATACCACTAAAGACCCGCCGTGTAGGGCAGCGATGCACGTTAAATCTGTCGAGAGCTGAAACGTCCTCTCGTTGGTGTGGTGTGGTAGTTAGGAAAGGGGGTGCCAGCTCAGGTGTCGTCCACGTCACTTGACCATGGTTCAAAATTACGTGGTCTGTAGCCAAAAGCCCTCGTGTAGCTAAACAGTGAGACGTTATTATTCAATCAATCAATCCAAACACACAAGAATCTGTGGACAGTGAAGATAATACAGCTTTTCTATCAATGCCGATTCTGGTTATGTGATTCGAGACTCACTTTAGATGAAAATACTATTCTTCGTAGCTGTCTACATGTTTTTGTAGCCCAAATTATTTACTGGCGTGGTTGTCGTATATGAAGATATAAACTTAGATACCTATGTTGTACGCATATTCTCGGATTGGTGAGCTATAACAGCGCTATGGCGCCTCTATTAGTGATTTTTGCATCTAAGATTTTTTCTTACGGAATCTTACTTCTCATATTATTGATCTCCATACCAAGTTTGGTACCATTGCAGTTGTTAGATCGAGCTACCAGTGACTCTGAATAGTGTGAGTTTAAAACATCACCTTGCAAATAAATTAATATTTATAAATAAAGGGATAGCTTATATTAAAACATGTAGATTGCACTTTTACGAGAAAAATTAATCTATAGGGATAAATATTACATAAAATTTATTTAAGAAAATACTTTTTTATTCAAACCAACGAATATGATAACTAAACAATATTTTAATGAACACTAAGAAATATATATGGATTCTATTACTTCAAAGTCATAACATTAGTATTTTTAATTATTTATGTTTGTAATTTGGTCCTAAAATACAGCTCATAATTTTCTGAAATTAAATAAGTTCATTTTTATTTTGTAATAATGCTGCAGATTGATAATATATCTTAATAAATTTATAATATATCTTAATAAATATATCTTAATAACACACTTTTATTAGCTTCGTCTGTATGTAACGGAATATTTGAACGCGATTTTACCCACTTTAAAGGGTCAGACTCGGAATTTTGCACACTTGTCAAGGACCCATGGCAATACAATAATTTAAAAAACAAACAAAAAGCGTTCTTTATATGTGAAAAAGGGGAGGATGTTCGACAGTAATTTCTAATCATAATTTTAACAATTGCCCTATTTTTCTTAAAAGGGAATTTAAAAAAAATATTCGAGCATGTGGAAAAAAATAATTTTTCGTTCTGATTGTTAAAACCCAAACATAAAGACTTTTTTCCTAAATTCTTTTGTCGGATTTGAAGCAAATGAATGAGAATGAGCAATGAAACGTATATTTTACCACAACAGCTGAGAATTGATTCAGAGATCACCGGATAAAAAGTAATTTCTCACAAATCTCTTCGATTCAAAACGTATACAGTTGAACCTGTTTTTGTGCGGTAGATAGGGACCGTATAAAATAAACGCACAATAAAAATATTCGAAAATTTCATAAATTCTTACATATAACAAGCTAATTCGTGGAAGTTCTACAGAAATTTTTTTTGTGCCGGGGGATAGTGACCGCATAAAAAAAGTCGCATTTATTAAATATGCCAATTTTTTACGAAATTTAGGAAAAGTTTCTTCATAATGAAATAAATAATTATATATTACACATGGAAACATTTTTAAATAAAAATTTGTCTCCTCATTGTATACAAGGAGAAATTTTCAAAATGCACATACATAATTCATTGCTTTTCATCGTAATCCAAAGCGCTCATCTCCCTGTGATGAATAAGTTCAAAATCGCTGTCATCACTTGTAGGTACAATTACAATTGATTTATTTTTTTATCAACATAAAGTAAGAGATAAGTTTTTGTGACGAAGGTTTAGTGGTCATTTGCTTGTTAATGTTAAAATAACGAGATATATATATTGAAGCTTTTTTGGAATTCTATATCTCCTTTCTTAATGGAATACATTTTAAGAAAGTGCTTTTCCAATTTATTGGAAAGTTGGATCCTGCATATTTTAATCCGCTCTCAAAGAATCTGGTTCTTCTGATTCGTTTTCATAATCTATCAAAGTATTGATAATTTCATTGTCATTGAAAGTTTCGTCTTCAATCAAGCGCGGGCTGCTGGTGCGTTGAGAGAAAGCCACTGAACATGCATTGTTGAGAGACTGTTTATAATAAATGAACAAAGAGTCTTAATAGTGTCTATATGTACATTACAGTGGCTAACTTATACCCCCACATCATGGTGGTGGGGCAGAACTCTAGGGGCTCAAGGGATGACTAACGCTAAATACGTATTTACACAATTTATAAAAAAAGTAAAGGCAAACCTGACTTTCATGGGGGTGGGAGGGGGCCTAACATTGTGCGTTACGCCAATGATTAATAGATAGAAAACATTACAAAAGTGACAATCCTTTCAAATTGATATACCGCACAAAAAAGGATTGCACAAAAAATATCACACAAAAATAAAATCACATAAAAAAGGACCTCACACAAAAACAGGTTCTACTGTGCTTTTATGTTTAACGCTGATGCAAGTTTCAGAGAGAATATTGAGCTCTTTTTAGTGAAAAATGTTATTGACCTTACACTTTCTTCTGCATAAAATATTTCAAACTTAGTTCTTCCAGATTTCGTTCAGTCGGCTGATTCTACAGTTTACAAACCAGGCCATATCGACCCACTGATAAGATGACAATGGGTGTTCCTGATTCTAATAATAACGCATAAGAATAGTTCATCAATGAATAAATAATAATTTAAAAAACCTAAAAAGAACACTTTTATTGTAGATTGAACTAAAAAAATGAAACTAAATTATAGTTTAAAAAGACTAAAAAACACTTCTTTATAGTTAATCGAACTAAAAAAAAAAAAAAAAACTCTAAAAGTAAAAAAAAACAAACTCTAATATAAGAATAAAATGATTAACGAGAAAATTAGCGTCATTGTGGTAAAAGCGTAAGGTGTGCTTGATATTAGTTGTTATAATTACTTACTAGTTCTATTCTAAAAAATGCAGAGTTAGAGTAAAAATGTAGTACTAAGGCGCTCACACTTTTTTACCAAAATGACATTAATTTTCTAGCGTTTTTTTAAATCATTTTATTCTTACATTAAGAATTATTTTGTACTTTTTATTTCGATTAACCATAAAAGCATGTTTCTGGTTTTTTCAAACTATGTTTTTTTATGATATAATTACTAATAATAGCAAATTCCAGAATTGTTAAAGCCATATCATTGTAAGAAATATGGTTATTTTCCCAGGATATAATAGACCGTTTCACATTCGTGAATAAATGAAATGTACTTTCGATTTTTTAATTATTATTTTCCACCTTCTAAAATTATAAATTATACATTCATAGTTGCATAACATTTTCTAATTTTATTCAAAGCATTTTTTTTTTTTTTTTTTCGTACTCGCATTGATTTAAAATCTTTCCCAAGTCGGAAATTTAAATTGCTTTTTCACAATTTTAACTAAAAAATTATATTAGTTAGATCTGAATCCTCAGCTTAATTAATTCTCTATAGATATGTATCATAAATATATGATTTATGTAACAAGAAATAAATGATGTTAATCCAAATATCTATTTTTGTTGGTGATGATCTGTCTTTTAAATAAATTTATTTAACAAATATGTATTTAAAAATCACTTTATTTGAAATTATTTAAGGTTGCCTGGTTAATTCTTTGTTCTTTTGGTGTATGTCATTCAGAAATTGCAATCTAATTTGGACATTCGCTTGGCTTGACACAAGGGCCTTTTTGTCATTCTTTTTAATGTAACCTTTATCACAAACACATCCATTAAAACAAACTGCAGCGCAGGCTTGTGGAGGTCCATTTCGATTTTTGCACGTTGTTGGACAAGCTGTAGCACAAGATTCCATATGTTGATGCTTTGGACATTGTGAACCTTGAAGGAAAAACATTACATTTGATGTTTACGTGAATAAATAATAATCAATAATGCTTGAATACATAAATATTGCCTAAGACGAATAAGTAATATAGTTGATCAAAAATTGGTGCTTAGAATTATATATTACTGGGGCTTTTGTGACGACGATCCACTGTAAATGCAATGAAAAACCGATTAGGGTTCGTAGGATTTCCGTACTTTTTGTATTCCCGGAAATTATACGACATTACCGTGAATTTCCCGGAACAGCCCGGGGATTGAATAATCTATGAGGTAGCTATTTTTGAATTGACTGTGCGTGTGGATTCCAAACTCGGATATAAATTTTCGCTTACCGTACTGTTGCAATTTGTAATCGTTCATCTAGAACTTGCTGGACGGAGGAATGTTCGTTCCCTCGCAATGATGTAATTGGAGAAAAGTATCCTTTCCCCCGTAGGGTTGGTGAGAACTTTTTCAGCTAGACGTGGGAAACTATTTGTTCTGATCAGTTTCTGCTTATCTATTGAACTTTAACTAAAAGTATTTAGTTTTCAAAGTAACCACTTTTTTCGTAGCCTATCAGCACAACCAATCTGATCAAAGTTTCGAGATCTTGGTTTAGGAGGATAACGTAAATACTAAGACTTAAAACTATTATTTATTTCATTTACTTGTTTTTTAAAAATATTTTTCGATTCTTGTCTTTATTATAAGCTATTTAATTGAATCAGCAATTTGAAAAAGGGATCGAACCCCCAAACAGTTTGAGTTTTTTAAGCAATTTCGCCACTTCTATTTATTATTTTTCTTAACCAAACTTTCGTGTGAGATTCTTACATTAATATTTATTTATATTTCTATAACAATACTATAGCAATTCCATAAACAAGAAATCGGTTATACAAACAAAATCTCTTAAATACAATAATTAATATTTTTAACGTACGTAATTGATAGATACTTCAGCAGCAAATAAATTTTCGAGTATTTATTAATATTCATCTCTTAGTTGTAACATTAGAGAAACAATCGATTCAACTTCGACTGTTTAGTTTTCAAATATATATGATTCAGAAAAGGAACATTAATTTTAGTAATTGTTTTTAAAATTGATTTTCGCTATTTTAATTTGACAAAATCTTTGAATTATAACAATTTTGGCATTTATTTTATGTTTGTTAAAAAACTTTGGTGAGATTCTTCATAGGACTATTAGAATTTCTGAACAACTACTGAGTAATCTATAACATCCATCTAGACAAAGGGATTTTTCGTGAAAACGTAGAAAGTCAAATCCAAATCGTGCTTGGTGTTCCTCTTCAGTTGAATTCAACTTTTTACGATCCATTTTTACTAACTGTATAGTTTATGGAATACAATTTATTTAGCAAACACTTATGAAAAACTTTTTTATATATAGATGTAAATGGAAGGTGTTTATATTTATAGAGTTATCTTTAATATAGAGCAGAGAAGGTATTTAAATTGGGTGACTTGGGCCTAGACTTCAAAACCTGATATCTTTTCGATTGATTATAATTTAATATACAGCTACGTAAGAGAAATAAATATTTTGTTATTAGATTAATCTTAGTTGAATTAACTATACTATTTATTCAACTAACTTAGTTTTTATAATTATTTGTTCCCGAAAATCGACAAACTCAAAAGGAACATGATACAAGAATGATGGACTTTTGACCCTGGAACCCCCCCTTGAAAAATTCCTGTGTGAGCTACTGGAGCAGAGTAAACCTCAGTATTCCCACATCGTAGTGTGAAATACATTTTTTTAAGGAAAAGGTCATGCAGATGATGCCATTTTATTTCGTTCTTGCTTTTTTATACTTTAATCCCATTTCAAGTTAAATTTTTAAGCCATTTAGTCTTTTTAACTCTTTTTACCCTAATTGATGTAAAAACTTGTGAGATGTCCTTGCCTCTCTCTTGGTACCTAGATATGTAGGAGGTAGGAAGAAACACTTGCCATAATCAAATCAATCTATTTATTGATCACTCAAAATAACAATACAAATTCAATTAATAACAGTAAGAGAATGTTTCAGTGCTAACCGAGAAATTGGAACAACGACGAAATATACGAATGATTAGGAGACTATCAAACTCGATCCTTACTTTATACAGGATCTAATCTATTATCCGATTCAATCTACTATTAATCTAACTGCAGTAATCATTCGTCCCTTTTAAATCTTTCCCCAAATGAATAATTAATCACAATAATTCAATAATGATACCTGTCAGTAACAATCTCACCTGACTTCTGGTTTACATCCACTCCTATTCTCCTCTAGCTAGAAAATCTAAATTATATATAGTAAGCTTAATTTACATATCATGGTTTCTTCTTCAGAAGGGTTGGTTGTGAATAACGCGAATTGATAGCCCAAAGATTTCCCAAGAGGGTTAGAGGAAGGTACGCAAATAGATCCGTCACAAACTCATGTCATGTGCATTGTATTTTTACGCTCACACTTTTCCTGTTCAGTGACCCAAGGTTGTTTTGCATATTTTAGTGTTTGTTGTATGTTAGAGTTTCCTGTTATCTATGGTAAGTGTAAAAATTGCCGAATAGACTGATAACGAATACTGCTTCTTTTCCTTTTATCAATACCTGAATATTATTCTTTAATAAACTATTGGGGCTAGGAGTCTCTCGAATTCCTTAAGATATTAAATTTGTTATATATCCTATTAAAATATAAACATTTGAGTTTATGATGAAATGTTTGGATTTTTTCATGATTTAAAAATTCGAATTTTTACTATAGGTGATTTCAAAAATCAGTTACTTCTCCGTAAAGAAAGATTTTAAATAATTTTGTTAGTTAAAATTTTATAGAATTATATTTTAGTCATACTTATTGAATGAATAAAGCAAAATATTTATCAGATTAAAGCATGTTTTATTTTATGAAAATTTTTTACTACTACTTTAAAATTTTTTTTTCTTTTTGCATTCTTTTAAACTTAAGACTTAGTTATACTATTTTAAACAGTTTCATTGATAACGTTTTTTAAATCTTAATTTTGAAAGGAATAATTTTAGTCCGTAATTAAATTAATTTATTTAAAAGTTTGAGCTAAAACATTTGAATCATTATTTATTGAGACGAAACATGGACATTTAAAATAAAATCCTTATTTAAAATACTGGGAGCCCATAATTAAACTTGGAATTTGAGAGCGGTCTGTAGCAAAAACTTATGCAGCGGAATTACATCAAAATTGGGTAATGGCAGAATGAAGTGATGAGAATTTTATTGAGGAGAAAAAACAATGAATTTCAGAAACTACCCTTGGGTGGCATATAATAGCTTTATTGAGAACATTTAAATAATCAACAAAAGTTTACAAAACATGCTCGATATGCTGTCCAACATTATCTGCTACCAATTGGAAGCGTAAAATCGCATGTTGCGCTGTTGAAAGCAGCATGAACTGGAAACATTACGCACATGCAGTTCTATGCTGTTTTAAGGTCATAAGGTCTGCATAACTAATTATGACATCTTACTTTAACAACCAAGGTATGTTTCAAAACAATTATTAATACTTATAGCATTAAATATTATGAAAGTTGAGTGTTTTTGAGTGAGTGTGTGTGAAAATGAATGAATATTAACTTAACGCACTATATTCGGCTACTCGAGGGCTTTTGGCCACGGACCTCGTAACTTTGAACCATGGTCAAGGGACGAGGACGATACCTGAGACGGCACCCCCTCTTCTAACTACTACACCACACCAACGGGAGGACGTTTGAGCTCTCGACAGATTTACTGTGCTTTGTTACCTACACGGCGGATCTTTAATGGTACTGGGCTTGAACTCATGACATGCCAGCCGTGATCCGATACCTTGACCATCTGGGCTACCGCAACCCTATCGTCTTGCCTAAAGAGCCGGAAAAACGGATTGCTGTAATAAGGTGACGGTGCTGTCACAAGCACTGCGGCGCTATGCTTTTCGAAAAAACGGACCCGCAATAAAGGTTGCAGTAAAGTCGCACCAAGCTGTTACATGCCAAGAGTGTAATGGAATTTGTAGGAGTTAATGCGGGTTCGTACAAGCCGAAATACGATAATTGTGCGTGTTAACCGCATTTTCCAGATAAAAGTGGGCCTTGTCAGTAATCTTACCAGATGATAGGACTATCCAGATCATCTGGTAAGAGCTGCTGCACTAGCGATATTTTATAAGGATAGTATAACCTATTCCGATAGCATAGTATACCTTTCGAAGATTCTTATGAACCGTGGTACGAGGTTACTAAAAAGATACTGAAATACGCCGAAAACTAGTACTGCCGATGGTTTGCGATCTATCTTCCTCCACTTGCTTCTCTACATCATCCATTACCTGTGCTGCAACACACTTTCGTCCCTTTCTTGGTTGAATTCTCAATCTTCCCGTTGCTTCAAATTTCTTAATCATGTTTGAGTGGACCTTTTCATAACTGCTTCAAAGACCGAAATTTCTGAAAAGCTTCGGTAGAAGAGTCTCCGTTTTGGTAAAACATTTTACCAGTAAAGCACGTTCCTGGAGAGTCAACGTCATCTTCCTTGACTAAAAACGAATCTGTGAATGCTGTTCACCTCTCGCATCTCTATATCTCTCGGGTTGCTGCGCACACACAGGATTACTATGGTTACGACATTTGCAAATGCCAATAGCTTACATTGCCCAACGCCATCTAGTGGTGTTTTTAGAAAATCATTGTTTTTTGTTCCCCTCGTTAAAATTCCAATAATTTCACTATGCCATTACCCAATTTTCATGGAATTCTATTGCATAGTTTTGTTCAAATTTCAATTATGAACAACTGGTATATAACATGTTCCCATAACCTTTCCATAATTATAAGCATAACAAAGGTTTTGTTTTAACAAAATAATAAAAACAATCGGTAAAATAAAAAAAAAATACTTATTGCAGATTTATAGACAATATTAAAAGACTTTTATCATTTTTCTTTTTGATAATAAAGAAGTATAGTCAAAACATTTTTTTAGTAAATTCACATTAATAAGGATAATTTAATTTTTTATCTTATCTTACAGTTATTCTTTAAATCAATGTTTTGTGGCTATTTCTTTTATAGCGAGGCCAATGAACCATTCTGCCTTGCATAGTTTCAGCAAACTCTTTTCAAATATTCCAGATCATTACCATTCCATGCTGTAAAGATGCCATCTTAAAGCTCTTCAAATGAATTACACTGCCTCTCAGTTTTCTACACTTTTCTAACAATTTGAGCCTATATATATATATATATATATATATATATATATATATATATATATATATATATATATATATATATATATATATATATATATATATAGGCTATCAAACTAGTTTAGTTATCAAACTAGTTTAACACTTATGTCACAAGTAGGTTTGGATATTTATAAATTATTTTATAATTTTTAATTTTGTTTGAAAACGTTAATTATCTTCTATATTGCATATATTTTAATGGGTTAATCTATAGGATCATATGGTTTCAATTTTTTGATTGATTATTGGGTTGTGATTGAATTATATATATATATATATATATAAACAATTTTATCCTGCTTAAGTCTAGGGATCAACTAGCGACATCAAAATGTTGCTGTTTTTTTTATCAACCTCTATTTTGCTGTTCTAAAAGTGTAAAAAGATGTTTCATCTTTTAGAAAAACTAAACTATTGAGCCCTAAAGATGAGCAATATACTAAGGGTTGAACATCTAAAAGATTCGTAGATACTTTTAATTATTCATATTAGAAATGGAGTTGTATTTTGCCTTTGGCTAAAAATGCTCTCCAAAACTTTAAAGAATCACTTATAAAGCATCATTTCCCCAAATACCTTCCATATTCGCCAAATACCTTACCATTCGTTCAAGATCCGTCGCCAACAGATTTACATTGCTTTAGAATGCGATGTTAATAAAACAAAAAATCAAAGAACTAAACCCAAGTTTTAAGTTTAACTCTTTAACTTAAATTCTAAGCAAAACTTTTAAAATTAAAGTTCTTTTGATTTATTCCGAGCTTTTATTTGAATACAAATATGGGCTGCAAACAGTTTAATACTTATCAGTCTTTAAACTAAAAAATTACTACAAGAATACGTAAAACATTAAAGAAGCTCAGTATCTCATTCCCTATTTACCTTAAAACAAAAAAATAATGTACAACAAGCTACTACAAAAAATAAATTTACTGCAAAATGTTTTAAAAAATTATTTCACCAAAACTTACTCAATGTAACACAGAGTGTCAGAGAGATGATGCAGAATGTAACAAATGTCTTCATCTTGATTTCAAAACCCTTACTGAATTGACCAGTTGTGAAGTTGAATAACTTTTATAAGAAACAAATAAATATCATCAGCTGTCATGAAATCTACAAATCAAAGAATAACTCTAATAAGATCAAGGAATGATTTGTGGAACCCTGTAATACAAATAGTTTTACGATGTATTCCAAACATTTGTTCAAATATACCATAAAAGATATAAGATAAAGGATTTTTTATATAGACACGTTTAATGAATTTTTTTAAGCAGAAATCATTAGTTGTCTTTTTAAGAAACCCATACTGGCTGAAGTGAAGAGTGAACATAACTGGTATATTCATTTCACACAATTCATAATTATTTCAGCATTAGACTCAAAATTTATCCTTTTAAATCAGCTCATAAAATTAAAGTTGTTATTGGAAAAAAAGTTATAAATGCTTCATGAAAAGATTTGAACACATGTTGTAAAAAGAACACTTTGTAAAATGAAAAGCGACACAAGAAGTTATTCAAATATGATAAAGATCGGTAGGTATGATATACAAGTATTGAAAGCGAAATGCTAACACAGGAATTGAATGCTTTTTTAAAAAAAAATGCTACTATACAGTTAAAAATCAATAATATGTTGGCCCACCACTTTACCTGATACAAGGTATTGTATTAAGGGCGTGGATTTGCACAGTTAGCGAATATCCTGCTCCACGATTACTTACCAGAACTGATCCGAAGGGCGAATTAGATCGGTTCGGTCAAGAGATGCTCGGAGACGTCTGCTCATCAGATCCCAAACGTACTGTATTGGGCAGAGATTTGATGATAACGCACGCCACAGGAAAATGTTAGAGTAACACGTAAACAAGCAGAAGAAAGTCACACCCTGAAAGCTAGGAATTATCATGTTTAAATGTAAGTCCAACTGTCAGTGTAAGAAAAGATAATACTAGAGGGTGTTGAAACACGCCTTTGTACCCCCGTGTTGTAAGAGTATCAGGCATGACAAACAAAGGGACCAGTTGTTGTTGTTTTCGTCTCCATCCCAAAGGGAAGGAATGAAAGTTGCCAGAGCCTGAGACAGGTTGGACTTCTATATTCCATCACAATTTTGAAGTAGGACACTCTTCCCACCTCTCTTCCTTTCCACCAACTTCCCGAGAGAACTTGCGACTCGACGGCTATTTAAAGTACCCCATGCCGCAAAGGCACTATACATTTACCAACATTCATTCCTTCTCCGGGATTTGAACACAGGATCTACAGCACCGCAGTCAGCGTCACTAACCATATACCGGATGTGTGGCAAAAAGGACCAGTTATCTAATGAAAATCATTCCATACCGCAACTCCTGACAGTCAAGTTGTGTAAGGGATTATAATTAGTTGAGCATTCCACCACCGTCCTGGATATCTCCTAAGCCGTCTTTACTAGTAACTGAGGTTAAATTCAGAGCAGGATCATTATTGAAAATTTTCTTCTCTGTTTCGTGGTACTTCGGCCAATTGCATCATTCACAGTTGCAAATGGGTGTGGTAGGTATGGAATGGTAAAGGGCTGTCAGTACAATGATCTCTGTGACCTCTCTTAGCTTTTCGTTCACTGAGTTGCCTATCGATAATCAGTCACTAGTGTTTCCAGGTACATACGGATGTTAGCTAAGAATGCATCACGGTGTATGAGAATCGATCAAACAATCACTCGGTTTTCGCGTTTTCTGGTTGTTACCTACCTGACGTGTCTCTATGTGGTCATGATTCTCCCATTTCTGCCAACATCTTCAAATGGTAACAAAGCTCCAACCCAAATATCGAAAAATCATACGATTTGTTCACCCTACTTTGTTTAGTATACTTGTATGTTCTCTCTCAAATGGTGGCCTGCTTAAATAGTTCGTGAATCCATCTGCGAAGAGAAAGCATTGGTATACAGTTCAAGTGGATTGACGGAACCCATTCGAAAGGAAGTTATGCTTTAGCATTGGAATGTACTCTGTTTTATTCATCGTTCCGAAGCTTCTTTCCAATACGTTGGAGCTCCAGTTGGTCAGTCATTGACCGCCAAAAATTAATGATTATTCTACGGCAAGGTATGTACACAAACAATATTTTTCCTATTCGGATATCTTTGTCTTCGTGTCCCACCGCTTTAGATGTTATAGAACGCAAAATTTGTGTACTAGGTAAGAAAACATTTTTTTAGCAGTTCAACCACGGGATGATGGGTACAGATTAGAGAATTACGTCTTGAAATGAACCTCTTTATAATATAAATACAGATATACTATTAAAAGTTAGATAGCTGAAAACTTAAATTGTAAATGTTTTTTATTTACAGTCATTCAGGTATTGAAGAGACCTGGTTAGTAAAATTATTCTTTTGAAGTAGATCTTTTATATCATATATCGAGATTGTGATAAAGAATATAGATTGTATATAGTGTATAGGAAAAGTGACCCAAACCCAATTATATTCACAGACATTGAATAACAATAAAAACAAAATGCATAAACTTGGAACAGTAAAATACTCTCTCTCTCTCTTAACTACTGTTTTACATAAATGTTCAAGAATTACTTCCATTGAGATTATGTGTTTAAGTAACAAAAAAAAATCTGTCTTTACGACTGCAAAATACATACATCATATAATAAACAATTAAAAATAATTATTGTTCACTCAATAATGATTGTGTATTGTTCCTATATTCAATAAAGATATTTCATGACATCTTTATTTTACGGCTGTATTAAAAGTACAACATTTATTGTTTATATGACAATTTTTGAAAATTGGTAAGAATACAATAATTTATCCTGTATTGTAATTAAGCTGTTTAGATGCTGCTGGGGGGAAGAGCTATTTTGAGACCATGAAAATGGAAATAATATAGGATGTTACAAAAAAAAAATACATCTATAGAAAACATAATATACAACCTCCCCTCCCTCCCAAAGATTTGAAAACAAGTGCTCGACAGAGTTTGACAATAATACTGATAATAAAAAAAAATATTAATAATAAAAATAATTTTAACTCAATTTAAAACAAATGTATGAGTGTAACACGACAGTACAGGTAAAAGCAGAATGACCACAGTAACATAACAGCAAATTCTTACACTTAGGACTACAATTGTAGGGTTTAACATTGTTTCAAAACGCCAAACTTCCTATTTATTTGCTGATATTGTTTGGGATAAAATAGGAATAAAGTTTTAAATTTGTTTGTTAAAATTAAAAATGTTTACTAAAAATATTAATTTTTATAATATTAAGGCGTAAAAAAGTAATCTAATGACTCAGAAAAGCGAATAAAAACTTTAAAAGTCTAATATTAATTTGAAGAATGTAGTTAAATATAGAAGTAAAATAGTATACCTACGTACCAGTAAAAATCCATAAAAAAAATTTAAAAAAAATTAATTAATGTAGAAAGTGTTTAGTAAAAATACATTAAAACAATTTACAAAAAATAAAAAAGTAATATAAAAGTTTTAAAAATGTTGAGAAAAGAGATGTGTAAAATCTAAATATTAAAGATGATCAAATTAAAAGAAAATATCTAAAAAATTAACTCATTTCGTTGATTATCGTCTATTATAAAGTAAAAGAAAACAACAGAAACGAGGATGCAATTGAAGCGAAATGAATCAAATGAATAATATTAATTTGTACAAGAAAGATTTACACCGTCGATTTTGAGTAGGAACAAGCCTTTCTAATATCCCGTACACTACTTTCAGTATGAGCCAGGGCATATTCTAGAACATCCTCAGCGGGTATCAGCAAGCTTGAAGGTATGGCACGAGATAAGGGAATACGTCTATGTCAACTCCCAGTTTTATACAAGCGTTGAACAGTACCGGCAATTGTACAATAAGATGGGTGTCTTCGACTGGGAAATTTAATGGCATAAAGTCTTGCAGCCTCTCTCTTATTTCAATTACACTGCTCATACACAACAGTAGTATTTCGCAGTATTCTTCATTTGTATACATCTCGTTATCCCGTACTAGAATTCGTAATATTAGAATACGACTGTATGCGACTACACAACAGATTTTTAACGTTCGCCATGATCAGTACCGCAGAAAATCAGTTCGAAGCCGCAGCAAATAAGTCTATTTTTCTGGAACTGCTTTTGAAATGTTTCCTTCGTCCAAAATATTTAATTTTGTCTATATTTTACACGTACACAGAATAAATTTTATTTCTTAAGCATTAAATTATTGTATTATTAACGTAATGTATTTACTTATAAATTTAAAACGATTTACGTAAGAGTGACTTGCAAGAGCGAAAGTTTCCTAGCAGAGTTCCAATTAATATCACTTTGGAGACGTCCCCTTACTAGCTTCTTCAAAATGGCCGAGATCATGGGTGAAATGTGTGGTTTTCAAACTCGGTCAGTTTTTATCGTAATAAAATGAAACTTTTTGCGTTTACTTTGTTTTTGTGTACTGTATGTTTTCCTAAATATGCCATAGGACCTGGGGATCGTATAAAAATTTAATTTTTGTAACTTTTTTCTAAATGGGTTTTTTGGTTCGAAAAGCACGTAAAAACATTCTTTACCTTTTTAAAGACATTTTTTAAATTGGAAGTATATATCTAAACGGAACAGTTCGGGAATTAGCCATTGGGTCACATTAAGGCTGGACACCCTGTATATTTAAAAGTATTAATTTTTTGCTACTATTTTTCTTAATTAAGTAATTGCTAAGCTGTAATTAATTAAGAATAAGATTCAGATAAAAAGATGTAGGATTATTACTACCCCTACTTTAATTGGAGCTTTAATAGATTTAAATTAAAACCCTACTTTTTATTAATAATATTAATGTTTAATTTATTATCCAAAATGTGTAAAAAAATCGCATCAATGTATACTGTAGTAAGTTTTTATTAGTTTTAATAAGTTTCAAGGAATACTCTTAATTAGTATCTATCCATGTACATATATTTCTACAAGCACCTTTGGCTCCCTGGTAATGCACTCGTCTGTTGAAAGACATGTCTTGGGTTCAAAACCCGACATCGTTTATCTGTTCTTTTAATTGTTAATTGTTATTACTGTTTCTTCTAGAACATTCTTTCACTTTCCAGAACAGTGTTCTGGATTATTTTATTACATTATATTATATTACATCGAGACTTTTGGGGGGGGTAACCCCCACATTAAAAAAACCCCAAAATTTGGGGAAAATTTTTAATACAAAAATTTAGATGACCCGGGCTCACATATTCCCAGAAGGATGGGAGAAAAAGTAATACCATGATGAGGAGAAAACAAATCAAGAGAACTCCCCTGAAAATGGGGAAGGATGACGTACGCTATTTTATTGAATGGGCGTTATTCTTTGGGCATCTGGACTGTAAAACAGTCCTCAATCCCATATCGTGAAAAGGGATGTTGGGCTTGACAAATGGTGTTTCTATTCTGCTGAGTGGCATAAAGGGCGGGTCGAACATGGAATCCGGGAGGCGTGGATTGGTGCTTCTCAAAATGGGATTTTTTTTTTCTTGGTTGAGGAGCTTGAGGCTCTCTCTGATTGGATGCGGTCAGTCGTGAACGTATCAAATTGGGTGCCCTGGGTGTTATTTTATTTGAACTCGTATCCACATATATACAATGTACAGAAATAAAAATATTGGTTATTACATAGGAAACATTCCACGGGAAAGGGGCAGGCCGCATTAATGCCTGAAGTGGGGGGCCCTTTTGGTTTTATGGTTTTTAAAGGAAAAAATTTTACAAAATAAGTTATAGAAAAACGTACAAGATACTGTATTGTAGTTACAGAAATGGTTGGAAATTCTTTTGCATCTACTAGGCAAAAATCTGCTAAGGTTTCATCTGGTCGCGGTAGCCTAGTGGTCAAGGTAACGGGCTGAAGATCCGATGTGTAGGGGAGCGATGTACATTAAAACTGTCAAAAGCTCAAACGTGCTCCTGTTGGTGTAGTAGTTAGGAGGGGGGCAGCTCACACACACCCCCGCCCTTCCTTGACCACGGTTCAAAATACGAGGTCGTTCCAAACCCTCGGTAGCTGAACATGTATTTGTTTTATTAATTTTTTTTATGTTTTTTTTTAAAATTGATGGCTAAAATATATTTTTAAACCCTTTTTCTTTTTACATTATATTATACTTTTAAGATAAAACATTTCGGTTACAGCAAAACATTTGCAAAATTTCCTTTAAAAGTTTTAATTTTATTTAAAATTTCTTCTTATAAAATGTATTCATTGTTTTATTTTTTTAAGTTTTTCAATCTAAAGCAAAAAATTGTAGAACTCGTTACAAAATAACGCTTTAAAAAATACTCATATGTGTAATAACTTAATTAGTTTCGTAAAATGATAGTGAAGTGTTGAATTACCTCTTTGAAAGAAAAAAGTAATTTTGAAGCTACACCCCGTACTGTTGTCAGAGGTGTAAAACTCAAAAAAGCGGGCCAAACAAAAGTTTTACAAGGGGGGCCCGCAAAAAAATCAATAGTCTAAAACGTGGGATTTTCGAATAATACATTATAATAAACATATATAAAAGAAAAAGAAAATCTAATGTTTATGTCCTGGAACTTGACATCTTTTCTCTGCTACTATCGTTCCAATTTCAGGAGAATTTTTTAAAAAAATTTCTTATATATTGCTGTGTGACAATTTATTAGCCGGGCTTCAAAAATTAGCCGGGGAATTTTGCAACCTAGTTTTCCAAAAATTTCTTTATCGTAAAAGGGTCACATAAATTTAATTTACAAAAAAGGTAAAAAAACAAAACAATTTTTTTTTGCTAAATTTTTTTATATCTTTTGTATAACCTCACAAAATTTAAAACTTTAAGGTTCCCCCGTTCGGTGTAATTTTTAAAAAACGTACCAATAAATATTTTTAAAGATATTTAGTCTTTTTAGATCAGAATACGCGTATAAAATTGTTTTAAGAATATTTACCGTAAAATTTGGCGTATAACGCGCACTTTTAACACAGAAAATAAGATCGAAACTTAAAAGTGCGCGTTATACGCCGGGTATAAAAACGATAACTTTAAATATAACAAAAGAGAAGAAAAAAAACAAAATTTTTACTTCTGCATGTTTCGAAATAATGTTTATTTAAAAAAAACCCTTTCCATACGAACTAAAAAGTTGCAGTTCTAAAAAAAACAGTAAAAATCTGGGATAATACCTGAAAAATGGCTTAAAATATAAGAGCAATCATACTGTTTTTAAATTTCTTCGTAAAAAGGGGGTGGCTTATACACCGGTGCGCGTTTACCCGGGGTTTTACGGATATTATTAATATAAAATTATTTAAATTTCAATATTTTTGGAAAAAAATTTCTGAACTTAAAGTTATTTATTTTCAAAATGTTGTGTGTGTTCATCCTTTTTGAAAAAACCCTTTTAATAAAATTTTTCTTTTAAGGGGATCAAAAAAAATGTCGTTTTCTTAAAAGCGCTTTACCGTTAATAATTCATTCGGTTGAAATCTGCCAGAACATTTCAAAGTTTAAATGACTTGTTTATTGTGAAAAACCCCCAAATATTCTTCCCCCCTTTTGAAGTGAAAGGCTAAATCCAGAAGAGATTCATATCCGCCGCGCTTTTGGGAAATTTTACAAAAGGGGAGTAATGCAACAGTTGCTAAAACATTTTTCGACGTTTCCCCAATTTTCAAAAGTTCGAAATTTGGGGGGTTTTTTGGTTCGGTCCCGGGTTTTAG
>BMAV01020685.1:0-11352 GCA_019973955.1 Trichonephila inaurata madagascariensis | reverse complement strand
GAAAATTTAAATTTTAAAAATCAACATAATTTAAAAAAAAAAATTTTAAAAATTTACCAGGGAACCCATGAGCTTGTCATATATAAAATTATATATAAAATTTAATACTTATCTTGATAATTTGTACGTTTAAAGTCCTATTGTAGCTTTAGCGTCAAATTATATTATTATTGAATTCAATGCATTTTTATTGTATGGAGGGTGGGATGCGATGAAATTATGTTTGAAAATTGATTCGCAAATATTGAAAGTTTAAGAAGCAATGTTGTAATGTTCTTTCACAGTTGCAAGTAAAATTAAAAAGCTTCCTGTATGTATAAAAATAACTTTTAAAGACACGTTTTTCCTTTCAACACATGAAATGCATGAAACTGAGTAGGTTCTGCTTGCCATTAAAGAACTACAAATACAAATTTAGGTTACGCTGCCTTTAACCAACTTTTTTCTTTCAAATTTTTAAATTGAAAATTTTTTGATAGTAATACTGATTATCTCCGATAGTAAGTACTGAGTACTTTTGGTCATGTTTTAACCTAGCTTGACCCTATCAAACCATTGATCTTAATTAAGAATGCTTCATCTAATGGGAGAAGAGAAGGAGTCGTAATTTCCCGTTTCCCATTAGCACGAAAAACCAATTGCATTTGTCTCGCATACGCATTTTTAAAAGTGAACAGATTTATTCTCAAACAGATCATAAAGATTTATCGATGCGAAGGAATTTTTCAAATGTTTGTATAGACATCATTTTATATAACGAACTGATCATAAACTTATATAGAAACTATCTTTTCACACCATATAAAGGCTATCCTACTTTGAATGTGTAACGGTGTCATCTATAAAAGCCAACGCTTCTCAAACTGTGGGCGCGACTCCCTAGGAGGGAGGGCGTGAGCATATTGAGAAGTCGAAAACAAAAGTATATTTAAAAAAATTATTAATTTATTGAAAATAAACAAAAAAAATACATTCAGACATAATAAAAAAATAAAAGAACATTTACACTGATATAATATACATATAAATGTATCAGTACTGCACAAGGTATTTTATCATTAATTTAGCAAATACTAGGTTAAGAACAAATTTAATAATTACCAGGGACCCAACGGGCCTGTCATATTAAATTATATGTACAAATTATATCACTTATATTGATAATTTGTATGGTTTATAATTAATCCCTTAAATGCCGTTTAAAAGTTACGGGATTCGTTTCCCAATGCCACCGTTTTGCACGTATGCACGCATATGTGGTGTATTGGGAGGACGAGAAAGGAATAAATAAACAAATCCTCTGAAATAAGTAAATCCATCGCAAAAACTGTCAAGATCATCTTAAACATTCAGAATAATTTTATGGATAGGAGTGATCAGAAAAGATAGCATTTTGGAAAGACGTACATATACGGGTGGGCAATTTACGCACTGGTTGAGCAAGAAGTTTATATACGCCAGTGACACTTAAGAGGTTAAATATGGTAGCTTTAGCACACATATCAAAGTATCGTACTTTCAAATTCAATACATTGTTATTGAATGGAGGGGGCGCGATGAAAATTATGATTGAATATTGAGTCGCAAATATTGAAAGTTTGAGAAGCACTAATATAAGCCAATAACAACCTCCGAATTAAAATGATCATTTTGGTCTAGCAGTAGGTTACATGCTTACGTTACCGTAGGTCCCAGGTACTGTCCTTCGGATTCGCCGCCACTTCAAATGCTATCAGATGACTACATTATTCGTTAATTTTGCAAAGATTTAAGTATGAAATAAAAATCTCAAAACTTGGGATCGTTCGAATGCAGATTTTGTTCCCTTGAGATGAGAATATAAATCAATGATAGAGTTTGAGACACTACAGCTATTGAGGAGATTAAGGATACAATTATATAAAAATTAAAGATTAAGAATGGTCCAGGGCAGAGGATCTTATTTCGGTGGAACTACTTAAAAACTGTGAATATCTGCCTTATTAGGGAAGTTGTTTCAATCAATTATTGACATTTGGACCATTGAGATAATGCCATCTGATTGGAGTATTGGTATTTTGTGCCCAATTCACAAGAAAGGAGATCCGATGAACTGTGCAAACTATCGTGGTATTAGTCTGATTTGTAAAACTTAGAATTTTATTTTGAGCAGTGCTTCTCAAAGTTTCAACATTCGCGACCCAATATTCAATCAGAATTTTCATCGCACCCCCTCATATAATAAGAATGCATTGAATTCAACAATACTATACTTTGACGCTAAATCTACAATACGATTTTAACCTCTTTAGTGTCACTGGTGTATATAATCGCTCATTCAAAGAGTTAATTTCCCCGAACGTATATATACGTCTTTCCGAAGTACGATCTTTTTTGTGCACTGCTATTCATAAAATTATTCTGAAGGCTTTGGAATGCAATAAAAGGACCTTGACACTGCGAAGGATTTACTTATTTAAGATTATTTTTGCTTCTTTATTCCTTTCCCTACCCCCAATGCATCACATACGCGCCTACATGCAAAACGGTTGGCACTGGGAAGCGAATTGCGTAACTTTTAATCGGAAGTTAAGGGATTAATTATAAACCGTGTAAGTTATCAAGATAAGTGTTTATTTTTGTATATAATTTTATATATGACAATCCCATAGGGGTCACTGGTAGTTATTAAGCTTATTCTTAACTTAGTTTGTTAAATTAATTAGAAAATACATTGTGTAGTTCTGATACAATTATAATATATCAGTGTAAATGTGTATTTTATTTTTTATGTCAGAATGTATTTTGTCTGTATACTTTTAGTAAATGAATGGTTTTTAAAAATAATCTTTTGTTTTCGACTGTTCAATATGCTCGCGCCCCCCACGTAGGGTTGTTACGTCCCCCAAAGGGGGCGCGCCCCCCATTTTGAGAAACACTGATTTAGAGTGTTATTTCTTAAATTGCTATCGTATGTTGACCCTCAAACAGGAAACTATCATTGTGGGTTTCGTGCTAGAAAATCGGAAAAAGATAAGATTTTTTGTCTCCGTCAGATTTTGGAGGTCGATGGAATTTAACAACGAAATACATAATCTCTTTATTGAGATTTCAGGTTTTCTTTTGATAGTATCAATAGAAATTATCTCTATGAAACAATGAATGAGTTTGGAATTCCTTAAAAGCTCATTAAATTGACAAGCACTGAAAGATACAAAGTGTAAGATAAATTTTCTGGGATCTTTGTTAGAAAATCTTGACACATATAAAGGTGTGCAAGATGGAGATTGTCTGTCCTGTTTACTTTTGAATATCATACTAGAGAGAGTTGTTCGAAATTCAAACATCGACAGCATTGGACATGTTCTTTCTAGATCAATATAACTACTTGTTTATGCTAATGACATAGATGTAATTGCTCGATCTTCCTGCCTTGAAAGAGACAATTCTTGCCCTTGAAGTAGTGATAAGACGAATTGGCTTAGTTATAAATGAAAGATAAAGCAAAATACATGTTCCTCTCAAGAAACAGAATATCAAAGCCCTGTCTTGAAATAATCTGTTATAAATTTGAAACAATAAAAAACAATATATATATATATATATATATATATAAATAGTTTTAGTTACTAGAATATCTCCTGGAATAAAAACCGACTATATTTGTCAAATAGGGTGGTCTATGGATTAAGAAGATTTTTTAAGTTCAGATTCCATTCTAGAAAGACAAAGTTTTTTTAATTTACAAAACGCTAGTCAGACCTGTCTTTACATATACATCCCAAGCTTGGACAATGACAAAATAGAAAAGGACACAATCGTAGTTTTTGAAAGGAAGATTCTACGGAGTATACTTAGTGGTATTAATAAAAAGGATAATTGGAGAAGGAGATTCGATTCTGAACTATACAGGATATACAAACAACCTGACATTATTAAATAAAGATAAATAGAATGAACTGGATGGTCCATATGGGCCGAATGCATGATGACAACACAAGAAAAAAGGCATTGCTTTTTAGATCGACTGGAACCAGAAGGCCGGAAGACGTAATTTGGTAAAGATGGGCTGATTTGGTGGAATCTGATTTTCTCGCATTTTATGAAAATAACTAGATATCAATGATCAATCAGAAGTCATTATGGAGAAATCTTCAGAGAAAGGTACTGACTCATAACTGGGCTGTTTAGTCATTTACAGTGATGATGTAAGTGAGGTATATGTTTTTTCAGACTAAGCAGTTAAGAATTCTACCAGAAGTCGATCGCGCGGTTTCCCATGAAACTGTGAAAGATCCAAATAAAGTGATACATCTTAGAGATTTAATGGGGAATGAAATGTGTAAAACTCTGGAGAATACACTATATGTAATGGGTGTATTATAAAGAGTTATTATACCAAAAAGTTTGCTGAAAAATGTTTTTGTAGGTCACGGCTTGTGGAGCTTTTAAAATGAAAACACTTGCTTACAATTATACACATTGGGGAAATGTAGACAAAGATATAGAGCGTTTAATAAGAAATTGACCCACGTGTATGAATATTTTGTAGCAACTAAGCAAAATCCAAGCTCACCCATGGAAATAACTAAGCGACACTTAGCATTAACTATGTGGAAGTCGTTTGGAAGATATCATTATTTGATTATTGGGAACAGGTGTGTGTGTGTGTGTGTGTGTGTGTGTGTGTGTGTGTGTGTGTGTGTGTGTGTGTGTGTGTGTGTGTGTGTGTGTGTGTGTGTGTGTGTGTGTGTGTGTGTGTGTGTGTGTGTGTGTGTGTGTGTGTGTGTGTGTGTGTGTGTGTGTGAAGAAACAACTCTACTTCTATTGTTAATATGAAAAAACGAAGCTTTACTGACTAAATTATTCCTCAACATAAGCCTATATATTCACAAAAATTCTAGTTCAGTGAGATCTTTTTTAGATCGATCAACGCTGAATTGTTTGTATGCAGAAGAATCATCTAATACTTGAATCGACGCATGCATGGATTCTCATTTTAAGTTACAGTAATGTAACGGTATCTGTTGACAGTCTCTATACGTACAAAACCTTACAAGTTATTCAAAATGGTTGGAGGTCAACTATACGGGGTTGTCCCACAAATTCATGGTACAAACTTTAAGGGTTGATATAGGCCATTGTAACAATCATTTATTGTATAGGAATGTAAGGGTGCAAGTGACGTGACGAGGCACAAACAAGGGAAATAAAAGAAAAGATAAATTGAGCTATTGGTTGATTACGTTTCCCGTTGGAGGCAGTAGACGTCTAGCCCCCGTTCAAAATGGTGCATCTCAGTAGGGTAAAGCTCCATTCGCAATTGTGCTGACGTCTACCATAAAAGACTTTACGTTTGCCAAAAATGCAGAAATGCATTACATGTACGGCCACGCAAATGGTAACGGCTGAGCTGCGCTGCAAATGTATCACGCGCAGCTTCATGATCGACGAATGCCCAATCATAGAATTTTTCAGCGGTTACATCGTCAACTTCGTGAAACACGTTCGTTCCACTTCAACCAGACACGATGCTGGTCGACAAAGAGAAGTACCCAGTCCAAGCCAGGAAGATAGCATCTTGAACGTTGTGGTAGATAGACCCAAGTCAAGTACAAGAGCTGTTGCTCATCACCTAAGTGTAAGTCATCAGACCGTTTGTAGAGTGTTAAACGAAAATCGCTTACACTTCTTCCTTTTTCAGAGTACAAGCTTTGAATTCGGCAGACTATCTTCGACTGTCAGTGACCTGTAGCTGGACTTCATAGCCCATGTGGTGAACAGTTATTGTAAACAATACACTTGTCAACGACACTTTCAATAGACACTTTGCCGTTCCTTTCGTCTCTTATTTTTTGTGTTTGTGCTTCACCGCGTCACTTATGCCCATACATTCCTGTACAATAAATAATTGTTACAATATCCTGTAACTACCCTTAAAGTTCGTACCATGAATTTGGGACCACCCTGTACATATATTTTCAATAACAACAGAGAACCTGTAGGATTGTTGGACATTTATAGTAATTTATAATAGATTTTCCTTACATTCTTATGAAATGGAAAATTTTTTTTGCATGGAAATGGAATAAAACAAATGTTTTCGACACCATGTTTTCCACAGAATAACGGACAGTTGAAAATTATTTTCCTAATTGTTAAAAAAGTGTTAAAGGTCCATGGTCAATGTGAACCAGGAATATTACAATACAAATTGATATCTGTTTCATTTTAAAAGAACTTCGCATTCAGTAACAAATGAAACTCTTGGGAAATTGTTATTTAATAGAAATCATGTTTAGATCTAAAGCTTCGCGATACTTGCTTCAGAGAAGAGAAAAATCAAGATGAACAGAATTCACATCCGAATCCTTGAATTTTTCCAGGGGATTTAATTATATTTACAATATGCTTGGGAGATATATCAAATGGATAACATTTAGGACAAATTGGGGGAAATGCGCTTTACCACACAAAGCTACCAGTGATGGTTCGTATTACGTGCATTGTATCAGTGAGTTACTGAGATTTGAATCTTATTTAATTGCTCTACCATTGTCAACAAAGGAGATTAATGTGCTCGTGCTATCTGAGAAAATAATGATCGGAGTCCTAATAATTTCGAAAAAACCTTATATGGTTGCTGCGAGTTAGCCTGTTTCCCCAAATTCAGATGCCACTAAGGTGATGTCAAGTTTATTGCTAGTGCAGTGTTTCTCCCAAAATGTGGGCGCGAGCATATTGAAATAAAAGGTTAAAAAATTAATTTACTGGAATGAAAAATACTTTCTGATATAATAAAAATACAGATTTACATTGAAAAAGATTTATATATATCATCTGGTGAAAAAGGTCATCAAAAATAAAAAGATTCTACTTTGAACGCTTATAGCTATCTTTGATCCTATAACTAAATAAAAAAAATATTTTGTTTGCTTTACTGTAATCCTACATGAGAGATTTTTTTTTTACGTTTCTTTTAATCTAAAATATTACTTTTGCTGGCTTTCAAACTTACTGGTATGGTTACCTCATCCCTTTTTAGGAAGTTGTAAATTATATAATTCTGTTTTGCGTTTTTTTTACAATGTGAAAGAGTTTTATGATACATGGATACATATTGGGGCACTTTGAAGGATTAATTGACCAAGATTTATTTTTATGAGTATACTGAAACATATAATACAAAAATCGTTAATTCTGGGAAAACTGTTCATTTGTTACCACGACTTTGACAGAGAATCCTAATATGACAGTCTTAATGGGAGCTAAAATGAATTGATAACATATCTCCTTTTTTGAGAGTTCCGGCACGACCACTATTTTTCAAAAATATTTTCTTGAACATGCTGTATTTTTCCCTATGAATAACTTAGTGGTTTTAATTGTGATGTTGTACGACTGATTATGGTTTATAAATGTAAATGAGCAGAATAATATAAAAAAAAAAGAATTGGGCATCTGTGATCTCTCTGAAAGGAAATTGAAGCTGATCAAACAAGGGAAACATTTGCTGAAATAATGCATATTAATCATGTTAGCGAAAGTAAATTTGAGAAAAGCAATAAACATGAAACGGAAGGAAAATTCTTCAATAGCTACATTAAGAACTTTATCAAGAAAATAAGGAAGCTTGAGTAAGTGTACCGCCAAATGCACTTCACCCTGTCAAAAAGACAAGCAAGAAAGTTCAACAGGATATTTGTCGATCATCAAAGGACATTAATACAATAACGTGAACAAATGACAGTTTTGCTTGCAAATAACTTACCTGTAATGTTAGGGGCAAAAGTGTCTATGATTTGTGTCCTTTATTAAGGTCACGCACATTTGGAACAATTCTAGTTCAGTTTTTATTGTATATTTTATCAAATTATGAAAGACAAATAGAAAAACTTTGAAATAGGTAAGTATATTTTCTAGTTAAATTATTCACTGAAATTGTGATTTTTTATCTTGTATATTTTGAAAAATAATTATAAAAGAATTGGGGTGCTTCACTTCCCGCGACCATTAACGTTAGTAATGAGTGCACACCTGATCCCGGCTTTCTGCTGCTTTAAATATTAAAAATAACACAATTGTTATTCATTAGAATTTTATATTCTTTATTACTTAACATTTATTCTAAATGCTAATTCTGCGAGGCTTAAAATTACAGTTCATTCAAAACCGTTTATACTATGAGTATTCATTTCACAAATCATTTACATTTTTGTATACATTGTCATGCACTTGGTTTTACTCTCCTTACAATTAAGCTTATTATATCAAGAATAATATATTATTTATTTTTAAAAAATAAACTCGTGTTAAGAGTGGGTACTTCAGTCAGTATAAGAACAAGTTTAATAATTATCAATGACTCATGGGCTTGTCTTGCAGAGCAAAAGTTTTTCAAAAGGAAGGCTAAAAATTATAAATTGACACTCAGAGTTATTTTTTTGCTATTTAGCTCAGATCTATATTTTGTCTTCAAAGTAGCCATCGCAGAAATCCGATTCACAAAGGTATGATGTTAAAATGGCAATAGTATACGAAATGCTTTTTGTTTTCAGTGCAGAAAAATTCACATCCACCTCTATATTCAGAATTCAAAGAGTGATTTATTACAAAATTGCTCCTTAATTTCGTCATTGGATGTGAAATCTATGAAGATATCTTTTCGGCAGTTGAGAGCCCTTCTGAAGTATTTTTGAAATGGATCCTCAACCCATTCGCTGTAACTTCTTACTATCAATTTGCCCTCGTCTATGTAATTGTTGATGCTTTATTATCGAATGCTCGCTGTGATTTAAAAAATATATCTATGATTTTGTTATAATCCACTGCCGTAAATACTAATACCGTGAATTCTATACCATTAACGCGTGAATTATGAAATGTACATTCAAGAGAGATTCGGTAGCTAATCGATTCAGCCAAGACTGACTAGAATTGTACGAGGTACAGCATTTTTAAATGTTTTGCGCAGACGTCTGTTAGGTTGCCTAGACTCACATGAACGTTCGCAGAATGCCAGATACGGATATGATAAAGAGCAACACAGATTATTAGGGCTATTTTAATGACATTTGTACTTTTAGAAATGATCTTGAAGGAAATAAATCTTTAATTAAATATTATTTCTCAATCTGTTTCCAATTTAAAAATTGAGAAAGAAAAGTAACATAATTAACCTTTTACTTAAAAGTATATATATACTTATACTTAAAATATATATTACTTAAGATTAACATATATAAAAATTTAATACTTATCTTATTAATACTGAATTAAGAACAAGTTTAATAAGTATATGACTCCATGGTCTTGTCTTACTGTTAAAAGTTTTTTCAAAGTTTTTTAGAAATTGACCCTCTGAGTTCTTTTTCTATATTTAGCTGATATCTATATTTTGTCTTCTAAGCAGCCACCGCATTTTGCAATATGTTCCAATTTAAAAATTAGAAAAAGGAAAAATAACATATTATCCTATTACTTAATTTTTTTTTGCTTAAAAGTAACATATACAAAATTTAATACTTATGTTATTAATTTGTACTGTTTATTATTAAGATCGTGTATTGTAGCTTTAGCGTCAAAGTACATTATTATTGCATTCAGTAATTTATTAATGTATAAGGGGGGCGCGATAAAAATTGTGATTGAAAAGGGGGGCGCCAGTATTGAAAGTTTGAGAGCTACACTGTGCTAGTGTTCTTAAAAATTCAAAGCTTCCGTATCACAGCTACATCATTCGTAGATCTTCTAATTGATATATTTCTGGATAAAAACATAGAGTACAACAAATAATTTAATGTTATATATTGTTGTAAATTAATCTCTATCGATGTATATATCATGTGTACAACTGATTATGTCCATTGTCCATGTGTTTGAGGTTGTTTTAAAATTGATAGTAAAGTTTCAGTTATTTCGATTTTTTTCATGATTAATAAATGTATTTGTAGTTTTAAATAAATATTACTCTTTCCTTGTTGCTCAAATATTTAAAGAAAACAGTACATAAAACACGTCGAGGATGGAATTAAAAGCATATTTATACTCAGTGGCACACACAAGGGGAGGAGGGAGGGGGGGTCCACGGGTCCATAACCCCCATAGCCATTGATTTTCCTATGTGTATAGCATTTAAAGAATTTAATTAAGTAATAGTTATTAATAATTTATTTTATTATAATTAATGCTAATTACTTATTCAATAATTTAGCTTTACTTTTTTTTATCCGGACAACTGATAAAATCAAAGGAATATGTTTTGGTTGCTTATTCGCGTATGATACGAGAATGGTGAACTTTCGACCCCACCCCCGCCCGAAAAAATTTCCCCGCCCCCTTTTTTGGGTTTAATTATGCGCAATAGACGTATCAATTGTGCTCGTGATCAATACAACATTGATATAAAGATTAGTTCACGTGCACATTAATACATAATATTATCAAACCACCGAGCGGGAGGAAACACAGGCTGTGAGCATAAAAAGATCAGATTGTAACATCGAGAACCCTAAAGCAACTGCCTCTTACCGGTTGTGATTCAAAATAAATGCGACCAATTTCAAAAGCATATAACTATTTATCATGAATTTCTATTGTTTTACTACTGGTTTTATTTGAAAAATGAAACATTTAAATTACCAATCCAACCATTTTTATTAGTGGGAGTAAATTTCAGTACTGAAATTGGATTCTCAAACCCGGAACGAAATTTTGCAGCTTTTGAAGGATGGCTGTTCAAATTCTGTAAAAATAAGTATTTAAAAATCAAAAAAGACATTTTTCTGTTGTATTACTACCTAAACTTTAAAAAGGAATAAAATTTAGCTCGCAATCGAAAGCTCCAGGAAAAAAATGTGAATGAAAGGAAGTCCTTAATGAAAAAGAAAAAAAAAAGTTGAAAAGAATTATTGCTGTAGAAAATCCTTTGCCTCAAAAACCTATGGCAAAAAAACTATAGATATAGCAATTGACAATTTATCGTCAGATAAAGAAAATTGGCTGTAAAAAAGTAAACTTTCCAGTCTATCATAAAATGTCTGTTAAGACAGTAGAAAAAAGAAGAAAACGTTCTTGACCTCTGTATTTAATTTTAGGCAAAGGTGGATACAAAGCATGGATAACTTCTGATGAAGCACAATTTCATTTGTCATTTACAACTGGCAAAACGAAGATTCAATATATTTCAAGCAAAAAAAGTCACAAAGACCCGCTGTTTTGAAATTGCGTTGGCGTCAGGTGTTATAGTATGGGCGGGAAATTTCCAAGCTTAAGAAAAACCCTTTTTTTAGAACCAAACTTTTTAAAAATTTATTTCTAAATACTATCAGAATAAAGTTTTGAAACAATCAAAAAAATAAACATCTTTTCCCT
>BMAV01020684.1:91722-127816 GCA_019973955.1 Trichonephila inaurata madagascariensis | reverse complement strand
GTTCATAGCTGTCGTCTCTGGGTCGTTTAAATTAGTCATATATATATGATGAATCCATGTATATTACATTTATCCCCAATACTTTGAATAGAAAATTGCCAGTTGAGCTATTTTTTAACATCCATCTTTTCTTCTATCATCACAACAAAAGAATTTAAAATTAGGAAAAATTAGTAGTTTTTAAAGATTTTAATTGATTAAATTGACTGTTTTGTGAGACAAATGTTATTTATAGAAACATTTTTTATCAGATAAATAATATGTGTAATACTTTTCCTAAATTTTTTTTGTAAATCCGTCATTACAAAACGGTTTTAAGTTTTTTCTTTTAAGCTATTATATTAGCAACTATATATTTAGTTTTTACATTAGAAATACAATTGTTTGAGAATAATTTTATGAATTTCTCATCTCTAAAGAACGTGCTGAGTTTAAAAAATTCCTCTCTAATAAACTGATAGATTTTGTTAAAATCTACCTCTAAATATTATTAAAGACATCATTAGTCACAAATTCATAACGTTAGCAAGTTAGTGATTTTTTGTTAAGTCGAATATTCAAAGCCATTCAGGACAGCGAGTTGGGTAAACCTAATCGAGTTAATGTCATGAAAATCTTCGTAATTCACCTTAGTAATATTTCTATGCAGAAAAAACGGAAATACGAATATATCTATCGCTTTTTTCTGATCAAGCCTTTTTCTAATAATCGAATTAGCAATTTGAATGTGGTGTTATAAAATCGCCATTTATTCGCAAATAGTTCAATCTTCTTATTTATGTCTCCCTAGAGGAATTCAAAGAGTATTAGATATTGAATCTCGTAATTTTTTAATATGTGGTCACGTTTCAAGTATGAAAGTTGTGTAGGAATTTGTACATAATTCTTCCAATGTCCACACGACATTTCATGTGAATCCTTCAAGACACTGTTCGATTTTCGTACTTTTGTATGCACATGTGTGTTATACAAATGCTAATTTTCGAATTATCTGAACTTTCTATAGTGTTTTACTTCCTAGGTTGTCTTTTTTTCGAAAATTAAATTTTTTTTTAGATATACATAATTTTTGGTGTATGTTGATGTTTCTACAAGCCTATTATAACAAACATGAAGAAAATAATTTACAGCACTTTGTTCTGCTAAATTGAAAATTCAATTAGGAACAATTTAATTTCAGGTGCAGGGTTGATGATTTAAAAGAATTATTCATGTGTTTATTTGTTTCGCACTAATTTATGATCGAATATTATTTTCTGTGATATGATTAGGATAATAATGATATCAATTACTTCAAATGATCGATGCATTGTAATTTTTAAATTATTTTCTTCTATTTTTGGAATATGTATACATTTTATATTTTATAGTTTACAAGTCTTTATTTACTTTCAGGGCAACTGGTTTCAAGGTAATGAAGAAGCATCAACAAGAAGTGAAGCTGATGTAAGTTAAAATTTTGCATGTATGTAATGAGCCTTTTAAATTTAGTTTTAAGAAATCTCTAATTTAAACGAAGCAAACTATTGCAAGACTCGAGTTAGTGATAAAATATCATGAAATAGCTGCAGCGCAATATTCACGCAAAAGGATCAAGCTATAATCCTTAAAAAAATATTAAAAATTTTTCTGCAATCGCATTTTACTAAAACTCATGATCATTATTAATAATGCTCGCCAAAAGCTGTTAATTTCGAAGTGAAGATGGCAAATACACATATTGGTTCTAACAAGAGGATCAAGTTTTCTTGTCAGATAACTTAGTTCATTTATAAAAAGTTCAAATAGATAAATATTTCAACAATAAATCTAGATAATTTACATAAGTAGAAGCCTCGTTTTCAAAAACACATTAGCAGAAAATGAAATCACTGAACATAAGTTCAACTTAAATGAAGATAAACGCATTCCAATTTAAATATTTAATTTTCAAAATTATAATACCGTGTTAAAAAAATAAAATTTGGTCTCGCAAATTAAAAAAAAAATTTTTGTGTCAATTTTAATCAGTTTTTTTTTTCTGACTTATGGATAAGGCTATATTATTATCATGATACTTTTACTTGATATTGAATTTACTCAATTAAAAAAAACTAATTTAAATTACTCTTATTTAGGACATGTTTGATTAACATAAACTTTAATGGAATAAAGGATTACTAGTTTTATACGATCTTTAGTAGTAAAAATATTTTTAAAATATATGTGAAGCGATTTTTCTACATACGTAAACATAAAAACTGCGTGATCACGGTATTCATAATAAAAAAAGTTAAATTTAATCACATAGTGAAAATTTTCATATCACCTTTTACCAAAAAATGTTTGTCAGATTTTATTTTAAGATATAATACATGTATCATATGCATTCATTTATAAATCGAATTTTATAAACGCAAAAATCGAGTTTGGCTTATTTGATGGAAGGTAGATGAAACTATAGAGATATACTGATTTTTTTTTATTATCTACACTTTTAAATCAGCTTCGCAGAAAAAATCGAGAATACATATTGCCATTGTAGAATTATCTGGGTTACTGGGTATGGATATTGAAATTCGTCAATCAGATAATGAACATGGCTCCCGAGTTGATATCTTTTTCTTCAAACAAGCGTTCAGCTACTTGAAATTTAGCAGGCATGTTCCTTTCATGAACTAAAGATCCACTCTGTAGGGATTTGTGAAAACTGATTCTCAAAGGGCTTTTACGTTGGCATTTTGTATTAAAAAAAATTCCCTTTTATGAAATTCTAAGCCTACAACCTTGAAACGTGGAAAACATGCTATTTTTGCTAAGCAAAGATCAGCTAAGAAGGGGGTTTTCAAAAGTAGACCCAATAGGGGGTTACGAGGGTGTCATAGATAAAAAAAAAAGAAAAAGAAACGAGCCTTACAGTAGTCGTATATGATGTGTAACATCTGACATGTTATCGTGGTAAATACGCGATAGTAACTTAAATCCTGAAAAAAATTAATCAAGTATGATTGGAAATAATTTTCTACCGAATAATTATATCTTTAATGAAAATTGTATTTATTTAACACAAGAAGTAATGTGTAATTTTAAGATGGTTTACCACGTTAACATGTCAGATGTTACATATCATATACGACTACTGTAAGGCTCGTTTCTTTCTTTTTTTCCCTATAATTTCGCATATATTCTGCTCTGGATTTACCCATCTCTGCAAATCACAAAATCATGAAAATTTAATTAGCTTGGTAAATGTTTAAAAATTAGAAATATTAAAGAAAATCAAAATTACCCGTGTAATTAATTAATTAGTTTTTTAGTCGAGAAAACTTTTTTTTCATTACAATTAAAAAAATTATATTGACAGCGACAGAAATTAACCTCAAAGTATGAAAAAGATACGTACTAAAATATTTATTCGAATAATTCTGTATTACTTACTCGTATTTTCTTAAGAATGTTGAACTTTGTCAGACGCGCTTAACAGTAAATATAATTATTTAAGTAAGTTTATCCTGAATAAGAATTCGCGCGAATCTTTAGAAATGCTTACTTTAATAATATAAAAAAGAAAACATCTACTACATTTGGACCCTATGCGAGGGTTGTAAAAAGACACCATCAAGCCCCGATGGACCCCGATGCGAGGGTAGCGAAGGCATACTCATTGGTCAAATCAAATAGCGCGCGCTTATGTCACTTCCTGTTACGAATATCAGTCCTTTTTCACAAAAATCACCCCGACAAATATTCGGTAAGCGAGAGAAAAGATGTTACACATCAAAAATTCTTTTTTTTAACTTTTAGACCAACAGACTGAAAATTTGACAAATATGATTTTGTTTTGAGCATAAATATGCTTGAAGCAATTCCTTCCCCCCCCCCCCCCCACCAAACTTTTTTTTTTATTTGCAATTTTCTTAAATCTAGCTCAATAAAAATTTCTTTATCTTTCAATCTCTATTATTTTGCTTTTCAATTCACCCGTGCGAAGAACGGGTATACTATCTAGTAGTATATATGTAATATAAAAATAGATATATTATTTGTAAGTTTTAACCGAGAACTTGGATGATGCAAGATCAATGTAATATTTCGTCAGTTTTTCCCCTCCTGACACTAATCCTTCCCTATAGACTTGGTACCACCTCTGTCTAGGGGGACAGATCCAATAGAATCCAGAGAGCCCCATAAAGCAAGTCTTTTGGGGAATTTCACTCTTCGCTATCTCTTCCGATTTTCCCCTATATAAATACCTTTGTTCCCCTAAGTCGGGGTTCTTTAGCCTTTTAAAAGTATTGTAATACGTGGCTTCTCTCTCAGTGCTCTTCCTATGAAAGAAACCCCGTACACTCAATAAAGATTTTAAAGACCATAGCTGTCGTTACTGGGTCGTTAAAATGTGTCAAGCCGGCAGGATCTCAACGAGCACTGAAAGCAAAATGTGTTACTGGCATAAATGAACAATCAAAAATAACGGAAAAAGTTAACAACGAAAAAAAATAATTTTTTTTTCAACGACCCAAGAGTGGAACTAAAAAAAAGAACTGTTCATATTGAAAGTCAGCGAAATACCAGGAGTTATAACTGCGGAATAATACCCAGCTGAAAATAGTAGCAATACCCAATGGAAGCCCTGCTGGTAAGATTGGAATTGAATGAAGACAAGAGCATAGAATCTCCAACGGAAAAATACACATGGAAGATTATTGCACTTCAAGGTCGTCGTATCTGAAATTCCCGTCTGTGTTAGCAATAATAAATCAATGCTTTTCTGCAAGTCTTCGATATGAAAAGGACATCATGAAATACAAGGAATTAGTCCCAGTGTTATTCCCCTTCTCCTCTTCAATCGGCTTTTGATTTTTGGTGAGAACTTTATGTTGTTAATGTTCCCGAAATAGTTTTTTTTTTCTATCATAGATTTCTTAAATTGTGTTTAATTTTAAGCAATGGTACTTGTAGAAATATTTATGACAACTTTTTAAAATTTGAATTTAGCATATTTAATTAAATTTGATGTTTTTTGTATGATTTCAAAGAAAAATTGAAAAGTGTTGAGTCAATAAGTAATTTGATTTAAATTTGTGGCTTAAGTATAATTTGATATCATTGATACTATAATTTTGATAACGTTGATAATATTTTATTTTATTGTATTAAAAATGCATTTGAGTGATATTGAAATAATTCGTGTTGCACTGAAAGAAAGCAAAGCCTCAACGATTAAGTTGCTTGATAGATTAATTTTTAAGAATGAAAAAATACGCGATTAAATCGTAATAGAGTTTTGAATTTTGAAGGATTTAATTTTAAAATTGGTGATAATGAATTTTTAGAGATGTGTGATAAAAGAAACAGTTGATAAGTTTACGTTAAATAAATTAGTTAAAATTTGTGATGTTTTAAGTATGGATAGTGAAGGTACGCAATTGGAAATAGCAAAAAATATTATAACTTGTCTTTGCGATTTTGAAATACTTAAAGATTCCTTAACGACTGAGGAGATATTAGAGGAAGAAACAGATGAATTGAGGAAATGCGATAAATCAGTGCAATACGAAAATAAAAGCTGTGATGATAATGTGTTTAAAATAGATAGCAGTGTTAATAGTATAAATAATAAGTATGAACAAAAAATAATAGTGAGTTTTAATGATATCGAGAGTGTAATATCTCCTTTTAAGGGTGAAAGACATGAAAATGTTTTACATTGGATTGAAAACTTTGAAGCCCAATCGGAATTACTCTCGTTGTCTGAAGTTCTCAAATTTATTTATGCAAAAATATGTCTTAGGGGGAACGCTTCATTAGTTGTTGGGAGGGAAACCAGTATTAATTCATGGAAACAATTAAAATATCTGTTAATGGAAGAGTTTAAAATATCTTTCAATTCGGCTGAGGTTCATGAATTGTTACAAAAACGTAAAATGAAAAGTAACGAATCCCCTTTAGAATACTTTTACTCAATGAAAGAAATTTCACAGCAAAGTAGCATTGACGACCAAGCTTCAATAACTTATATTATTAAAGGAATAAATGATTCAACACAAAATAAAACAATGTTATTTGGGTGCACTTCTATAATAGAATTTAAAACTAAGCTGCGAGTGTATGAGACATATAAAAGAGAAATGAAGCAATCAGAATCGTTTAATCGTGTACCTAACGTTAGTAACGAGGTAGGAAAACGGTCTCAAATTCACTGTTATAACTGCCAACAACAGGGACACAAGTCCTACGAATGTAAGGCTAAAATTAGGAACTCCAAACCTAAGAATTTTAATTACACGAAGGTGTTAAAAACTCCTACGACACATACAGTACAAGATTTACCCCCAAACCCCTGTAAGTTCTGCACGCAGTTAGGAATAATGAATGCTTTTCACTGGGGATATTCATGCATTAATAAACCGTGTAGAGCTGAAACAACACCTCAACCACAACCAAAACAATAACAATTACTTGTATCCAGATACTTAAACCATAAAACGTTCGTACACAATAAAGGAAAAGGTAAAAAGTATAACTCGAATTCATTCAAAAAAATATTGCTAAACATCGATACAGGTTCGACTATCAACATTATTCCTGCTGCAATGGTTGAGAAATTAAATGTGTCGGTTGAGGAATATAATGTACTTAATGTTAAACAAACTAAAGGAATCCTGAAACTTAATCAAACATGCACTTTAGACCTTAAAGTTGGTAGCTTGGTTAGATCGGTACGGTTTCCCATACTAAACACCGATTTACCTTATGCTCTCTTAGGGTTAGGAAGTTGCATTGCATTTCAGTTGATAATTGATTGTGTGGAACAAGTCGTTGTGCAGAAAGGGAGAAACTTGATCAACTTCTCCAGTTCAGAAGGCAGTGATTTGTTTTTGCATATCAATCCTGAAAATAAGGTTAAGGAAGGTATTTTTGAAAGTGAAATGAAAAATGAAAAAACTAAAGAATGTAGTATAGTAAAAGGTAAAAAAGGAAATTGTTCTCGGGTAAAAAAGAAAGAAAAGGTAAATAAAGATGAAATAGATGTAGTAAAAAATAGAACGAGGAAAAACAATGTCCTGAAATTTTCGAATATATCCGAGACGGATTCTGATAATGGGTGCACACGTTGTCAGATTAAAGTCGAAGATAATTCAGAAACAAAAGACTTTGGAGAAAATTTTGAACTAAAAGGAATTTTGGAATGTTATGAGGATGTGTTTGCTAAAGATAAATATGAGGTTGGAACTATAAGAATAGAACCACAGAGAGTGAGACTAACGTCAGAGCTACCAATATCATTACGCGCATATAAAACGTCACCAAAACAACAGGAAGAAATTGATAGTCAAATTAATGAATTATTAAAGGCTGGGATCATTACAAAAAGTTCGTCTCCTTATTCGGCACCAGTAACACTTGCTTATAAAAAAGATGAACAGAAAAAGAGCAGATTGTGTATTGATTTTAGGAAATTAAATCAAATCACTAAATCAGATGCTGAACCCCTTCCCTTAATTGAAACACGTATAGATAAATTAACTCAAAGTAATTATTTTTCAAAATTAGACATGGCTTCTGGTTATTGGCACATACCAATACATCCAGACGATACGGAGAAATTCGCTTTTGTTACCAATAGTGGATTGTATGAATGGCTAAAATTACCATTTGGCTGGCGCAATGCGCCCAGTATCTTTAAAAGAACGATACGCCGAATCCTCACTAAACATAAAATTAAATTTGCTGCAAATTATTTTGCTGACATCATAATATTTTCCTAAAATTATACAGATCACTTAGAACATATCAAACAAATTTTTACCATTTGCAGATCAGAAAATATTAAATTAAAATCATCTAAGTGTTCTTTTTTGCAAACTAAAATTCAGTTTTTAGGATACGAGATTTCTAATGGCATTGTCACTCCAGATAACAGCATTATTGAGGTAATTAAAAATTTAAAACGACCGACTGATGTTAAATCTTTACAAAGGTTTCTAGGTTCTATTATAACGCGTATACCATAGGTTTATATATAAATATGCCATGATTAGGCATCCTTTGAACCAGTTATTAAAGAAATAAATTTCTTGGAAGTGGACAAATGAATGCCAAGAATCTTTTGAACTTTTTAAACAAGCTTTGATTTGTAAACCCATATTGAAAATATTTAAGCAGAAAAGTGAATGTCACCTTTTTGTTGATGCAAGTTTAACTGGTGTAGGAGCGATTTTAAAGCAACCAGATAGCAGTGGTGATCTACACCCAGTAGCATTCCACTCACGCTCATTAAAAGATTATGAAAAAAACTATGGGATTTCGGAACTGGAGTGTCTTGCTATATTAGACTCTTTAAATAAATTTCACCATTATCTTTTTGGACAAATATTTATCATACATACGGACCATGCAGCCCTAGTCTGGCTCAAAAACGTAAAAAACTTAAAAGGAAGATTGTTCCACTGATTCTTACAATTAAGTATGTATGAGTATGATATTAAATATACAAAAGGTACCACAAACTACGAGCAGATATGCTCTCTAGGGATATAACAGAGAAAAACACAAAAAGGGAATGTATTGCAACAAACCACGTGTCTCACCTATTGCAGTTGGAAGAAATAAAAGAGGCTCAAAAAATAGATAATTTAACAGGAAACTTCATCGAAATCAATAGTGCCTTATGTATCCGTAAGAAAAATTTTACTAAAATATAGCCCAGTTCCCTATTCTTTAAATATAAATTACTTAAAAGTGCTCATGAGAAATTTGGTCATCCCGGAATTCAAAAAACAATTAATTTGATCACTCCAGTTTACTATTGGCAAAATATAACTGAGGACATTACTCATTTTATTAAGCATTGCCACATATGTCAGGTTAATAAAAGACCTCGACAAAAAAGATTTGGTCTCTTACAGACCATGCCTCCTGTTGATGAGCCATTCCACTTAATTGTGATAGATAGTGTGGGTGGTCTGAACTATTACAATTCAACTAAAAAATATTTAACTTTACTCATCGATCATCTTACTAGATATATCTGGACATTTGCATCAAGATCAATTACTACGGAAACATACACTAGTTTTCTAACGCAAATTTTTCAGATTCAAATACCTAAAAGTATTCTAAGTGATAGAAATGCAGCTTTCACCTCTTCTCCTTTTAAAAAATATCTTAAATGTAATAATATTAAACAGTTATTAACTACTGCTCATAGACCAGAGACTAACGGTAAGGTTGAGAGGTTGGGTTAGACAATAGTCACACGTTTAAGATGAAAAGTTAATGAATCTTCAAAAAAGGTCACATGGCCCAAATTGTTAAAAGAAGTAACCCAAGAATATAATTTAACACCCCATTCGGTAACTAAATTCCCACCAGCATATTTAATGTACGGCACACTACCTATTCAAAATCCTGTAGAGGGAAATATTTACCTTCCAGTTGAAGAGTCTAGACAATTAGCAGTGGAGAGAACGAAGCTATATCATGAAAGAAATAAAATACATTATGATGCTAGATTTGTTGATGTAGAGTTTATTCCTAATGATTTAGTTATTTATGAAGAGTTCAAATATCCAAATACTAGGAAACTTTCTCCAACATTTAGTGGCCCATATAAAATTCTCAGAAAAATTTCGGACGTCAATTACGAAATAAGAAAAACAAATGCTCATACGAAAGAGAAGTCGGGAAAAGTGCATGTTTCAAAATTACGAAGGTATCATGCCCCTGAAAATTTAAAGTTAAATCATGAATAAGTTGTATATAGTATTTTTTGAAATATGATGATAGCGTATCCTACTGTGTTGTATTGATTAATGCGCATAATTGAAATAATGTTGTATTGTTATGTATCATTAATGCTCTTGGAAAAAATGTATAATTTTATACGATATGTACTTTTGAAAAATTGTATTTTATTATATAGTGTATATAATCTTTGTATTGTAACATTTTATGCTAAACTAGACACTAGAGAAAGTTAGGATTGTTATTTTGTGAACGGAAGAGCTAGCGAATAGGGGATACTTATTTTTAAACGGGTTCAGTAGATTTTTTTTAAAAGGGGGATGTAATATAAAAATAGATATATTATTTGTAAGTTTTTACCGAGAACTTGGATGCTGCAAGATCAATGTAATATTTCGTCAGCTTTTCCCCTCCAGACACTAATCCTTCCCTTTAGACTTAGTACCACCTCTGTCTAGGGGGACAGAACCAATAGAATCCTAGAGAGCCCCATAAAGCATATCTTTTGGGGAATTTCACTCTTCGCTATCTCTTCCGATTTTCCACCATATAAATACCTTTGTTTCCCGATGTCGGGGTTCTTTTGCCTTTTAAAAAGTATTGTAACACGTGGCTTCAGTGCTCTTCCTATGAAAGAAACCCCGTACACTCAATAAAGATTTTAAAGACCATAGCTGTCGTTACTGGGTCGTTAAAATGTGTCATATATATGTATGAAATGTCTTTCGCCGAGAAGATTTTTCCTTAATTATTAAATATTATGTTTATGTTGTCGTCACATATTTGAGGAGGTTTGGTTTTTCTGAATACACATTTATTAAAGTAGGACACATTTCACGTAAGTTTACACGTGCAGCGGTGTCCACCAAAGACCCATTTCCCTTTGGGAACGAGTGACGTTTCAACGGTCAAGTAGTTTCTCGGGGGAAAGTATCCCAGGGTGGACACCCCGGCGCTGATGTCCTGAGGGAAGTCAACCTCTGACCTCCCTTGATCTAGCCGACAGTAAGATGCCGACGCAGTTCCCACGCCAGCCACCGGTTTCAAAGTACACCGCGCGAAGGGGACTTGGACCAATAGAAGAATAGTTTCACCAAATACGTCCAAACAGAAGTGACTATACATCACGTGTCACTTTCGTGGGTGGGACGTATTTCACCTAAAAAGAGACTCTGGAATCGCGAGAACAGACAGAGAGCGACATCAATGCAGAGACATTATCTAACTCCAACAATCTCTCCAATTCCAATAGACTTACCAGCATCAGTTGCCCCAGCACTTTTCCAGCTCGTTTTAACACCGCCTTCATCAAGAGCAAATATTGTTGCCTCAACAGCACTGCCAGAACATTATTGTTCCGGCAATACCGCTGTGGCATTGGTGACCTGCAGATAAAAGAACATTTCTTCAAAACGAAGGATAAAACGCTGGTCAACACAGATTGATTGTGCCATTTCAAATATAATCACTGAAGCGCGCAGTGATGAAAGCAAAAGGAATTGTGAAAGAAGCCGTTCCCCTCCCCAGGAGAAAATTTTGAAAGGAGCCTTCCCTCTCAATTACAGAACCCCCACGGTGCAGTGACAGACAATTTTCAATCCTACTGGAGTGACCATCGGCTACTCTACAGTTGGAAAAGGTCATAAAAGAGAGACTCAGCTGCCTCATTAATCGGACGAGTTAACCCAGCGGCCACATCTTCAACCACAAGGTACTGTAAACCTCCTTTTCAACTGATTTGATCTTATGTACGGGTATATTCATTCCGATGACGTGTCACTGTATTACCCCGTTCGTCCGTTTTTCGCCTAAGGGTAGGAAACGAAATTCGCTCTTTTGTAGTTGTTCTGTGTATTTACTACGGGTGTTTTTTTTTTTTTCTTCTTTTTTCCTTTAGCGGAGAAAATGACCGAGTCAGGGGAAGATGTTTCATTTGTAAACAGAATAGCGGTTAAAATTCCACCGGTGTGGAAAACAAACATACCTCTTTGGCAAAAACAATGCGAGACCGCGTTTAGCTTAGCCATAATCACCAATGACGAAACGAAATTTTCTCATTTAATTGCAAATATCGATTCGGAGACGCTAGAGCATGTGTCAGACATAATTTTAAACCCTCCGGTAACTGATAAATATTTAACTCTTAAAAACAGATTAATTTCTGAGTTTCAAGATACCGAAACACAACAAATAAAAAAACCTACTGTCTGATTTACAGCTAGGTGACAAGAAACCAAGTTTCTTACTTAGACAAATGCGCGAACTTTCCCTGAACAAAATTAGTGAAGATTTTTTTAAAAAAACTTTGGATGCAACGATTACCGGTTAACGTACAAGCTATTTTATCGGCTTCAACTGACAGCCTTTCGCAATTAGTACTCATCGTGGACAAGGTATGCCAAATAACCGAGAGTTCACAACCTATTGTGTATTCCGCCTCACATAGCGAAAATTCGAACACGGATGTGCTTTCAATCGTTTCTTCGCTGCCTCAGAAAATTGAAGCTCTTACTACGCAAGTTAATCGCTCTTAAGCAGGGAAGAAACAGGCAAAATGTTACAAATTCCCGTTAACGCTCGCGCAGCCGTACCTTTAACAATGACAATTGGAACCCTGCCTATTGTCGCTATCACAATCAGTTCAGGGAGAAAGCCCGTAAATGTATTGCACCATGTGCGTTTAATTCAAAAAACTAGAATTGGCCACTACACCAAATCAAATTGCTGGAAATTGTGTAGAGTCTAAAACATCAAATCGGTTACACTTGTACGATACAGGTACCTATATGAAATTTCTAGTTGATACAGGTAGCGATGTTTCCTGCATTCCCCCACCTAAATATAAAAACATAGCACCAAACCATTCTTTTGAACTTTTCGCTGCAAATAATACTAAAATAAAAACTTTTGGTATCAAAACTATTGATTTAAGTTTAGGGCTTAGGCGAAATTTAAAATGGGATTTCATAATCGCTGATGTTTCCATTCCTATAGTAGGAGCTGATTTCTTAGCACATTTTGGCTTAATTGTGGACTTAAAACAACGTAAACTAATTGATACGCTCACAAATCTTAGTAGCTTAGGCAATTTAGAACGAAATCACCAATTACACATTAAAACTGTTTCCGAAAATTCTATTTACACAGCGACATTATAAAACAATTCCCTGATTTAACCAACCCATCTATTCATAACAAAATTGTGAAACATGACACAGTGCATGTAATTGAAACTAAAGGCCAACCCGTCCACGCTAAAGCTAGGAGACTTCGCTCGGAAGCTTACGAACAAACTAAAAAGGAATTCGAATACATGATGGAACAGGGAATTTGTCGTCCTTCGAAAAGCAATTGGTCTTCTCCTTTACATGTTGTAAACAAAAAGCCTAACGGAATACGACCAGAGGGTGATTACAGAGCACTTAATGCAGCCACAATCATAGATGCATATCCGATGCCCCATATTCAAGATTTTGGTCAACTACTTTTTAACAAAACAATTTTCTCAAAATTAGACATTGCTCGGGCATATCATCACATTCCAATTCATGAAGATGATATACCCAAAACAGCGATAATCACCCCATTTGGTTTATTTGAATTTCCGTACTTAAATTTTGGTTTTAAGAATGCGGCTCAGACATTTCAACGATTTATACATGAAATTTTAAGAGGTCTTGATTTTTGTTACACCTATTTGGATGACATTTTAATTTTCTCAGAAAAAGAAAGTTTACATAAGCAACATGTAACTAAAGTACTTCAAAAACTTAACAGTTATGGACTTAAACTCAACGCTTAGAAATGTGTGTTTGGTGTCCCGGAGATAGAATTTTTAGGCCATCTCATTACCCAAAACGGGGCAAAACCTCTCCCTAATAAGGCAGAAACAATTATCAATTTTAAAAAACCGGAAACTGTTAGGAAATTGCGGCAGTTTTTAGGAATGTTAAATTTCTATCATAGATTTATACAGCATGCAGCGCAAACACAAGCTCTATTAGTGAATTTTTAAAAGGTTCCATGAAAAACGATAAAAGTAAAATTTCCTGGTCAGATCAAGAAATCGAAACGAGAGCTAGCAAATGCTGCAATGTTAACACACCCTAAGCCAAACGCATCCCTTATACTGCAAGTAGACTCATCGGATTACGCAATAGGTGGGGCACTTAATCAAAACACAGCAGCAGGACTCGAACCCTTAGCTTTCTATTCTAGGAAACTTAATTCTGCCGAAACTAAATATAGTGCTTACGACAGGGAGCTATTGGCAGTCTATGTAGCTATCAAACACTTCAGGTTTATGCTTGAAGAACATAATTTTACAATCTTTACGGACCATAAGCCATTAACATTTGCTTTTAAGCAAAAGCTAGACAAATGCTCTCCGAGACAAGATAGACAACTTGATTTCATTTCTCAGTTCACAACAGACATTAAGTACACAAAAGACACTGAAAAGGTAGTTGCGGATGCATTGTCGCTCATTAATGAAATTACAATGCCAGGTCCAATCGATTATAACGAAATCGCATCAGCTCAATTAGATGATAACGAATTAATTAACTTATAAAATTCAGATAATTCCTTGCAATTAAAAAAAGGTTAAAATTCCTAATTCTGACTTAGAATTATTTTGCGATATGTCAACTGATACTGTACGTCCCTATGTATCAGCAAAAGTTTAGGAAACTTTGTTTTGATAGCGTTCACAATTTAGCTCACCCTGCAATTAGAACCACGTCTAAATTAGTTCGTAATCGTTTTGTGTGGCCTAGAATTAACAAAGATTGTACAGTTTGGGCTCGACGATGCATACCTTGTCAACGCTCTAAAGTGCACAGACATATGGTTGCACCACTTCAGAAATTCAGTGACACGTCTACAAGGTTTGACCATGTGCATATAGATCTAATCGGTCCGCTTCCACCATCGCAAGGATCTACGTACTGCATGACCGCAATTGATCGCTTCACCAGATGGGCAGAAGCTACACCTATTCCTGACATTAAAGCAACGACAGTAGCGGATGCTTTTTACTCAACCTGGATTGCTCGTTTTGGTGTTCCCACTACAATCACTACCGATCAGGGATGCCAATTCGAATCCTCCCTATTTCTAGCTCTTGCTAGACTACTGAGGGTGCAGCGAATATGCACCACTGCGTACCACCCTCAAAGCAACGGGCTAATCGAAGAGTTTCACCACCCACTAAAGGCAGCAATCATGTGCCATGCAACTGAAAAATGGACAGAAATTCTTCCAACTATTCTCGATTTTCGAGCAGCACTTAAAGAAAACTTGGGCTACACACCAGCGGAATTAGTGTATGGCAAAACTCTCCAATTACCAGGTGAATTTTTCATTGCTACTAAAGCTTCAAGCGATCCAGTTCAATTCGTTGAACTACTGCGAACTCACATGCAGCATCTACAACCCAAAGCCACACGTTCGCTGGGTAAACAAACTATATTTGGGCACAGCGAACTACACAAGTGTACACACGTGTTTGTAAGACGAGATTCAGTCCGTCGACCACTTCAAGCGCCTTATGACGGCCCGTACCCTGTTATCAAACGCAGTGATAAGTTTTACAAGGTGAACATTCGCGGCAAGCCTACATCGATCTCAATTGATAGGCTGAAACCTGCGTTTATGCATAATTTGGACGATACTCTTTACATAGAAAAGAGTGATACAGAGACCAAGCCAAACCTTCGGAAAACTCGTTCTGGTCGTCGTGTTCATTTCCCTGATTATTTCGTATCATCATGATGATACTGGAGGGGGAGTATGCGGTGGTGTCCACCAAAGACCCATTTCCCGTCGGGAACGAGTGACGTTTCAACGGTCAAGTAGTTTCTCGGGGGAAAGTATCCCAGGGTGGACACCCCGGCGCTGATTTCCTAAGGGAAGTCAACCTTTGGCCCCCCCCCTTGATCTAGCCGACATAGTTCCCACGACAACCGCCAGTTTCAAAGTACACCACGCGAAGGGGACTTGGACCAATAGAAGAATAGTTTCACCAAATACGTCCAAACAGAAGTGATTATACATCACGTGTCACTTTCGTGGGCGGGACGTATTTCACCTAAAAAGAGATTCTGAAATCATTTTCTACGTGTCATCATTCATTGAACCTTCATTCATACCCACTACGTGCGTACATCAAATTTTTTCTTTTTATTTTGAGCAGAGAAGTTGCTCATGTCTATTATGAATAATTTTTTTTAATTTTGTCATCCCTCTCTCGTTTATTTTACGTGTAGGAGGTAATAGTTGCTGCTTGGTCTACGATACCAAGTCCTACGACATCAAGATCGGGAATAACAGAACTCTGTTCAGAGCGAAGGGAGTTTCAAATTTCACCTCCTGAACACAATTCCGTTTGCGCTACTTAACCACCCCCCAACGAATCAGATTTTGATCTCAAAATTTAAGTTTAAGTCTAAGCTTTTGAAAGCATTTAATGCGATACAAAAAATAACGGTAAAAAATAGTTGTTCGTTACTCCAATGTCTAAAGCACCATCTATCGACATTTTTTCAGCTTTATCTTAAAAATTTATTTTTCTAGAAAATACTGACAAAAAGAATAATTTTGGCTAAAGCTGCCCTTAAAGTTTTTCCGCAGAGTTTAGTTACACCCTGTACATTTATTGTTAATTTCTGACTCTTTCAATTTGCCGAGATTTTCGTCACTCTTTCTACGCACTATCTCGTGGTCTTGACTTATTGTCTCACCTCAATATATTTATACATATTACAGTGCATCTAAATACACTCATGGACAAAAAAATTTAGCGCACCGAGAAATAATTGCGGGATCGTAACGAAACTTGGCATGAAGGTACATTTGGGGAGATATGCAAATGATTAGAAATGCAGCGTGATTGCACAGTACGTATAGCCGGTAGAGGGCGCTTAACGTCGCTCTCCGTGGAGTATAAAAAAGGTAACCAAAGCTTGTTTGAGTGTGCTGAATCGTTTACAAAGCTGAGGTAGACATGCCATTACGCCGTTTTCGAAGACAATATGAGCAGCTGTCGCAATTTGAGAGAGGGAGAATCATCGGCATGATGGAAGCTGGGTGGACAGCTAGGCGAGTAGCTCAACAATTAGGCCGCTCTGATTGTGTTGTGAGGAGGTGTTGGGACCAGTGGATAAGAGAGATGTCATTCACACGAAGACCAGGCTCAGGACACCCTCGACAGACCAGTTGTGGAGAAGACCACCACATCGTAAGAAATGCACGTGTACAGCCAACTGCTTCATCAGTTGCCATCCAAGCACAGGTAACACCTTCATTAGAGGTCCCTGTGTCTTCTCGAACCATACGAAGGCGCCTGGCTGAAGGACATTTGGGATCGCGGTGCCCATTACGTGTGCTGCCCTTGACGCCCACCCATCGATGCCTCTGTTTGGAGTGGTGCCACGCACGAGGAAACTGGACTGCAGCGGAATGGAACCAGGCCGTCTTTAGCGACGAATCCAGATTCAGTCTCAGCAATGATGACAATCGTGTTCGTGTGTGGAGACCCCGTGGTGAACGCCTCAATCCTGCCTTTGCTTTACAGTGACACACTGCTTCCACAGCTGGTGTGATGGTATGTGATGACATTGCCTACAATACATGGTCACCCCTAGTATTGATCCGGTGGCACCATAACAGCCCAGCGGTATGTCCATGACATCCTGCAACCACTTGTGTTGCCACTCATGCAACGGCTCCCATGAGCCATTTTTCAATAAGACAATGCTCGGCCTCACACGGCAAGGGTGTCACAAGACTATCTTCGCACTGTTACTACCCTTTTTTGGCCTCCCGATCCCCAGCTTTGTCTCCAATCGAGCATATCTGGGATCATTTGGGACGGTGAGTTGGACATCCTACGAGTTTGAGCGAACTAGAGGCAAGGTTACAGCAAATATGGAACGAAATGTCTCAAGACATCATACAGAACTTGTATGCCTCAGTGCCCGATTGTATCGCATCGTGCATTCGTGCTATAGAGGGGGTTCAACAGGGTATTAAATCCTCCGTTCTTTTACCTTTTTCTCTAAATTAAATTATCCCTTTTCTTTGATTTTTTATTAATTTACTTATATCAAATTATTCATTACGTATGTAAAATTTCGTTTCATTTTGACGACTCCTTCTGGTGCGCTAATTTTTTTGTCCATGAGTATATCGCATTTTATTCTTAATTCTCTATTTAATTACAATGTAATTTTCTTTTTAAATTTTTCCACATGTTTATAAAAAAGATATTTTAATTCTTCTAATAAAAAAATGAATGTATTAGAACTATATTTTTTAATCATTATTAAATAGAGCGTGTTGACCAACCGAAAATCCAGCTAGCTTACCACGAGAGAAAATAACGGTCGCTGGTCATCGTTGGGCGCTGGGACGCGAAGCGTCCCTCCGTCCCATACTTGGAGTATTGGGCTCTGGATGTTGTGAGGCCTTTATGATCTGTGTGAGCTCCCATTGGTGCATGGACGTGGAAGGTAGGCGGGGCTAGCTTGAGGGTAAGGAGTGGAATGATAAGCAATAAATCAAGGAACCTGGAACTCGGTTACAGTGATCAGACACTCTTACTCGTTGCACTGGAGTCGGATAAAGTTAAACTATTGAGTCGGAAGCCTGAGTGGGTCGCATGGAAATTAAAAATAAATTAAGAAACAGTTAGCTATTGAGGGGGTCATTCCCACACAGGAATGACCGAGAACTATTGTCATGGAGGGTTATAAGAGTCCAGAAGTATCCTTCTGGGCCTTTTCTTATTGATATTAGGATCATAGTTCTCTAGATTTATAATATTAGCGTTATTAATGTTAGGAAGATTATTGAAGAATTTTATTGCAAGTTTTTGAATACATGATTTAAAAGTTAAAAGTTTAAGTGAATTATAAATATTTTTATTTCGAGTATAAATGCAGGTATGGCTTATTGATCTTATTAAAGCATTTTGAGCACAATCTAAAATTCTGATATTAGCATTAGCTGCATATCCCCACACAGGACTTCCGTAAGTTAATATGGGCCGCAAGACGGCTGTATAGAGAAGTACTTTGTTGTGGATATTCATTTCAGAATTCCGGCCAATTAGGGGGTATAGAGAGCGTAAAGCTATCCGGAATTTATCACGCGCGTGTAAAATATGTTGTTTCCATGAGAGATTTTTCTCTAGTAAGAGACCTAGGTATTTAGTACTCTGAGACCAGTGTAATGCAGTCGAAGACAGGGTGGGAGGTGTACACGGCTTCTTTCTCCTGGTGAAAAGGACCGCAACAGTTTTATCAACATTGATTTTAATTTTCCAATTATAAAAGTATTCATCCAGGAGAAGAAGATGGGCGTTAAGCGCCTTGGTGATAGTATCGTGATTCTTGTAAGTAGCCGAGATGGAAGTGTCGTCAGCATAAATATTAGTCATAGTTTGAGGGTGAGAAGGAATATCATTGATATAAATATTGAAGAGAATAGGTCCCAGCAAGCTACCTTGTGGGACGCCGTATTTAATGAAAATGTTAGTAGAGAGAGAATTATTGACTTTAACTCGAAAGGATCTATTGACTAAGTAAGAATTGATTAAGTGAATGAGAGCAGGGGGAAAGTTAAAGTTAATTAATTTGTAGATCAGCCCACTGACCCAGACCCTGTCAAAAGCCTTCTGAATATCCAGAAAAACAGCTCCAGTGGATCTGCCTCTCTGGAATCCAGAAGTGACGAGAGAAAATAAACATAGTTTGACGTTTTTATACCATAAACAGCTGTAGTAAAGATTGCAACCAAATCACTTCAGTCAGACGCGCGAAATGGTATAATTTAATTTTAATTTTCACCAAAATTTTTGAAAGAAAACGCACAGATAAAGGAAATAATTCTTGAGTATTGGATTTTAACAGAAAAACACAATACATTTTATTCATTTGTATACTTATCAAAATGAAATATTTGGCGAGAAAATATCAAGGTTGCCAGTTTACATCATATAATTATTATCCAATGAAATCTTTCTAATATTTTCTAAAGTGCATGATCTAGCATCGACGTGTGCTGTCCGCGAAATGTTCCGGTGTAGAACTTTATATGGTCGATCTTCTGATGTGTTAAATTGTTATTTATATGTTACATCACTGTCTGTTTATAGGTAAAAACTTTGTTTTGTATTTTCATAAAAGTTTCTTGCAGTTCATTTAAATTCGCGGGGCCTGAACTAATTTTTTTGTAAACTTTTTCTGAAAAATATATCGGAATGTTAAATTTATATTGTAACTTAGTGAATGATTTAAAAGTAATTATATTTTGTGTAACTATAAATTATTGATAGTAAATTGATTCATAGTTGTACTTCTACACAACAGCATTGCTGGATATCTTTTATGTTGTGATTTCTCCCTAATACTATCCCGATATCATACAGTAAGTAATACACAAGATATTCGTTTTATTGTCTGAGAGAACGGAAACAATATATTTTGGAAAAATTGTTTTTAATCATTATAAAAAAATCTAAATAAGTAACTGTGTTAAAAAATTGTTTAAATTTGTTGAAGTTTTATAAATTTCTTACATATTGCTATTATATGTTAAGGTGTCAATTTTATTGCATATTGTAAGGACAGTTATATAGTCTGATCTGAAGTCTCTGATCTCTAGTTTCATGTGCGGTCAAAAAGATTTTATTTATTCGAATCTTTTGCAGATTCATTCCTTTTTGCTATTGCCACCTGTAGCATGTACTAGTAACCATGACTGATTTCATAGCAATAAATAGAATGAACATATAGGCTACCTACATTTACAGAAATTTGATTTTCTGTACATTACTTCAGAAATGTACAATCTCCAAATGCTCTTAAGTAATTTACAAATGACAAAATAAACAGTCAATTTGTGTGTGTGTGTTTGATCTTCTATATATTTACTTAATTAATCTTTTTTTTCATTGACATAAATATAAATTCTGAAATAACTTATCTACCTTAAACTCTCTGTCTGTATTGTATTCTTAACATTTTCATTTTCACTAATCTGTAGTCAAAATTATTTTAATCTTCTGTTAATTGGGAAACAAATATTTAGATAGTTTAAGGCTACACAGTACTTTTTTTTTTAAAAAAATTTCTGGAGACAGTAGTAATTAAAATAATTTGTTTTATATTCAGATTATATTATTAAGTTGATTCTAAAAGTAAAAAGTCAGATTGACCAGCCATTATTTTACAATTTTAAAAAAATTGAAGTTTTTTTCAAACTTATAAAAAAAAAATACTCACTTTTTAAAATTTTTTAGTCAGTTTAAGTTATATATGTTTATTAGATTATGGCAAACAAAAGTTAGTATGGATTTGTAAATCTTTTCCCTTGTTGATTTTTAATGATTATTTTTCTAGAAAAACCTGGAAAAAACACAAAATTTTTTTAAATAGTAATTTTAGCATTTTGTAAAAAAAATAACTAGAGATCCCAGCCCTAAATAAATACTAACTTTTATAAAACATATGTTTGGGACTTTATATATAAAAAATTTCAAGATTCTATGAGGAAGAGAAAAAGAGCCTTAGGGATTAGAAAACACTTATACCTTTTCAAAATTGAAAGTCTGAGAAAAACACATGTAAAGTTTGTAAAGGCATAAAACAAAAACTTGTAAAGCCCTTAAAGATCTAATTTTTTAATATGTTATTTTTTTTCAAATGTATGTGTTCTACATTAAAACACTATTTTCATTAAATATGACTGAAAATAATTTTTTTAATTCAAAAAATATTTTTGCATAGTATTGTTAGCATTTGTTACAACGACAGTTTATTCAGCTTAATCTCAACCTAATATTTTTACAAAAGTTTTGAAACACAAAGCATTTATGTTCAAAATAATAAGGATACTAACTTAAGTTAAAAATCATCAGATTTGTACATAAAATTTAATTTTTTTAGTTTTAAATTGGGAAAGTTGAGCAAGTTTTAAAGCCGCCCAACAAGAACTCGCCATAATATAGTACTACAATATGTTTACTATAATGTAGTTTGGCACATCATAGAAATATTCAGTTATATCTGCAATACTTGTAGTCAGAATACTTGTATTCGGAAGTCTTATTGCAGTATCAGCTGAGGACTGAGATTTAGATGCATCATTTTCAGTAGTATTCCATCTCTTTGAAATATTGTTTCTCACAACAACCTGAGAATGTTTTGGCCGTGGCATTTTCTCATCCTAAAAAATTAATGATAAAGCTTCTAAGTTATATAAACTATTTTTTAAAGCAGAGATTGGGCATGAAATCAATTTTAACTAATTATGAGAATTTAAAAAACTCAAAACATAATCAAGCAGAAATGATTTTAGCAATGAAAATTGGAATTAATTAACATTTCATACTAAAAGAGTTGATTGGACTCAAAAATATTTTTAATTAAATTTAAGAGTGGAAAAATGCTTTAAAATGAAACTAAAACTATAACTCAGAAAACTTCAAATATCTTAAAAAATAATTTGCTAACAAATCTGAAATTTGGTGACTAGCTTCTCAATGATATTAGGCACTAGAAAATGTAGAAATTTTTTTTCGCTAATTATGAAATTTGTAGGGTACTGTGTAGTCTTAAGCTGAGTAGTTTTTTTTACTAAACACAGGATATTTTGCTGGAGAATATAAATAATTGATATATTTTCTCCATTAAATATTTGAATAATGAAATTTATATATACTTAGTGTAAAAATGAAATCTCATCAGAGTCTTGAATTTTTCTTCAGTGATTTTCTTATGAAATGCATGGGAATTTTGGATGTATTCATCTAATTAAGAAAATGAGTAGGTATTTGATTTTTTGAAGGGCTCAGTTATAAGTTTAAGGAACATGAAATTTAGTGAAAATGGCTTTTCAAACTTGTAAAATTTTAAGATATTTTAATTTTTGAATAGTCTGTATGCCTAATTATGATGACTCATTAAATTCAAAAGATACTCAAATTAGTTTACTATTTGTAAAAAGATCTATCCTAATATGAAGATGGCAATTGAATTAATATTCTGTGAAAGATGTTAATAAAGAACCTTAAATAAATTTGTTTAATAACTCAAGTAATTGTTAATGTAAAGTTGCTACACTTTAACCATGCGAAGTTAACTGGAAAAGATTTTAAATATATGTGTACTTATATTTGTTTACTTAACACTCTTATACATTTAACAAGATATTTATTTATTTAATGTTAATATTTAATTCATATATGTATCAATAGCTAAAATATAATAAGGAACATATACATATTACCTCGAGAGGAAGACACTTTAAATAAAAAATGCTAAAAAAAAATATTAAATATTTTAAGTATATAAAATATTTATTAGGTATAAAATATTAAGTAGTGTTAGTATTGCTTGTTGAAAGTTATATAATAAATTTGCTTATATATGGCTAGATGAATCAAAGTCACTGTAATCGTTAGAAATATTTATCACATCTGCTATGCTTGAACCCAAAGAAGAATTTCACCTGGTAATGATATTTTGAGAAGATGAATTGCTTTCCAAGATATTTTGCAAGATTGATTGACTGGAAAATCTGTTATTCATGTATATTTATTTTTTGCTCTCTTGGTTTTACGAGTTCTTAATATAATTTACCCAGCTGAAGAAATCTTCAGATCTCATTAGAGTACATTCAATTTTTGGAGCAGCGTTTAAAAAACGATTTTCTAGACTTGTACCAAATTTTGTTATTTTTGTATTTTGTAAAAGATAGTCCGTAATTTCTAATTTTTTTTTACTAATTTTTATTAAATTGTATTATAAGTCAAGATAACTATAATGAATATTATTTATGAATATTGTTTTGTGTATTACAATTTATTATAATTGAGTATGTTTATATTTATCATGAATGTAGATATTGTCCAGGTAAATGGGTATTCTTGGGCTCTTAAGTTTTGGATTAAGGCCTTCAGAAATTAAACTTGTAATTGATAAATTTTGTCCTCCTTTTGTGATGTAGCAATCAGTGATCGAATGGCATACTCAGACTATTTTCATGGGAGGAATATATTTTTTAAAACACACAGGTAAAAGCACAGAGATGTAATCTTTATGCGGAAAATTTTAAAAGTCTGATAATCTATGGCAGTGCTCCACAACCTTTTTATCGCTGCGGACCGGTCAACGTTTGATAATTTTACTGCGGCCCGTTGAGGGTACGAGATGTTGATTGTTTATATTTGTTTTGATTTAACAATTTTAATTCAGTTAGATTTAAATATGCCTTCAGAATAAAATATAGTCACACCAAGAATGAATAAAAGGGATTTCCGTGGAAAGTTGCGCAAATCCGAGAGAAATGCACCTCTTTAAATAAAATGGCAATAGTTTAATGTTCTTTAGGCGGCCCAGCACCATTTGATCCACGGATCGGGGGTTGCGGATCACTGGTCTATGGGATCTGGATTGGTTGAGTTAAGGGTGGGGGAAGGTGTTGTCTAAGAACCTTTGAAGATCAATATTTATTCATTACAGTTAGGCATAACAGGAGAGTAAAATTCTCAGCAATTTCATGAATTTCATTGTCACAGCAATTGAAGTTACAAGGGTTAATTTTTCCACAAGGTTATATGAGTGAAGTATGTTTGCAACTCACATGCTCTCATGCACTGCAGAGCCGTTTTAGCATGGGCATTAAGCTTAGAGCAGTGCAGCCATATTCAGCCTAAACATTGATTTTCAATGTTCCTTCATCTGGAAGGGATCAAGAGTCTGCTGTATGTTACTCAGCATCAAAGAAAGAGGCAATTGAGGTTTGAGGATTTGTGTAGGTATCATGTTGGATAAGCACACAGATCTCTGACAGCTGTGATGTATATAAATGGAATCTTGGAACTCCATGTTCACTTTTTTAGAAGTACAACTGTCCCTGATTTTATTTTTATGGAGGACAATGCTTATCCACATAGGTTCATCTGGCTGACAGTGAGGATATGTATCTAATGGATTGGTCAGCAGATCAAATTTTTAACGTTATAGATCAGAGGTCGGCAACCTGTGGCACATGGAGCGATTCTCAGTGGCACTTTACTCCACTCTACTAAGTTATAAGACAAAGTTAAATCACTCTCTCTCTCCTCTCACCCCCCTCCCCCTTACATTTTTATTTAAAGGCTATTTGCAAGGAAATGGCCAAATAATTCTTGAACCTTTTGAATGTTGAAAAGGCTTTGCTACAAAAATAAGTTTATTTTCTAGTGATATTAATACTAGTACCTAAAAATGCTTCTCAAATGTTAAATTTCCTCCAATTACATCAACCATAGACATTAATGAACTTCAAACCTAGACTAAAGTACTCAAGGAGGAATTTTCCTAAAGTAAAGATTTAAAGGCTTATTTTCTTACATTTTCCTTCCTACTCCAACCTGATCTAATAATCCCATTAAGAACCCTATTCAATTTGCCAATTTTTGAGTGGCTGGTAGTTGATAATTTTGAAATGGAACTTACTAAACAAACATTTTTAGAATTATTGAACATCTTGTAGCTACAGCTGCAAGGTTGCCGAACTCTGAGCTATAATATTTTAAGTTATAGAAGTGTTGTGGAAATATGTTTATATATAATTGAATGTTGAAGGAAATGAAAACCCCACACAAAAAAAACCCAAGGCTACTTGTGCAATTAAAAATATACATGTTATTTAGAATACTAGCATCAAAATTGTTAAAAGAAAAAATTCCAAGCAAAAAATGTGAAAAACTGTTTGCTTTGATGAATTTCAAAACAAAACCTGAGTTCATGTGAGTAATTTTTTTAGAAATAATTCACTTATCCCTGTTTTATGTTTGACATGTGATATACACCTATGTGCCCGCTTTAGATGTAGATTAGAAATATTTTTTGTGTAATGGAGAAAGAGAAAAGAGTTTCTCTACTGTTAACTGATGGAGGTTATGTAGTTGTGTGGATTGTATCATTATCCTAATTTTAGAACCACTGTAAATGCAAGAAAAATTTAACTTTAATATTATTTTTCTTGGTGTAAAAGAAGGGAATATTGCCTCAATAAATTTGTTTTTCATGAAGTGCAAAATTTGTTAAAAATGTTAAATAAATAAAATAAAGCATAAAAATGATTCAAAAATTTTTTAAAAAAATCACTCTTTTAAAGTTTAAAAAAATCCAACTGTAATTTAAATTTGCAATAAAGACATGTATTTTAAGTAATTCACAAATAATAGATTGCCTATAATTTGAATTAAAATATTCAAGATAATTTATATAAAGGATACACTTACATGTACTGTCAATTTTTTAGGATGGTGAGGAATGAGGTTAATAATTATACGAGTAAATAATTCTATAATTACAACAGTTCTAAATAATGTATTTTTTTTTAAAAAACAGGAAATAATGGACTTTAAGATATCTTTGTAGTAAAATATAAATAAAATTACAGATTATCGACTTTGAGCTATAAATTAGCATGAATATAAGTGCAGAAGTTGAACATCGTAATTTTGTATTTGAAATTTAACTATATAAATATACTAGAATAAGCCAAAAATTTGGTTAAAAATGCATACAAGCAGGTAAAATTAAGGTTTCACAGTACCCTACAAATTTCATATTTACCGAATTTTTTTTTTTTCATGTGGCTCATATCATTGAGAATCTTGCTGTCAAATTTCAGATTTGTTAACGAATTAGTTTTTAAGATATTTGAAGTTTTCTTAACTATGGTTTTTTGGTTTCGATTTCATTTTAAAGCCTTTTCCCACTCTTAAATTGAATTAAAAATATTTTTGAGCACAATCAACTCTTTCAGTGTGAAATGTTTATTACTTCCAATTTTCCTTACTAAAATAATTTCTGCTTGATTATGTTTTGAGTTTTTTGAATTCTCATAATTAATTAAAATTGATTACAAGGCCAATTTTTGCTTTAAAAATGGTTTATATAACTTAAAAGCTTTATCATTAATTTTTTAGGATGAGAAAATGCCATGGCCAAAACATTCTCAGGTTGCTATGAGAAACAATATTTCAAAGAGATGGAATATTATTAAAAACGATGTATCTAAAAATCAGTTGTCAGCTGATACTGCAATTAGACTTCCGAATACAAGTATTCTGAATTCAAGTATTGCTGTTAAACTGAATATTTCCTTGGTGTACCAAACTAAATTATACTAAACATATTATAGTACTATATTTTAGTATTTTAGAGTCATACAATAAGATCTAAAACTTCCTGGATTGCCCAATTTAAAACTGAAAATAATTAAATTTTATGAACAAACCTGTGGCTATTTTTAGCTTAAAATAGCATCATTATTATTTAGTACATAAATGTTTTGTGTTTCAAAACTTTTGGAAAAATATTAGGTTAAGATTAAGCTGAGTAAACTGCCATCGTAACAAATGTTATTAGTATTATGCAAAAATATATATATTTTGAATTGAAAAAAACAAAAACAATTTTCAGTCATATTTAATTAAAAGTGTTTTAATGTAGAAAGTACATTGGAAAATAACTTATTAAAAAATTAGAGCTTTACAGGCATTATAAAATTTTGTTTTATGCCTTTACAAACTTTAAATGTGCTTTTTTCAGACTTTCAATTTTGAAGGTGTATGTGTTTTCTAATCCCTAGGCCTCTTTTTCTATTCATTATAGAGCTTTGAAATTTTTCCTTATCTACTCCCAAATGTATATTCTATAAAAGTTAGTACGGATTTAGGGCTGAGATCTCTAGTTATTTTTTTTTTAAAAATGTTAAAGTTACTATTTTAAAAAATTTTTGTGTTTTTCTCAGATTTTTTTAGAAAAATAATTATTTAAACTCAACAAGGAAATAGAATTCCAAATCTATACTTAACATATGTTTGCAATAATCTAAGAAACATCAATAACTTAAAATGACTAAAAATTTTTAAAAAGGGAGCATTTTATAAGAGCTTGAAAAAACTTCAAAAGTTCTTAATTTTTTAAAATTGTAAAACAATGGCTGGTCAAACTGAATTTTTACTCACAGAATCAACTTAATAATATAATCTGAATATAAAACATAAATTATTTTTTACAGTTACTGTCTCTAAAAAATTTTTTGAAAAAGGATACTGTGTAGCCTTAAGTGCAAGATATATCCGCAGTGTAGATATTAAAATTTTATGCACACTACTCATATTGGCATTGTTCCTTTCCAGCTTGATGCTGTTTATTTGTGAATCAAGCTCATTCAAATGTCACTAGTGCAGTATGTCCATTTCAATGATACACTGTTTTGAATAAGTGTTTTGTTAGTTACAATGTTTTAATTCTGTGCATATTATTATTTTAATATAGTAACTGTATTTTATAGGTTGGAAGTTCATTTCAAGTTCCTGATGATAATATCAACATGCTGAAAGTACCTACAGATAATCAGTGAGTTACTTATTTTAGTGAAACAAGTATTTTTATTTGAAGCAAGTGTTTTTCTTTAAAGATTTTTAATCTATCAATTTTCATTTGATATGTTCTGATTATTTTTTTTATAAAAAGATAATGTGTGTATTTTGTTTTATATATGACAACTATTATTAGCTAATATATTATATTTTTTTATAATAAACTTGTGATTAATATTAAGCATAAGATTTTTTGTTAGAAACAGCCGAATTCAAAAATGTAAAAAAATCAATAATTTTTATAGTTAGAAAGAGAAATTTATAACCAATTGTGCAATAATAAAATTCAGCATTGCCTTTGTCAGTTATTCATATTTTATGATAATTTGGTAGAGAAAGAGATTTTTCTCTTTGTATTTGCCTTAAATTAATTTTCAATTTATATCATTTTAAGTTTTTAAATTAATGTATTTTTTTCCTATGGAATAAGTTCTTTACTAAGTTTTGAATTCTGCTGTTAGTAGATATGACTTTTTGTGAGAACATTTTGGTAAATGTTTCCAATAATGAATAGATTTCTTATTTTTGATTTAAATGATCTTAAAAATAAAACATCACTTGTGAAAATTATTTGAATTACATGATTCCTCCATACTTGCATTCTCATTTCTAACTGTAAAGGGTTTTTTTTTTGGGGAAGGGGAGTAATGTAGTTTGGTTTTAATCGATGAAAAATTGATTTTCTATTTCTTTTGTTAGTGTAAACTGATTTGAAAAATTTTATGTAATATCAAAAAGAAAACATTATGCTACTGAACTTTATTTTGTAAATATTTGTCTCTTAAGTTTCACAGCTTTTATTAATTATAATGCTTTTTATCATTTGATATTCATATGCCATTAAATATCTTAACTGCATAAAATACAACATTTTTTAAATTGCAACTAAATATAATTTTTTTTTAATATTTTTGTTTTTCCTGAGAAGAATTGTGTAGTTTTTTGTGATCTAAAATATTAACTTAACTCAGTGGCACAACAACCCATAAGGGACAAGGCCTTTTGTGCCCAACTCAGTATACGTGACCTTGGGCCCTGAGATGCATGAGCAGATGTTCCAGTTAGGTAGTCAGTCATGCAAAAACACCCAGTGTTAAGTTCCCAAGTAAGCTTGGTACTCATTTTATCGACCCATTCAAGGGATGAAAGGCTGAGTCAACCTTGCCCAGTCTGTGGTTTAAACCTCGGACCTGTGGTGTGGAAGCACGAGGCACTAACCACTCAGCCACTGGGCTTCATCTAAAATATTACTAAGTAAATAATTATATTGAAAATGTAAAATAACATAGATTTTTTCATAATTATGTGAGAAATTTTTAAAAATTTATAAAAAGTATTTTTTTGAACTTTTTCTTTGATTTTCAAATTACTTGAGATATTAACAAAGAATCTTGAAAATTAAAAATTATTGAAAGTATGTAGTGTTATAAATTTTGAGTTGTACAAGTATTTTCAATTGCTGCATGGAGATTTGTATCATTTTGAGAAGAATGTTATTAAATTGTGGTTAAAAAATTTTTCATGTATTTTGTAAGTATAAACTGAAGTATTTGATTCTTAACCTTTTTCTTCCATTTTGCTAATGATTTCAATAAGATTAATCGATAGTAAAAACAAAAGTTATAAAAGGTTCAAAAAAAAATTAAGTTATACTTTAAGTTTTCTTTTAATTTATTTTTTGATGTTTTAATATTTTGTTGATGTATTGCAAATTCTTCATGTCTGCAAATTATGTAAAAATTCATTTGAACTTCAGAAGAATTTTCCAAACTAAAAAATACTGATATATGTAATAATCATTTAAAAATGCATGTCTTAGATTAATAGATTACAGTTTTTATGATATTTTGTCAATTTTATGTGTTTTCAGAATTATTTATACTTGCCATATTTTATATTTTTGTTTTTTGTATTACTCTATTTGATTTAACATTTTATTCTTTTGGTCACATTTTTTCCTGTTACACTGGCCTTTAAACTAATATAATGACCTTTAGTGCTTGCATTCTTTTGGAAAAACTTCATTCTTACTTGCACAGATATTTTTGCTGCTTGACTCTGCAATTTCAGTTAAGAAAACAATTAACAAAACCTTTAGTTATTTTCTGGTTTATTCTTTTTCTCACAAATTGGAAAACATTTCCATGTAGGTCCATATTTAATTTAGATGGTAAGTAAGGAAAAAATATTTCATTTTGTTAAATAAAAGTATTATATGTTAACACGTATATGGGAAAGCAAATATTTCAGGTGGGTAGTTATTTTTTCTGTAATTCATCATTTTAATTTTAATTTTTTAAATTTCTATGTTTTTATTGGGCATTTTTGCTTGCTTGTTTATATGCATGCATCAAAGGATTTGATAACTAAATTATAAATTGCTAAATACAAGTATGTGTTGAAATCATCATCAGGTAAAGTTAAATGAAATTATGTGTGCATTTTTTTTTTTTATGAATAACAATGTATACATTTTTATAAAAGATTCAGCATTGAAAAATCCTTGTCATAAAAGTCACATGAGGCTTTTTTTTGTTTACCATTTTACAATAAAAAAAAAAGTGTATGCTATTTTAATATTATAGCAAAGTTTTGAAAATGCTTTGGCTTAAATGTAAAATTTTATTTAAAAAAATGTTTCACATAAAACAAATGGCATTTTGCAGACTTGTTTTTAGCTATAAAAATAGTAATTCTGCTTCAAAGTAATATTTATTTTGTTATATGTTTAACTATTTACTATGGCAGGAAATAATTAAACATTAAAAAGAAAATTGATATATTAATAAAAGAAAATGTCCATTTAAAGCTTACTCAGAAAATTTTAACAAAAATCTAAAATTAAATGCTGTAAAAATTTTATAGATTTCAATTCAAGAATTAACACTTTATTTTTCTTGAAATTTAAAGATGATTGAATCCAGTGGTTTAAATGGGTGTTCTGTAATCCACAGTTGACTTTTTCATTGGAAAATAATTTTTTTTTTCCTAATGTAAAGAAAATATAAATTCAAGTGTTAAGAAGAAAGTTAATATAAATGATCTATGATTTGAAAATATAAATATATATATATATATATATTAGATTGAACTTTTAATAGACAAATCATGATTTGAGAAGCAAAAAATAATTTAATCTAAAACTTGTTAGAAATGTAAACTATGGGTATGTTTCTGATTGGGGATGCATTTGCATTTCAGCATCAAGATTAGACAATATTAGGTTAATTGAGCCCAGTACCACTAAAGACCCGCCGTGTATGGCAGTGATGCATGTTAAATCTGTCGAGAGCTGAAACGTTCTCCTGTTGGTGTGGTGTGGGTAGTTAGGAGAGGGGGGTGCCAGCTCAGGTGTCGTCCACATCACTTGACCATGGTTCAAAATTATGTGGTCCTTCATCAAAATCCCTCGTGTAGCTGAACAGTGCGACGTTAATATTCAATCAATTAATTAGGTTAATTGAAAACATAATGGAATTCTTGGTTCATTTAAATCAGTGATCATCAAAGTGATCAATATTTACCCCTAAGGGTTGATAGAATTTTATTAGGTGTTGATCCTACCTATAGGAGATTGATTAGGAATTGATGAATACCAATGCTATTGCAATCGCATATTTATTAACAGCACCATAGTATATGCAATTTTCATATAAAATGTCATTATAGTTATAACATAGTAAGTAAAATTGAAAAGTTTAGCTAAGGTGACATCATTTTTATATGCATCACTTTCCCCTTTCAATTTAATACACATTTCAATACGCCTTGCACTACAAAAAAAGGGCTGTTTACAACTTGAGGATTATCGTAATTGCATCTGCCTCTGGCCACACTGCTTGTGTTATGCTTGTCCCTTACTGAAATAGTAGTGCACTCGTGGAGATATAGCTATATGTATGTATGTGTTGGAAATCTTTCAGCGAATAAACACTCGTATCGCTCTCAATATATTCACATATTACTCGTTATTTGTGTGGGGACTAAAAAAAGTAAAAAGAAATACTCAACTCTTATTTTTATTTTATACGAATTTTTTGTTCCATTATGAATTCCGAAATAATTTTGGGATTCGTATCCTTTGAATAAGAACAATTTGATGAATTTTTTTTTTTATTTGCTATTTTCTAAAGACAGAACCCCAATTCCTTTTCTTAAAATAGATTCATATAAATTTGAAACAGTTACAAGTTTTACCTACTCTGTTCTCAGAGGTAATAATTGATCCTATCTCATTAAATCCAGAATCGATTATACCTGGAAAATAAGACTTTTTATGGATTAGGGAGGTTTTTAAAATCTAAATTTCTTTCAAGGAACACAAAATTTTAATTTACAAAACTCTTACTATGCCAGTTCTGATATATGCATCTGAGACTTAGACAATAACAAAACTGGAAGAAAATCAAATAGCATTCTTTGAGAGAAAAATACTTCAAAGTATACTTGGAGGTGTAAACAAAAACAATAGCTGGAAAGGAAGATACAATTTTGAACTATACAGAATTTATATAAACAACCTGAGACATCATTAAATGCATAAAAATAAATAGAATGAATTGGATGGCCCATGTAATTCAAATGCTGGATGATAATGTTGTCAAAAAGATACTGTGGTTCAAAGTCACTGGGATTCAGAAGCATAGAAGACCAAGGCTGAGATGGACAGACTCAGTGGAATCAGAATTTAAGATCATTAATGAGAAAACTTAGAGAGAATGAAGCTGATTGAGAGGTCACTATGGAGGAAACTTCAAAGGCGGGCACTGGCCCACGAGGTGCTGTCTTGCCGGATATGATGAGGATGATCAAATTTATTAATGTTTGTGAGATAATAAAGAAATCGATAATGATGAAGTCAAAGACGAAATTCAGCTTATTAACAGTTGGTTTAATTTGTGAGGGCTTGAAATTTGCTTCAAGTATGGAACAACATTTTTTTACTCATGATCCTGACATATAGTGTGCATCAAAATTTCAACATAATCTTAAGTTTTGTGTAGCATGATACCAAGAATTATATAAGCAACTTGAGAAATAAAAAAAAACAGCCACTATAATAACAGACTTTGTAACAGCAAAAAAGCCAACAGAGGCCATTGATGATGAATAAAATTCTTCCCTTGAATTAAAGCCAACCGTTGTGTTAGACGTATCTGATACATGATGATAGCGTCCTTGATCCAGTTCATATTAGCATGTATGCTTGTTATCAAGTAGTGATGAATAGTTGTTAATAGTTTTATTCCTAATTTCAATTTGAATTTTTTTATATTATATGTACTTCTAGACTAAATTTTCACTATACACTAATTATAATTCTTTTTGTAATAAAAATGTTTTTGTTTAGTAAATATGTTACATGGATTTCATTATTACTTTTTTTCCCCATGATTTGGATTTTATTTTTGGAAAAATATTTATAAGAAATTTTTCATCTTGCACGATTTTTTAAAGTTTGGTACATATCCCCAAATTTACTATGTGTCTTTTTGCATGAATTTTTTTTTTTTTTTTTTTTTTTTGCACACTTTTCTAAGGAATGTATCTATTGTGCAAAAAAAGAATTGGGTGTGCATTGAATGTGGAGTCTTGTGGTGATTTAAGACTAAAACTATTATATTTCAAACCAAGCATTTTTCATCTTGACAAGCATCACTACGAACACCCTGCTCATTGGTTTATGAAAGAATTTGATTTTGTTAAAATAAGTCTTAAGAAACATGAAGTTTCCCCCTTTTTTATGGATGGGGTTGATAAGAGAATTTGCAAATTTTTGATGATCAAAAGTGTTTAGAATCGCCTGATTTAAATACTTTAAAAACTATTTTTAAAACACCAGGGAAAAATTAGTTTTTAAAAATGATCTCAAATTTTACTATTATAAAATGATCTAATATGTGTGACTGTTTGTCTTTGGTGCTTCTACAACTGTCCAAACATATTTCAAACACCTGATTTCAGATGAACCAAAAGGGATTATATATATATAATAGATTTGGAATTTTGAGTGATAACGAGCCTTCAGACAAAGATGAATTTTAAAAAAAATTATATCTAAAAAATAGATCAATATTGGAATAAAATCACTCAAACATACAAAAAAAGTATTTAAAAAGCTCATTATATATCTGAGAAAGAACAAATGGCAAAAATCTGAAATATCTGTAAATGGGGGTAGGTTATTTTGTTTTATCCCCCCCCCAAGTTTGTTTTTGTTGAGCAAAATGTTTTATTTTTTTAAAAAAATTCAATTTGAACCATTGAATTTTTCCCTTGTGAAGAAAAATTTCTGCTTAAAAGCTATCAAAAATGTTTTAAATAATAGTTAATATCCTGTTTGTATATGAAACAAAACAAAACATACAAAACCAAAAGATTAAGATCAAAATAGCAGTTTGTCATGATTTCAATTTCACATAGTTCAAAGTGGTTATAATTATTAAAGAATTTTTAATTTTATTAATGTGCTCACAGGGGGTAGTCTCCATATGTGTGTGGTGACTAATGTGACATTGATAATTGTAATTTTTTACTTAGAGAAAAATAATTCTCTAAAAATATTTAACTTAAAACTTAACTCTTTTATTTTATTCAGAATTGTAAAGATTTCTTCAATGAAATGTACTTTTTCCTTTAATTAATGCTCCTCTTGAGTGATAATTTCAATACATCCAACCTTGTTTTTGTGAGCCAATAAATAATTGCTAAAATCGATAATAAATAATTGCAGAAAAGCTTTAAATAACAAAATCTTGGTGATTGTGTTTGTAGATTTCAGAGAAATCTGAATTGCATGGTTCATAATTGTTACATTGTAGTTGGAATTTATTTGAGTTTAAGGTGTGTGTGGTAGGCTTGTAATAATTGCTGTGCAAGATTTTTTTTTTATAAAGAAATGCAAATGTGCTTAATACTTCTGTTTTATTTCTACTTTTGGTTGATTTCTCTTAAATATTATCTTTGAATCATTTTTCTCATTTATTGAATTTTGGACCAGACATGTCTGTGTAGTAATGAAAGTTTTTTTCATAATCTAAATTTTATTTGATAAGCAAACTTTTGAGTATTTAATCACATTTAAAAGCAAAAATACAGTAGTTTGCAAAATGTGTTAGTATTTCCAAACGTACACTGCTCAAAACTAAAGAATATTGAGCTTATGGGGGAAATCTTGTAGCTGGGAAATTATTTACCAGGGGAGGGTATGACTAAAGAAATTCATTTGAGGTCGAGACTCAGTGTAATAGTAGTACTCCTGTAGGGTGTTAAACCCTCAATGTAGTTCTGCCGAATGGCCAGTCAATTCGGATAAAATATCCTTCAAAATTCATGCTTAGCTTTTATACAATTAAATTTTAATTTCCTCCTGTCACGCAATGGCGCAGTTGGGAAGACGCCTGCTTTGTAATCAAGTGGACAGGATTCAAATCGCGTGAGCAACTTTTATTTTTCAATTCGTTTAATTATTTTTTTAATTAAATTTATTTATGAAAGGTTTATTAGATATTAAATGATATTTATGTAATTATTTAAGTTAATTATTAATTAAAAGTAATTGATGTATTAATTAAAAGTAATTAATGTATTAATTAAAATTAATTAATGTGTTATTAATTAAAATTAATGTATTATTAATTAAAATTAATATATTAATTAAATTAATGTACTATTAACATTAATGTATTAATTAAAATTAATGTATTAATTAAAATATTATTTATTATTTAAATTATTATTAATTTATTATTAAAATTATTACTAATTTACTAAAATTAAATAAATTTATTTAAAAAGGACTTACTAAATATTTTATATAATTATAAAATATTTCATATTATATATATATTTTATTTATAGTATATTGTATTTCACTTTATAAAACTGTTTGTAACTAATTTTTATGTAAAATAT
>BMAV01020684.1:60853-79039 GCA_019973955.1 Trichonephila inaurata madagascariensis | reverse complement strand
TTTCTTTATTGATCTATTTAAGGTAAATATATATTAAGAAAGCATTTAGATTAATATGCAATGAATATTCATTAAAATAATTTAAGAAATTTTCTTTAGTGGATTTTTAATACCATGTACACATTTCAGCTTTATTTATTTTCAATAAGCAAAATAGAATATGCTTGATATGCATTGTAGTTGAAAAACAGTGTGGTAGCTTATCTATCTATCTATATATCTATCTATATATGTTGTTGTTACAAATGACACCTGATCAACAGTAACATCGGATCAAGGTCCACGAAATTCATCGTGGCTAAGGGCTAGATTTTTATGCCTATCGTTAGCCTTAGCTTTGAGCATCTATATATATAAAGGAGAAAAGCGACTCACTCATTCATCATGATATCTCGAGAACTATTAGACCTACAGACTTGAAATTCGATAGGCACGTTCCTTTCATGCAGTAGAGATCCACTAAAAAGGGGGTTTATGAAAATAAAACCCACAAAAGGGACATTACTAGAGCTTAAATGTCGATATAGATAATTTCCGTTTGTGAACAATTAAATCAATTAACTTGAAATTTGGTATGCATGTTCCTTTTCTACAGCAGAGATCTGCTGAGAACGCGATTCTCTAGGAGCGTTGCGAGTGCTTTTGGGGAGTTACAGATAAATGTTTCCATTTGTGAATTGTTAGACCTATTGACTGGAAATTTGGTTAGCATGTTCCTTTCATGGAGTAATGATCTGCTAAGGACAGATTTTATGGAAATAGGGGGAGCTGGGAGTTGCTGGGAGGCTTGCAGTATTGAAATTTGTTTTGTTGAATATGTCTTACAAAAATTGACTCTTGAAGGGGATTCTGGGCCTATGTAAAAAAAAATTTCCGTTTTCTATTAGATTTAGACTTTAAAATTTAGCAAGCATGTTTATTTTATTTAGAAATCCACTAAAAATAGGTTTTGTGGAAATCCAGTTTGGTTAGAGGGGGTTGTGGGAGCATAAATTATCTTTTTATTTCAATTTTGGAGAGTTATAAAATATTTTTTTTAATTCAATCGAACGCTAAATGCTAGGACTTAGATATCAAACAAGTATGTATATATAATCCATATATATATACAAATAGCTATAAAACCTAAGCATAACTAGTCAAGATAGTAGGAAATATTAGCCACAGTAGTACAATAGCAAACTCCTCGCCTTAGGAACCAAGATGCAGGTTTAAACAAAGTTTTGGGGCTAGCCAACCTTCACCTAAATTGGCCTATACTCTGAGCCATAGGAAAAGGAAGGAATAATATTAGGAGAAATTTAAATATTACAAATAAAATACACTATACCATTAAAATGTAATGATAAAATTATAGCCTACTAGTATTTAGTAGTGTAAAGTTGCTTGTTAGAATTTTTTTTAAAAATATTAATGTTAACTTGGAATCCACTTTGACACTAAATTTGTATTTAATATTTTTTTTTACAATTCTTTATAGTAGTACTGGTGTAAAAAGTTATATTGAATATTGAAAAAACAAAAATGCTCTCTTTTTAAGATGAGATGCATTATATGTATGAGTAGTTCACATACTTGATAGTTTAAATTACTTTAAGTTTGATACAAGTTTTTTTTCATTCCCCCTACTTAAAAAGTTTTAAATGGATCAAGTGTATGGCATTTTTTGCATGGTTTTATTTCAATGCAGTTTTAAGTTCATTGAGTTTTTTTTTTTGTGGTTATTATTGTATTTTTATATTATTTATGTGCATCATAGGGTGAAAACTGCTATAAAGACTTCTGTGATGGAAGATTTGAAAGGTATGGATTGTTCTAATATTAGAATAATTTGTTTAATTATTTTAGAAAAAGTATTTAAGGTTTTAAATTTACTTTGTGTGCTCTAAGTTTAGAATGTAGATTTACTTGTTGAAAAAAAATTGACCATTAAAATCTACATTTAAATAAAATTAACTTTAAAAAAAAATGTTGCTTAAACTTGGGCAAATTGTGCCCAAAAAGTTTAAAAGTGATGTTAGAACTAGAAGGAATGTGTATGAACTTATGTGACATGTATTTTAGTACAAAGTATTTTTTTCCCTACAGTTGAATTTTAATAAATTTAGCATAGAATATTAAATTATTTAAAATATTTGCATGATCTTTAAACTAATAGCTACATTGAGGAGATATATGTTTTTTCCTGTTATAGGATTTCTACAAGTAACACACTTTTGTCTTCTGTGTATAAACCCACATTCTAAGCATTTGTTATCCAAACATAAAACAGTATGTTTAGTGTAACTCATTTGCTCTAATACTGGTCAACTTTTGCCACATTGTAATGTTTGGGCATTTTGTACCAATTTTAAGTATACTTTGTATGTAAATTTTAAGTTCAATAAGTTTTGCATATTACTAACGAGAATGTTTTCTTAAAGATAAAAATGTAAATTTTTTTAAATATGCTGTTTAAATGTTCAAAAAAATAAGTAGATAGGTTTTAGTTAACATTATTATATATGGCTAATTTTCACATTTTGCTATCTCATTAATCAAATCAACTTAAAAATCCTTAGTGGGAAAAAAATTTCTTTTTGAAAATATATTTCTACCATTTTAATTTTGTTTTAAATTTTGATAATTTATCAAATCATAATTCAGTGAACTTTTATTATTTTTTGTATTATATTTATAGAATTAGGAATATGCTTTAGTTCAAGAATAGACTTGTAAGTTTTGAGTGTTATTAAGCATTTTTAGTGTTGATATGTATTATGTTCTAATTAAATATGTCAATGAATAAACAAATGCAGCAGTGTAGTTTATATGAATGTTTTTCATATTGAGTTTATACATATAATTTTGAGATTCTTTCCTCTTTCCTTTAAGTTCACATTGTGTTTATTTCATGATTTATCATCCAATTTTTTTGATACTATATAATGAAAAATATTGTAGAATTCTTAAACTAAAGTATTATTTACATGTAGCTGAATAAAAATTTTGCATTTGTTTTAGGGCAAGATATTGTAAATTCTGGTATTTTAACAGCTCAAGTAACTCATAAGCAAAGAGCAGTTCACATTCTTCATCAAATGAGATCTTGCATTTCATCTTTTTTATTAAAGTAAGTTTAAGTTTACTTGAAACATACATTTGTAATCATTAGTAAGATTTAAATAATTTTACAACCGGTTCCCAACTTTCATCAAGATTTAAAGTTTAAAATAAGAGCCTTTTAAAAGAGGACTAATTGATTTCAAGGGTATTTTAACTACCAGTTTGCAAAACTTGGTGGAAAAGATACAGTATTGGTAAATTTTCAATCAGGCAATTACAATTACTGTAATAAAAATTTTATTTTCTCCTTTTTCTGGAGGGGGGATTGTGTTTTTATTGCATCGGTACTACGCTAGCTAATTTTTCAAACTTCTGAACACTGGCATGTATTTTTTTGCATTATCATTTATACCTTAAAGCTGTCTTTATTGTATAATATTGCATGTCATTCAGTGGATAAGAATTATGTATCTCATTTGATACGAAAGAGCCCTGACAACTGTAGACCTTTATATGAAGCATTATATTGTTGAATTCTGATTCAGTTAGACACAATAGCGTTTTTATAATTAGTAAAGGTCTAGTGATGTTTCTATTCTGTTTCCTGGGACACACAATATGTGGAGTTTATCTTAATGTGGAAAAAAATTTCATGATATCACATGAAACTTTTCTTCATTTAAAGAATGCTGTATTTCAGAATATTGCTGTGATGAATGTTTTCTTAAAAATTTATGTAAGTTGATAGATAAGTTACTTCTATTGTAATTTTCTGTTAGGTTAATAAGTATAAAAGATTAATATGTTGTACTTTTTTGAAATATGGGTTGATTTTTCTTATCATTATTATTTAGGTAGAAAAAAAATTAAGTTTTAATGGTTTCATTGGAGTGATTCTCTCAATTATGATACTATTTATTATAAATGAATGCTATATTTCTGACTTGAAGGAGCTTAGTGTAGTTGATTTTTTTTAATTGTTTGAGTTAATGATTGGTTTTTCACCTGAAATATAAAAAATTTATTCTTTTCTTTAAAAACTGCTTATTGCTTTAAGTGATTTAAAACTAATGTTATGTGTTATAAGTATAATAGTTAAATATGCAAACTACTTAATTTCATTTTTCCTTTGTCTTTTTAGAATTGCAGCTTGGGTTATGTATAAACTACTTGGGAAAATGCTTGACGGAATAGAAGTGCGTAAAGATCAAATAGAGACATTGAAAAAAGTATCTGAGGTGACTTATTCAGTAATTATAACATTAACATAATTTATTCTACTCTAGAATTTTATCCATCAATTGTTTTTCTTCTCAGTGAAAAATAAGCGATTGTTCGTATACTTTACAACAAATATAAATTTAGCAATGAAATTTTAACAAAAAAGAAAGTTGTAAAAAAAAAATTTCTGCTAATTATAATTTCTGAATGCTTTGTAATTACCGTCAACCCTTCTATAACGCAGTACTCTCAGAACGCGGTTTCTGTATAACGCGGAGCTGAAATTGTGACAGCTCTCCTATAACGCGGTACTCTTACAGCGCGGTTTCTTTTGAACAATGTCCCATCAGTTCTTACCATGCACCCAATGAATGGTTTTAACTGGATATCGTGGGTCTAATTATCAAACTGCGTAACTCCATCTGGGATGCTAATTTGATACAGTAGGGCTAGGCGCCAAGTTGTTGTTTATGTTCGCCAAGATAGGCGATAATATTACAATATGGTTTACTTTGATATTTTTGTTGTGCGATAATGTGGTTGCCATGGGGATAACGTATATTAATGTTAGTTTTTTTTTTCCCTGCGGGATGTCTGCTCATCAAAAGTAACACATTATTATAAATTTTGTGTAATGAACACTTAAATAGTGTAAATAATTTACATCTGAAAGTGTAATACATTAATATTACTTTCTGTTGTATTTATTTTATGTTAAAATCCTGCCACCAGCTCTCCCTTGGAACTCTAGTTTTATTATGAAATTAAAAAAAAAGTAGTGATTACACTGATCGAGGAATAAATCAAAAGCAGAGCGCGCACTGAGGCATGGCGTAGACAAAACAAAATGATTAAGGAATCGTGCCAAAAAGGTTTTTATTGGTGTCCATATAACGTGGTACGAATGATGTGATCTATACTAATTCTGAGTTTCTTATAGCGCGGTTTCCATACAACGTGGTAGACGGTTTCTTTCGAACGCGCTACGAATTAGCCTGGTTTGTACGGTTAAATCCGAGTTTCTTATAGCGTGGTTCCCATATAACGCGGTACGCACTCACCGTGTTATAGGAGGTTTGACTGTATCTTCCATAAGCTCTCTTAATCAGAAATTGTATAAGTTTCTGTCACATATTATTACTCATATAAAACTTAAAAATTATATTTTATTGCTAGGTTGTTTAATATAGTTGATTTCTTCCTATTAACACACACACAAATTATATACAGTTGAATCATTTTTTTAAGTACACAATTTCTATTAAACAAGGAACAGTAATCCTATATTTGATGCAAATAATGGATCTGTTGTGTAAATATCTTGTGAGTAATTCTTTGTTGTGCAAAATAATAATCAAGCACATATATTTTAATGCCACTTTCTATCTATTGTAATTCATTTAAATATATCATGACTAATAATCTCAGTGACATTATACTCGTACATTTTCCTTAGTTTCTGAACATCTGTTTGCAGTTCAGTGTCCAAGATTCAAATAAGAATTTAATTAAAAAAAGGCCTCCTTTTTGGGAATAAGTAAAGATTTTAATATGTAGCACATTTGAATTAATGTTATTTGCTAAACACTTAATGATATTATTTTGTACTGGGAGAAATAAAATTTTAAATCTCTTCATTGTCTATCTAAGAAAGAGAACTTTTTAGTAATTAAGTGGAACTTTAATGTATATAAGATTTATAAAAAGATTATTACAAAATAAATAAATGTCTAAAACTTTATTTTTTTCACATTTTGCATTAAAATGGCAATGCTCCATTCTGTATTTATGGGAAGAATATCACAGATAATAAGAAATTGAATGATGGAACCATGAAAAACTCTATTTAAATAAAAGTTTGTTCCTAAATTTCAAATATGTATTGTGTGCTGTATTTACTGAGATTTAAAAAAGAATTATTATAAATGTTTATATATATGTAAAACCTGACATTTTTTTATGTAATTGATATTTGTATAGTTATATCCAAAGTTTGAACTTCTAGATAAGTCAGCTGCTGTCACAGTTGATAGCATAAATAACCTATCCAGTTTGTAGATTTATGTTTTCCTTTTGTCTTGAATAAAATTGTGCTGTTGAATTTTATTTTTTAACCCCTTGACTGATTCAGCTACTTTTATGGTCATGTTTTGTAATTTCAACCTCCATTTTTTAAATAATTTTTAATAATGTGGTTATTTATTGATCTTCTAATTTTTTTACTGTGCTAGGCAAGCTCTCATGATTTAAATAATTTATATTCAAAGTGTCCGATTTTGTGTTTCCACACAATAAATAGTTTTAATATCTAGGGTTTGATGTGTCTCAAGCTCGTTGAAATGAATCCACATGAATAATTATTTGAAGTATTCAGTTTTAAAGCTTAATCATTGTTTTTTTTTTTTGCAAATTAAACATTTTAGTTACTTTTTAATATCCAAAGAAGGAATTATCCCTTTATCCTTAATGTTGCATATTTGTCATGTACAATTATATTAAAGAAGTTATTATATCTTGTTTTTTTCCCTTTATATATAAATACAGGAGAATGTACCCATGATATACTTGCCATTACATCGGAGCCATCTTGATTATATTTTAGTGACTTTTATTCTTTTCATGAATGACCTTAGAGCTCCACTTGTTGCTGCTGGAAATAATTTGATGATTCCTTTTTTCGGGTAAGAAATAGTTTTTAAACATTATAGAGAGGTATTGCTATGTAATTTTAAAATTTATAAACGATTTTTAAGTGCAAGGGATATTTTTTAAAGATACTCCTCAAAAGATTTGAAAATGTTAAATATACAATGGATGAAAATAAGTATTGTGTAATAAAAACATAGAATCTGTGGATTTGGAAAATTATCAAAAAAGAATTTTAACTATCAACTGTTCTTAGATGGATAATATTTCATTTTCATTTATCTGTGTGTTACAGCAATTTAACTTTAGTTATACTATATTTTTTAATAATAATGATTTTGTTCATTTTTTTCCCCTGCATTTCTATAATTTCAGTGCTCTACTAAGAGGACTTGGTGCTTTTTTTATAAAACGGAAACTGGATCCACAAAATGGTCAAAGAGACTTCGTTTACAGAGCTGTTCTCCATACTGTGAGTTGCTTATTTTGTTTCTGATAGAGCAGGAGAAATATGTGTTTAAAATCAGATTATAAAATATATTCTTTTATCCACTGGAGAGTTTCAATTTCAAAATCATTAAATATTCAAATCAGTATTTATTCAGTTATTACTCATGTTTATAAACATACTAAATGTTTTATTTGTTGTCATTTTTTGATATTTTTTGGGTTGAAAATGATAACAAGAAACTACATGAAAAAATCCTGGGAATTAATCTATTAGATTTTATTATTTTTATTTATTAAAAAATAATTTAGTCCTTTATATTCATGTAAGATTAGTTAGCGCATTGAAAATTTAGCAACTTTTTAGATGATATTAACAGTGTTGATAAAAGAAAAAGCATACCTATAATTTGTTGTCACACTTATTTGATCTTTCTGAAATTTGATCGTAAGTATAAATACCAACGAATTAGATCTTAAAAAAATATAAACTATTCTAGTTTTTATTTTATACGTTTTTATTTGCAAATCGATAGATTTAATATTTTATATGCAAATTTGTATACTGTATTGTATAAGTTTTTTCTGTCATCTTGGTTATGAATATTAAATGTTATTTCGATTATGAAATTGCATTTTTTGCAAATGCTGTTACTTTACTCGCTTTAAAACACTTCTGGAAATTTTTTGCTTCTGTATTGCTGAATATTTAACATGCTATAATTTGTTTCAATGTATCTGAGGAATAATTTTTCTGAAATATCAGTTATATATTAAATTGACAATTAAGTGACAAATATTTAATTTTTTTTAAGAGTTTATGTTGTATTTACAGTGAAGTATTTTATTTAAATTTGAGGATGTAGTAAATCATTTTCAAAAGGGAAAACATTGCAATGTTCAACTCAATATTTAGTAGAAATTCCATGAGTACATGTTATTTTTTGAAAGTATGGAAGGGAAACTACATTAACTGCATATAAAAGTATATATAATTTGCACTATACGTTATCAGATTTAAAAGTAAAATTGTTTTACTTTATTTTTATTTTCATATTTTAGTTGTGGTTAAATTTTGTATCATTATTAAGTATTTCATTTATTAGTAAAAATTTCAGATTTTTTTTTACAAATTAATTATAAAGCGGTTAAATGTATTTAGGGCGGAGAAGGTTCCAAAAATTTAAAAATAAATTGGGAAAAATGGTTGCATGTTAAAACTTTTCCTAAATATTTTAGTTATTGTTTATTTTCCCACCATCAGTGATGTTTTTGCTTTGCTCATCATATCTGATCCTCTGTAGATTTTACAAGGTTATATGTATAGTTTTATATATATATATATATATATTTCTTAAATTTTGTTGTTGAAAATTTCATTAAAATACTCCTGTAAAAATGTATTTCTGTCTCAGCTTTGACCGGATAATATGGTAATGTTATATATTTATGTAATTAATAATTTAGCTTAATATAAAAATATCTTTTTTAAGAATACAGGAATCTTTGAATTATTTTCTTTATACATTAGGTTTTGTTATTTTATGCATTTAATCTGAATTTTATGGCTTTTCAAAAATTTTATGCTATGTTTTTACTTTAGATTTAAGTAAGTTTTCAATTTAATTCCTGTCAATTTATGTAAACTCTTGTGTGCTAAATTGATAGTGAACTTTTCTGGAGTTTTAAAACTCGGCTTATGTTGTAATATTTTTCCTTTATGTGTGTTAATTACTCTATTAGAATAAAGCCTATTATTAATTTTTTAATGAAACGGCTTAGAAAATTCTGGGTTTTTTTTTAAAAAACAACAACATATATTTGTATATTATCTCAAATGTTACTATGCAACCTGAATATCTCTACTAATAAAGGAAGAGATTTTTGTGTGTGTTTCACCTGTACCGCCCAAACTAAGCAACCCAGAAGTATAAAACTTGGCACATAATTACTCTAGGTCCTAATAATGTGCACTACGAAGAGTTTTTTTCGAAATTCGCTTTAGATTTTTTAAAATTAAATTTTTGAGCGATTTTACCTTTTTTTTTTTTTTTTTAAAAAACTGGATTTTAAGTTTTATTTGGCAACACAGTGTATTTGCTTTAGAATTCTTTGCGCTCAAAAATTTTAGATAAGAGTTAAACATTTTTTTTTCAGCATTACAATCTGCTACATCATTTTCTTTTTAAGGTAATTTTTTTTATTTTTTATTTATGTGTTTTGAGTATTTGTAATAGATTTTATTTTAAAACTGTATTCCAGTAGGAAGATGCATCGCTCTTCAAGCTAAGCCTACTTTTTATTTTTTCAATAACTAAATTAAGTTAGTTTGATATACATTTTTGTTTTGCTTATATTTTATTCAGTTATTCTGAACCATTTATGGCTTAGATTTAACTGTCATTTCTTTTTCAGCTTAAAAATTTTTTTAGTGGGTGTAGTCACAATTGTGTTCATTTTGTAATTTCTATTTTGGTTTAAGGCAGCATAATGTTTATTCTTTTTTCATGTTGACATTTATGTATTTACATTGATTCTTCTACATTGTTTTGGTTTTAGATTTAATTAGGTCTCATTTTTAAAATAAAGAATGTGAAGTTTTTGAAAGCAACATTAAAGTTATCAGAAATTCTTAAACTGGAAAAGAAATGAGACAAAATTAGAATCAAATGTATACATATTAAGGTCAAAATGAAAAAAAGAATAATAAACGTGACACAGCTTTAAACCTAAATCACAAATTTTTAAGCTGAAAAAGCAGAATTAAATCTAAACCAAAAAATGGTTTCAATTAATCAAATAAAATATAAGCAAAACAAAATATATATTAAACTAATTTAATTAAGTTTTTGAAAAAATTTAAAATATTCTTAGGGGTGTAAGATCGATGCCTCTTCCTACCAGAAATAGTCTTAAAATAAAAGCTAAAAAACCATAAACTTAAGTTACAAATATTTAAAATACATAAATCAAAATACTTATAATGAAAAAAAATGTTATAACAGATTATTGCTGAAATAAAAATGCTTTTTGCAAGAATTCATTTACACTGTAAAAAATGAAATTACTGTTTGTTATCAATGAGTGAAGTTTAAAAATTTTAACTTAAAAATTAAGCCCTGAAAAAAAACTGTTTGAATGCAAACTAAGTTTATTTTAAGCAAAGGGCTTGGGGTCAAAAACAGATTTTCGAAGCAAATGAAAAAAATGAATTTTTGTTTCATTATAAGTACATAGCTTTAATTTTATGAGTTCATTTATTACATCCTTTAATAAAACTAAACATTTCCTTAAAATTTGTGAAAAATTTTATTTCTTTTACTCTGTTAGCATTATTTTAAATAAATTTATAATATAAATTATTTGCAATACATTTAAATGTCGTTTGTATATGTTATCTTAAGATATAATGAAGCATAGAATTTTGAAACTCATTAAAAAATTTGTTTTAAAAATTACTATCCTTCGTAAAACTTTTAGTTGACTTAAAAAGTATCTTGATGTGCACATTTGAAAAATTACATTACTGACATATTATGCAAAATTTTTAAACACATGCTACTTTCAACAAATTTAATAAATGCTCGGTGGTTCATGTATACTTATTAAAGAGAGTTTGTGTGTGTGTTTCACCTGTTCCGGCCAAACTAAGCAACCCAGAAGTATGAAACTTGGCACACACATAAATACCGTAGGTCATAATGCTATGCACTACGAAGAGTTTTGTTTCAAAATTCAACTTTTAAGCGATTTTCCTACAAACTGCTGATATGTCACTCCTGAATAAGTTTGTGAAAATTAATGTTTTAAACAGTTTTCTGGAGGGTTGTTGCATATTTTATTATAAATATGTTCATTTAAGGTTGTATTTAGTCGTTTTTTTTTAATCCTTTGTGGCAGAATTGCAATTTTTTTTTTTTTAAACAATTATCCTATGAAAAGTTTTTTTCGAAATTTTTTTTCTTAGTTTCGTAACAGGCTTTTGTATACAGTTGATTTAGTGATGCTAACCGAAGTGAATCGTTGTGTATTTTAATGTTCATTAAATTTATGTATCTTTTATTTTTGTTCATGATTATTTTTTATTTATTATTGTGGTTTATAATACTACATGTTGATTGCATAATGGAGCAACTACTCTTCTTGCAAGGCCTAACTTAATTACTCTACTGGCTACTTTTAAAGATATTTTCATACCATTTGATATCATATTTCATTTGATATTCATGATTTGACATAGCTTTGCTATTAGCATCAAGAAGGCCTGAGGGCACTCTCTCTTTAAACCTTTAAGCTGTATCTGATAAATTTTTGCTTCCACTTTGGTTACTAACTTTGTGTTGACTTTTAAAGAGTCGACTTTGCAAAATATTTGTACAAATTTTAGTACTTAACAGTTGTAAGGACCTCAGGTTTGCAATTCTTGCAAAACCAAACGTTAGTGGTACTATCAATCTACGGTTGTACTTAGGCTACAATCCATCTGACGTTGATATCACAACACCCAGCCTATTATTAAGTATAGCGTAAAACTAAGTTATCACCTGAATATCGGTATATTTCATCAGTACTTCTTGCCTACTTCCAACAAATTATTACACAGATGTTGCATAGTATTGCACCCATACCTCATGTAATACTAATTTTTTTTCCAGTTGAAGGCTTCCTAATATTTCTTACTTATGATAGCATTTAGTGAATCAGTTTATCATCATTAATTTTTTCTTTTGGTTTATCTATTTCAGGTTATTGCACCCATTGTTCCCATAGCAGAAACTTAATACTGCTATGACTTATCTGTTATAATTTTTATTTATATTTGCATTCAATTGCATCTATTTACTCTTTAGTATGCTACTTTTCTCTTCTGCATTGAAATATTTGTCTTTGTTAAATTATTATTTACTTTGAGGCCAAATTACAATTGTTTTAAAATTATTTATAATGTAAACATTAATTTGAAAAAAAATATATTTTATTTTTTTGGTTATACTACTTCATACAGGGTTTAATCCTCCCTAAAAAAATATAATTGCTATAATAGGGGAATTTTTTATGTTTTTAAAACTTAACCCGTGCGGAGAACGGGCATTTCAGCTATTTTGGATATAAATACATTTTTGAAACATTTTTAAGTTAACTGTATGTAACAATTGACTATTGAAAATCTGAAATCCATTTTATTATTTTAGAAACTATCTATAATTTAAAAAAATTATGAGAGTGGTGCTTTTAAATTTATAATTTTAACTAAAGCAATATTGTTTCTTTATAAATCATTGATCAAAATTTGAAGATAAATCTTATATCTGGAGGGGGGAGAGGGAAAATAGTTCTATACACTTAAAAAGGCCACTGTAATGCCGGGCTAGAGAGATAAAAGAAACGTGTCTGACAATGGAAATATGTGGAAGAAATTTCGAAAAAGGGAATTGTAATGATGTTAATATGGAAATCAAAGACACATACCAGGAAGGACTGACAGTGAGAGGGGAAGGGGAATTTTCATGACAATATGTTATTCATTCAAAAATGTTCATGCAACGCCGGGGGTATGGAAAGAAACCTGTCAAACAATGGAAAGAAGTGAAAAATAGGGAAAATTTATAAAAATAGAGGAAGCCTGTTCAACGCTGGGCCATCTGCAGCTAGTTATTTATAAGTTTATGAACTGTATATGTGTATTAATTTCCTAAAATTACAATCAATATTTGTATAAAAACCAAGAAAATATTCTGTTGATAGGCTTAACATTAATCTTTCATTGTTAAAACTCTTAATTTAAATTCTGGAAGTTTGGTCAGAATTGGCCCTTGTGTGCACCATTAAACTTCACAGTCACTCACTGAATTTGAATTCATTTATGCATAATAAATAAAGTAAAACTTCAATTTATATACAGAAAGGAAATTATAACTAAAAATTTAGAAAAATTATAAATGCACAAAAAATGTTATTTTTATTATATTCTTTTAAATTAATGCATAAAGTATAAGGAAATTTTAATTTCATTATGCAGAAAACTGCATAAGAACTGCAGAAAGTTCAAAATAATTATCTTCTAAGCATAATCATATATGATTGCATTTTTTGTTACTAGTAATGTTTCATATAAAACATATATCCAATATCAGTTGAGGTTTGCCCAACTGAAAAAAGGAAATTTTGACGATTTTTAAATTAAGCAGCTGATTGGTTAAAAAAAATTTGTTTTTTCATATTTGGAGGATTTTTTTTTTTTTTGCAATTGTGTGTGTGTGACTTTTATGAAATGTATCACACATCTGTTAGCCGTTTCGTTAAGCATTTGTCACAAACTGAAATTAAATTAGAAATGCAATTTTATATTCAATTTCTCAATGTCAAATGTAGAACAAAACAGTTATTTCTGCAAAAAGAAAGAGGGAAAAGAGATTATTTTCATCAGAGAAGGCTGTCATCTAAAACAATTATTTTGCAGTTGTGCACTTTCATGATGATCATTGAATTCCATATAAAACTTTTCTCTTGAATTAGTACACAAATGAAGTCTGATGATTACACACATACAGTGATCTTTTAATAGAGTTGACTAAATTATATTGTGGAATTTTTAACTTTCCTTTTTTTCAATTCAAGAGTTCTAGTGTTGTCTGCATCAAAATTTTATGAAAATTGTGACATTCCTTTGTGTTACTCTGCTATTAATTAATGATTATACAATTTAAAATAGCTTTTATCTTAATACTTTATATTCTTCCCCCTCTCCACTCAAAATATTTTAAAACTTGATACTTGCATTTTATAATTTTAACAATTGACTTCAGAACAAAAGAAGAAATTTAGTGGTGCTGCATAATATTTATCTATGACATTTCTAGAGTTAGTGTGCTCATCACAAATTTTGTTACTACTATTAAAAATGCATTCAAAGTGAAAAATGACCCTGTGATAAATTTAAAGGCATATTCATTGAAGTAAAATTCTAAACATGGCCAGTTGACACTACGTGTGAAGGGCCCATCCTTTTATAAGGTTCTGTCATAGGGAAATAGACTGAATCTTTACTCGTCAGACCATATGACATTTCACCACTAACAGTTCATTCTTTAGCAAATTGGCGCCATTTAATTTCTGAAACAAGTAGTTCTCTTATGGTTCTTTAACTGTTACGTTCCGGCGGCCCCCCCCCCATTCCTCGAAGCCCTTGTCTCATCTTTTATGTTGAAAAGTCCCTGTGTTCATTGCTGTAAATAAAGTAATTTTTTTTATCTCTCTGTCACATGAGAAATCTTTGCTCCACAGAGTTTGTAAGAATTTTTCTGATCCTATTTATTCCTAGATGTTGACAGCACACCTCTGTAATTTTAGAAAAATGATATACAGTACCATTCCTTACTTTATTCTAGAAATTTCAGCAATTTTTTTAATCACCTTCTTTGATACAAGCCAATAATTGGAGATTGAGAACTCGTTGCAATTTCGGGAAACCGAAAAGAATAATATTTTAAGAATTGTAGATGAGAATATTCTTTAAAATATTTTTTTTTTAATTTTTCCCCCCCCTCCCCCCACACACTTTTTCTACATTAATACTGTGATGTTTTTGTCTCATATGAAGTTCTTCATTGAAAGCTTTGTTTTTTTCTTGCCAAATGCATTTTTTTAAGTTTAACAAAAAACTTTTCGTGATATTTTTCTAATATTTTGGATATAATCAGTATATTATTTAAGAGGAATTGACGAATTCTTTTGATAGAAAACTGAATCCGGATCTAGGCTGATTTGAGAGATAATAGTGTAGCCTCAAGTGCAAACTTGAAGCTTCTATTACCTCAGACCTGGACTTTGTATACAGAGGTTATTCATTAGTTGATAGATATTTCTTTTTGTTCATGGTCAGCAACTCAATAGGAAAATTGTTTTCTTTATCTGTAGCAACAACAACAAAAAAGGCAAAGTTATTCGATGTTGAAAAAAGTGTCATTTAAAAAAAAAAATTAGAAATCAAAATGTTGTTAAGTGATCAAAAACTGCTACTATTATTTCATACTAGCTGGTATACCCGTTCTTCTAATGGGTGAAATGAAAAATTAAGCAATACAGACTGAAGGATGAAGTTTTTAATAAGTTAATTTTACGTGAATTGGAAATTAAACAAAAAAAAAGCTTTTTGCATATCTCAGCTGAACAAAAAACCATGTTTGCTAAATTTTAAGTCTGTATATATAATATCTGATAAAAAAAGATTTTTTTTTTATTTATTTATAACGCCCCGTAACTCTTATATGGGTCGATTTTTGGAAACCCTTTCCTTCTGCTCAGCAAAAGTAACACATTGTTACAAATTTTGTGTAATAAACGCTTAAAATAGTGTAAATAATTTGTATCTGGATGTGTAATATGTTAATATTACTTTCTGATGCATTTATTTTATGTTAAATAGCTTTTACCTGCGACTTCGTCCACGGGAAATTTAACAAAAAAGTGTTTATTCAATTCGCAGAGTTTAGGAAAACTTGATAATTATGTATTCCACGTAAAGAAATACCTATGCTATAAGTACAATGTCATTCTTCTACTTTGGGAATCGATGTTTCTTTTTTGTTTTATTTTTTTTTCTCTGTTTTTTTGTAAATTTTTTTTTGTATTAAATTTATTGAAAAATCCTAATATATATCATAAATGCAAAAGTTTGTAAGGATGTTTGGCCGTCTTTCACGCAAAAACATCTGAATGGATTTTAATGAAACTTTACAATAATATAGCTTATAAAGCAGAATAACACATAGGCTATAATTTGTAAAGATATTGTGTGAAGTTTTCAAAATATAACGACAATTGTCAAGAAAGTAGGAAAAAATTCTGCCATTTGCAAAAAAGCCTGTGACAGCATTCATCTATCTTTTTTATCCCTTTTGTTTCGTCTACGCCATGCCTCAGTGCGCTCTCGCTTTTAATTTATTCCGTTCATCTGTGTAATCACTATTTTTTTTAACTTGATAATAAAACTAGATTTCGAAGGGAGAGGTAGTGGCAAGATTTTAACATAAAATAAATACAACAAAAAGTAACATTAATGTATTACACTTCCTGATATAAATTATTTACACTATTTTAAGCGTTCATTACAAAAAATTTGTAACAATGACAGTGGAAGGAAAAACTATGAAATTAAAATAAAATATCAAAATGTTTTTATCAGTTAGTTTTTTTTTCTTTTTGAATGTTTTTTTTCAGTACATGTAAATATATATCTACGCTTTCCCCCCATACTGTTTTTTTATAACTTAGATATATATATATATATATACATATACATATGTTTATTCAAGCATTAAAAAAAGCAATCATTTCAATAGCTATCTGTGAATTTTTCTTTTATTTATTACTTATAGAAAATTGATTTTAATTAATATATATATATATATATTTATGACATGATTTGTGAGTCAGAAACAGACTTAGTTTTTAAAAAGGAACTTTATTTGATCAAAGTTAGACATCATCTGACCTAAGAGGCAGAGAGAAAAAAGAACGCCACCGAAAATCTTAAGTGGGTTAACACTTAAGACGCCAATCGCGGATTTCATGAGAGGACTTGAAAGTTAATGCTTACATATAGGGCTATTAAATATAACGATCTGGAATTAGACATGTTTATTGGCTAGGCCTATATTAAAGGCCTATTGGCTAGAAATAAATGGGTGATTAGTTTGATACTTCTAGAGGTAAGGATAAAAAATGAAAGTTAAAAGTGCTAGATAGGGAATTTAATTTTTTTTAATCTAATTTAATTATCCTTATATTTGCCCCCCAATTTTAAAAGGGAGTCATGGCATGGTTTTTCTCTCTTTACAAACTTAATCAATTTTCAACTTATAAAAACAATACATATAATTTGGAAACACATATTACTCACAGTAGAAATATTTATGTAAAAGGAATACTAAAATCAAAATGCACTAAAATAAATGAAACTATAACAACAAACACAGTAATGACACTTCCAAAATATTAATTGATAAAAATGAATTTCCGTACATATAACTGAAAATTAGCTTGTTCAAATCTATTCAACATCCAGAATAAGAGCTCACGTTTCCTCCTATTCCTTCATAATAATATATTCGTATTATAGCTAGCAGATAATGTTTTCAAAAAAAATTTTATATTGGAAAATAATATCATATCAAACAATAAGATAGTAGATATAAAAATACATGGTATCATATAAATATTAAAATACTAATTTTGTATAAAAATCTACTCTGACGCCATCGTAGTAATAACTTATAGTGTTACACAAAATTTTGTATATATGAAATACATTTTTTTAAAAAGATAAAAAAAATATAGACACTAATAAAATAAAATTATTTATAATATGAAAATGGTGTACAACAACTTATATGCACTTTTCAACACAAAAAACAATATTTTATTTCATATGCGTTATAAATTATAAGAATATAGGGGGGATAAAAGAATATAAGAGTTATAAGACTAAAAGAGCTCTTTAAATAATTGTGAGTCGGAAATGTGGACTCTCTTCTATCATCACCTTTAGTGTTTATGTAAAATTTTCATAATATTCACTGTAACTTAACAATATCAGATACAATATTTTGAATTTCTTCATAACCTTCTAAGTATTTGTTTCATAGACAAAATTCTTTACTTTTTCTTGTATCACACATTCACTAATATAAACTATATCACACTACTTAATTTTGAACACATCTCTCTGAGAAATCTAAGTGATCAAATCACAAATGTTCAGGGATGCTAATAAGAAAACAAGAGGTGTACATGTCAAACTGAACACGTTTGTCCTCTTAATGTTTC